>JBANRG010000044.1:0-519632 GCA_037954225.1 Stygiomarasmius scandens | reverse complement strand
TGAATTGGGAAAGGATCCCCTGCTACGTGAAGAGATGCGCAAGCTATTTCTAAGGGATGCCGTTATTTCGGTTTCACCGACAGAAAAAGGAGTGGTCAAAATTGATGAACACAATATCTATTTCGTAGGTCTTGCTTTCATCTTTCGGATAAGTGCATGTCTAAAGGACTCTGTAGAATTTCAAGTACTTGCTGAACAAGCCGTTAAAGATATGTTGGACAGCGCTCAGTTCTTCAAATCCTCAGGGCCGAACAAGAACTTTTGGTCAATGTACATGTGTCCCTCCCGTTGGAGTCAAAAACGGCTTTTGAGCGCAGACTCTATGATGCTCTATCGTCGACATCCTTCAGTGAATCAGCGAAAGCTTGGAACGAGGAAAGGACTCGGGTCGTACAGGAAGTGCTAGAACAGCATTTGATACCCGCCGCGATAAAATGGACGCGGGAATATATCAGGGAAGAGGTGGAGGACAATCTCGCAAGTCATTGTGGAGACGTTCTCCGCAAGGTGAGCTCAATATGCAGCTTTGCATTTGCAAACTTGCTAAAATTTTATAGCGCATCGACGTTGCCCCCTACAAGGCACCACATATGCAGCTCGGAGAAACTGCATCGGTACTTGCCGTGTCGTGGGGCAAGGGCGACCCACTCAAAGATGCAATCTCCGTCATTTTCATGGACGATGGAGGCCGAATGCGCGAGTACATCAAAATCGACAATCTGGGAGACTCGGATAACAGAGACGAATTCGTCGACATCATTAGACGTCGGAAGCCCGATGTTATTGTCGTCGGTGGATTTAGCATGGCCACTGCCAAGTTGTCGCAGCGAGTAAAAGAAATAGTTGGTGGCTCGCAAAACCCGAAATAAATACACCTGCATTCGACATTCCTGTCATTTATGTCAATGACGAGCTTGCCAGAATCTATCATGTCAACGCTCGCGCCAAGGCCGAGTTCAACTCACTTCCTCCCAATGCACGTTATTGTGTCGGTCTCGCACGATATGCTCAAAGCCCTTTGGACGAATACGCGGCACTTGGACCCGACATCACTGCTATAACTTTTGACGACGAACAGCATCTGGTGAGCCTGCACTTTACGACTTCTCTGAATGCTGACTTAATGTTATGCCAGGTGCCCAAAGAGAAGCTTCTCGTTGCTTTAGAGCGCGCGTTGGTTGATGTCACTAACAAAGTTGGGGTTGATATCAATCGGGCTGTTACCGATCGGTATTACCAGCATCTCTTACCTTTTGTTTGCGGCCTTGGACCAAGGAAAGCGCGAGAGATGGTCACGAAGATCGATTCTTTGGTGAGGCGTCAGCTGGAAATTTTATTGTGTTTTCTCAGCTCTTTTCAAATGTAGGGCGGAAGTCTGGTGAATCGCAATCAATTCATCAAGAATGGCATCCTCACCACGAAGATCTTCTTGAATGCTGCCGGATTCCTTCGTATTCTGCAAGAGCAAGATTACATCAAGACCAAACACCGGGTGGATGATGACCAAGCACCCGATCCTCTGGATGATACTCGAATCCATCCAGAGGACTATGAACTTGCGCGGAAAATGGCTACAGATGCTCTGGAACTTGACGAAGAGGATATTCATGACGAGCATCCCTCTCACGTTGTCAATCTCATCATGCAAGATCACGATAACGACCGGAAGCTCTCGGAGTTGAATCTGGACGAGTTTGCAGTCAGTTTGTTTAACGTCAATCATGAACTGAAGCGTCATACCTTGAATGTCGTCCGAGACGAGTTGCTCAAGCCCTTCGCCGAGCAGCGAGCACCTTTCCCTCCTGTAGATGCATGGGATGTCTTGACAATGCTTAGCGGAGAATCTAGGAAGACACTGGAGGTTGGGCTAATCATTTCGGTCTATATCTATCGTGTCAGACAGGGCTTTACTTCCGTCCGACTGGATTCTGGCCTGGAAGGCATGATCCAAAAGGAATACCTGACTGACAACGTAATGGACACCAAAGCAGCACCTAAGGGAACAACAATCCAGGGTGTCATTATCGATGTTAAACTTGACCTCCAGAATGATAATTTTGTCGTCGAGTTATCTTCTCGTCAGAGCGATCTTGCAGCGGGAGACACGGCGTTTCGTCAAGTCAAACGCGACCAATATTGGGACTTCTTGCGCAATGAGAAAGACCAAGAGATGATGGCTCGCAAAAAGAGAGCTGAAGTGGACAGGACGCGCAGAGTGATCAAGCACCCCAATTTCCATAATTTCAATGCTTCACAAGCGGAGGCCTACCTGGACAAGCAGCAGCGGGGTGACGTAGTTATTCGACCATCATCAAAGGGTTCCAACCATCTCGCCGTTACTTGGAAGGTTGATGAAAAGCTGTATCAGCATATAGGTATGCTCTCAGACTTACCTTACTTTTCTTGCGACTAAAATTTTCGTAGATGTCACTGAAATCGGCGCCGACCCTACCGGTCAATCCATAGGGGGTCAACTTGTTGTTGACTCTAGTCACACGTACGCCGATCTGGATGAACTTATCGTCAACCATGTGCAAGCTATGGCTCGTCGTGTGGAAGAACTTATGGCTCATGACCGTTTCAAGCATGGCTCTGAAGATGAACTTCGTGAGTAATACCATACTGATCCTTTTGTCATACTCAGTCTCTGTAGATTTGTTCTTGAAGAACCAGCTTGCAGCAAATCCTGCCAAGAGTATGTATGGTTTTACTCTTAACCGCAAAAAACCCGGCCATTTCAACCTTTGCTTCTTGGCCAACAAACAAGCAGCTGTTCAGACCTGGGTGCGTGTCCAATGAATTGAAACCGTTGCTGCATCGTATTCTGACGCTTGCCTCATCAGCCTGTACGTGTCACTCCAGAGGCGTACTATCTTTTTGATGCCGCCGCAGTTGGAGTTCCCGAACTCTGTGATGCATTCAAAGTCAGGTCAGTTCAGCCACTTTCTTTTCAGAGGAAACATATTGAAAATTTGGGTCAGGCATCTGCACGAATCTCAAAACTTTGCCAATGCCGCTGCGGGCGGCAAGACGCCTTTCGCTGGAGGTCGCACCCCCGCCAGGCCAGGCCATGCTACACCTGGTCGAGCTTCCGTTCGTCAGCCCGTAGGTAGAACCCCAAATCCCTACGGTGGTGCAACGCCAGCTCCGCATTATGGCACCACACCCTCGAACTACTCTGGTCAGACTTCCTATGGTTATCAAACACCTTCTCATCGTTACCCTGGAGCTCCTCCCCCTTCCATACCTGGCCAGACTCCAATGGTACAGCCAACGGGAAATTCTAGCTGGCCAAGCCAGCGGTCTGGTTGGTAAATAAATATATATAACTTTAGCTCGTTCCCAATTGCTCTCTTGTTATAGTATTTGATCTGGTCTACTGTGTATTGTAATGGCTCTGAGTAATTCAGAAATTTCGCTACTAATGACGTCAACTCAACGTGTGCAATTTACAACCCACAACTGCGTAAACTTGCAAACTCTCTTCAACGATGGACTCTTATGAGATGACCGACCTTTCTAAACGTCCGAGTGAGGAACGGAAAGACGGGCAAACTTTGGAAGACAATTCAATTTCTTTGTGGGCAATGACCTCTGCTTGCTCGTCAGTACAAACCTTCGATATGTCAATGTCTATCTCACCCCATCCCTAGGTTTACTCTTCTCTCTGCAGTCCTTTTATTTTTCCCGAGGCTATTGCTGTTCATATCGGAAACTACCTCTCCAGAAAGTAGACCAAGCCTTACACCATTGGAAAGATTCCTTGCTACACATTTTGGTATTTGGCTCACTGCCATAGCCATTTCTCTTGTATTGACTGTAAGTTCTGGTTACGTTCGGAAGTTGAAATCTTACACCAGATGAAAAGATGCCTTCTTCCTCGCCGTTGCGTACGCCAAACGCATCCACACATCCATTGCTTGTGACAACCACTGCATCTAGTCTTTTCTCCGCCTTTGTGTCATACAACACCTCTTCTGTAGGCACACTTGCGACTTTATACACCATAATTTCAGGAATTGTGGGGATATGGGGACTCTGGGCTGTGCGTTTCTCAGATTTTGTCTATTTGGAACTGAACTCAACCGACATATTTCCAGCTTGTTTTCGAAGGCTCTTCCAGAGTTTCGAAGATGGGCGCTGACAAGCACACTTCTTCATTCATTTTTGGAAACAAGTCCTCGGCTTCCCGACGCAAAAAGCAGTGGAAAAAAGAAACCCGCAGTGATTGAAAGCACTTGTAACGATACAGCTGACATTATTATATACAGAATGCAACCCCAACTGATATCCATTCTAATTTATCGAGGGCCATTCATGCCCATCATCTTGAACATGTCGGCCATATTAGGCATACCTCCTAATCCACCCAGTCCTCCAAGACCTCCGAGACCATTGCCCATTTGGGCCATCATTCCTTGAAATACATTAGTATAGAATAAGGGTACAAAACAACACATCTTACTTTGCATTTCCTCAACATCCATTTGATCGCCGCCTTGACCTTGCATCATTGCTCTCATCATTTCTTGCATACCACCGCCGTTTCTCATCTGACGTTGCATTTGCTGCAACATTCCGGGAGGCATGGCGCGCTAAATGGAAAGAGTAAGCGTGAAACGAATGCCGGTATTGATTTGAGCCCCACCTGCATGGCCTGTATTTGTGCTGGTGTTGGCATTCCATTGGCACCACGACCTTTACCGCCAGCAGCAGCCTGCATCTTCTGTATTGCAGAAAGCCTAAGAAATAAATCAACGGCCAATCCCGATACAAGAACACGATCGTGAATACTTACCAACCATTCTTTCCGCCGGCTTGTTTAGCCATGTTGGCCATCATCCTGTATTGACACAACAACTCTTCCACCTCACGTACGCTAGTACCGCTACCTTTCGCGACCCGCGTCACCCGCCAAGTCAGGCCAATAGGTTTTCCGTCCTTGCCCATTTCCATGAATGGAGAGCCGTCAGAATCCAGCTCCATGGCGTTCATACTATCAGTGATGAAAATCATACGTTTCATTCTCAAAGTTCCCTCTTCATCAGATCCTTGTAAAAGATCCTGGGGCAGGCCAGGAATCATAGAAGCTATTTTACTTATTGGACCCCTACGAGCTGTTCAGATTTGACAGTACCCATCGAGTGTCGCAAAAACTCACATATTCATGACATTCTGAATTTGCTCTCGCCAATCCCGTATGCTCAACTTTCCTTCTTCCAGCTTCTTTGCCATTTCCTTTTGTTTATCGGGATTCTGCGTCGCAAGATCTTGCATGTGCTCCATGAGTCCTTGCACATCTCCCAATCCAAGAAGTTTGGAAATGAATGGCTGGGGAGAAAATCTATCCAAATCGTGCAAGTGCTCGCCAACACCAAGGAATATGATCGGTGTTTGAGTAGCTGCGACGCTAGAGTGAACTAAATGAGTCTTGTCGTCACATAATAGCGGATAGGCACATACGCAGAAATGGCACCTCCTCCCTTTGCATGGCCATCCATCTTTGTGACAATAATAGCTCCGAAATCCGCACTCTCCTTGAAGGCACGACTTTGGGCTTCGGCGGCCTGACCTTTGGACAATTTCAGTTAATAACTTTGTGGTGACGAAGATAACATGCCTATGCTAGCATCTAGAATAAGGACGGTCATATTGGGATTCACTGCATCTCCAATCTGAACCATTTCCTGAAAGAGTTCAGATTCCTGCTTGTGTCGACCAGAAGTATCCACAATGATGACTTCGAAGCGCTCCTTCTTGAACTTTGCAACACCTTGTGCAGCAATTGACACCGGATCTGTTTCCGTGTAGGATCCAAAAAATGCGACTTTGGCTTTGGTAGCAGACTGTCGCGTTTGATCAAATGCGCCAGCACGGAATGTGTCCGCACAGACAATTGCAGATTTGAAACCTCTTTTCTGATAGTGCACAGCCAGTTTCGTACATGTCGTTGTCTTTCCGTTACCCTTATCAGAGTATGAAACGTTAGTATGGGACTCGTGAGGATATGGCGTGCTGCGCACCTGTAAACCAACAAGCATTATAACATTGGGCTGTCCTTTCTTGGGCTTGTAAGGCTCAACACCAGGGTCTACTAAATGCACCAGTTCATCGAAGACAGCCTGGAGGAAGTCGACACGTAAGATCCTGGCCTTTAGAAGTAGCACACACTTTTTGGATGAGATTTTTGCGATTGACTTCCTTCGCTTTGTCTGTTGAAGACGACTCGAGGGCGGACTTGACTTTGGCCTTAACTTTTTGGCGTAAAGATGCTACCAGTTTGACATTGACGTCGGATTCCAGTAGCGCAGAAGTAATTTCTTTCAGCGTTGCGTCAAGAACCTGTGATTCGGAGTTGAGTTCAAGCAATAAGAAAGGAGATATGGATACCTTTTCGTCTACGACTGGCGCTCGATTGAGAGATGAAAGAGCGGCATTGAGCTTGCGGCCCAAGTCTGCCAAAACCATGTTTGTGGCAAGATCTCAAGTATGTAATTACATACTATATGGAACCAAAGCATGCGAATTCTTTGATCGTAATTAGACTCTATTAGACAACCACTATCATGGCCCACAGTGACTCTGAATCTGAACTCTTTGACGACGTTGAAGAGGAAATCGACGAGGAACCTGAAGCCGAAATTGAAGAAGAGCCCCTTGAAGCGGCCGAAGAAGCGACTGAAGAAGGCGACGAAGTGTGTTCTTGTCTGACGCTACTCTTGCTACCTTGCAGGCTCAATCCTCTTGTCCCCGCGACTTTCCCACTGTGAAGGAATCTCCTTCAGACGATTCTGAAGATGGATCGGACGAAGAAGGGTCCGAACGTACGGTTGAGATTTCGGGGGACACCCTGGCAGAAGCATTGGCTGCTGAAATGGCCACTGAGCTCAGCGGTACCCTATCACAAGGCCCACAAACTCAACCTGAACCAAACAAGGGTAAGAGCATGTTGAACGGTTTTGGATATTGTCTTGACTGATGTGCGATATCATCAAGCCCCTTCACCTCCTCCTTTACCCCGAAAACGATCTTTGTCACCAGCCGGGCTCCGTAAAAAGTCCTTAAAACTTAGGATTAGTCCCCGTACTTTTCAGGTCGAAGCAATATGTGCTCTACCGCATCCAGTCCCCACACACTCACTAGCCGCGTCTAAATGCATGACACACCTCCTTACTGGTTCGGACGATGGCTACATAAGGGACTACGACATTTTCACAGCTCTAAACGGAAAGAACTTTTTAACTGCTCCGCAGCGTCATCATTCTGGGGTCGTTGAGGGCATTATGAAAGCCGGCCAGCTTCGATACTGGTGGGAGAACCCTACACCAAGCTCTGTCTCCGGGGAAGAAGATCGCTCTATATCACCGGTGTATAGTCTTGAGATGCATTCCGATGCACTATGGGCTTTGGCAGGCAGTGACGTGAGCTTTCGTATTCTAACGCCTTCTATAGCTAATATTTTACTAGGCCGGTCATATAAATCTTTTTACTGTAAGACACGAGCCTGGCCGTGTATGTCATACCTTCCATGCGCATCGCGGTCCAGTTGCGTCCATGTCACTGGACCACGACGAGAAGAGCTTTTTTAGCGCAGGCTGGGACGGTGAGGCAATGGTATACTCAGATCTTCCGCCGGTAAGGTAAACAATACTGATCGTCCACTCCATATACAGCAATGGGATTTAAACACTGGTCAACGGATCCGAACATTCACGTCTCATGGTGCTCAACTGATGTGCATAGCCGTGAGACCAACAAACGCAGTCTATTCAGAAAACGGTTCGCCTCTAGTCGTCCAGCCCGAGCCCGAGAGTATGCCACCGCAAAACACACAATCCTCTGCTCCTAACGGATCAAATAATGGTCCATCTCAAACCGAATCTGACGCAAAATCTGATGCCTCGTTTGATCCCCTTTTCGACGATGAACCAGAAGACGGCCCAACGAAACCTGCAACTGCGAATGTCACAAATGCAATGCAGCAACCTCCACGGGCTAGTGCAAGCACCGTCGCTCCTCCAAAAGGTGCTCCGCCCTTGCTCGACTATGATCGATACAAGACTTTCTCGCCAGATATCCTAATGACAGTTGCCATTGACGGCCAGATCATGCTGTGGGACAAGAGAGTTAATTCTCCGGGTGAAGGTGTTGGAAGACTATGGATGAGTGAGAAAACACCTCCTTGGTGCCTTTCTGTACGAGAATTAATCGCAACATTGATACCTATTGACGCTCTAGTTTTAGGCCTCTTGGTCTGCAGACGGTAATCAAATATATGCCGGAAGGCGAAATGGGACTGTTGAGATATATGATGTTCGACAAACTGGTCGAGGCAATCTAGGACAAGGCCCTCGGTTGCTGAAAACGCTCCGACATCCGGTGAGCTCGGGCGTGGTCTCTTGTGTAGTTGGTTTTCCCGACAGCAAACATATCGCGTGGTCAGTCCGGATCCACTTTCCGTAGCCAAGTAGTAACTTATTTTCTCCAATATGTCAGTGCTTCTATCGACAACATTCGACTTTGGAATGTTGCGGAAGCCGTAGAATCTGACCTCACGGGCCGAACCAAAAGCGGAGTACAGTTTAAGATCATACCTGGTCATCACGGAGGATATATCTCACAGATGCGTAAGCCTGCTTCTGTATCAAGAATGGTCACTTGTTTACTAAGACTGTCACTGCAGTGGTCGATCCCGGAGCAAGATTTCTCGTGAGCGCAAGTAGCAATCGTGCGACTTGGCAAGGTGACTCGACCAGAACAGTATTTGTGCATGACATTAAACATATTCAATGAATTTGAATGACTTTCTCTAAAATGTTACTCTTCTGAGTGTGTTTTCCATCGGATCCGCTTCCATCATTGTTCTTCACGAGATCCTTCCCTGCGTGATAAGTTTTGATATAAGCGTGTGGCTCATTACTGGAAGCTCAAAGATTCGCACACTGTTCTAGACCTTTTAAACCCCGTTATGAAGAAATCTCGGTAAGTCTTTTGCTTTGCATGACCATGTTTTTGACAGAAAGAATCTGGAAATAGCGCAGCGTGACATATCTTTACATATCATAAGAGAAAAGACGACGCGACTTGAGGCTTGCGCGCTATGATGCTATCTCAGTTGATTCCTTTGTCCTCCATATGCCTCACGACCAGTCTCAACTCACTGGCCAAGTCTCTTATGTCGGTGAAGATGATTCCGAATATTTTCGTTCGTTATACGGGCGAAGATTGAATAACATGAATCACCTATACAGTCTTCCCGCGGACCAAGATGAAGTCAAGGTGAATAACAAGTCTGGGTTTCGATTTAGTCCTGACTCTCGAAAACTACCAACTGACAGCGTTCGGAGCTTCATCATAGAATGATGCAATTCGTTTTCAGTAGCAGGAACTATGTGGGGCCGGTCAGGGAAGCCTTGCAATTTGGCCAACACAGAAGAGGTCAGGAAAACATTTTAAAAAATTATTCAGACCTTGGGCCAACGACCCTTTCCAGTTCTGGATCTCGGCACCGGTGCTGGTTTCTGGCACGTTTTCTCCTTGCCGAGAAAAATGCTGGATACTCATCGATTATTTTTAAGGGCAATAAGTATGGCAGATGAATTTCCCCGGGCAGAGGTGATCGGAATCGACTTAGCACCTCTCCAACCAAGGTAAGGACCTAGGGTTTTCTCCACCGATCACCATTCATTTTATTACTCGCGGATCGCTTTCAACTGACGGTCTCTTTACTTTCTCTCCATCCATTCACGGGCATTCAGAAACGTGCCACCCAATTGCACGTAAGTCATCAATTCCTTCTTTTATTTCGCTGGTTTTCATGTTTTCCATTTCTCTTCATTTTAATCTTCTCTCGCGTACGACGTACCGCCTGACATATTAGATTTGAACTCGGCGATATAAATCAAACCCCAATCCTTTATCCTGATTGTTACTTTGATTTAATTCATGCAAGGTCAATACACACCGGAGTAAGTAAGCTTGACAGTCTTCAATTCTGGCCGTCTACAGTCCTCTTTTTTTTTTTCTTCGACAGCCGTTATTTTACAACCGGTAAAACGAACTAATAAAAAAATGTTGCTTCTAAACAGATCGCCGATTACCCCAAAATGATCCGGGAAATTTCTCGACTTTTACGTCCTGGCGGTCTTGTTCTGCTCATCGAACCGTCGCTACATCCTTTCGCAGAGGGGGATCGACCAACACCCGAAGCTGGCGCCAGTCACGTCCCGACAAACTCGGGTTGGTCCTCCTTTTGGGAAACCTACCGAGCATGCCTGACTCGCCAAGGCATAGACATTTCCATTCCGGAGCGATTAGCAGAGATTCTTCTTGCAACTGGAACATTCGAGGATGTGATTCAGAGGGATGGGAATATCCCGGTTGGGTTCTGGCCGAATGGTGCGTGTATTTTTTTTGGGTACGCATAGTTCCGATCGAGGTCGAGAGTTGGGTCGAGACGACAAATTTGTAAAAAGAAAGAATTGAAGAAGGAAGAAAAATCTTCTGTATCCGAAATCGTTCTTTGCCTATCGAGCTGACTTGCCGTTTCTATTCCTATCTATTCCTGTACATTGTAGATCCCAACCTCCTTACCGTCGGCCAACTCCAATGGATGGACTTTGATCTCTTCTTGCCTGCCGTTCGACCCTTGCTCCTTTCTCTCGGGCTTGGAGAACGACACGTCCTGGAATTGATCGCAAATGCCCAGAAAGACCTGTATCATCCTCCGGTAGAAGGATTGGGGTGCAGAGTACATATAGTACACGCGTCGAAGAAGATGTCGAGTTGATCAAGGTTGTTGTCAAAGGGGGCATTTAGATAAATGTGGTTTGTTTCAATACCTTGCATATCTCACGGGACATGTCTTTGGGATGGATACTTGTGGTAAAGTAGGGTGTCTCTTTTCATTTTTGGGCAATTTTTACGGGTATTATGTTGTGGCGTCTTTTGGGGGTAGCTTCGCGACCAAGCCTCCTGAGCCTTGCTATAATCCCACCAGCAGGACGCTTGGTCGCCAGGCTATTTTGGAACATCTGCAGTTTGGCATACACGTATAGAACGGTGCATACATAACATGGAACTTCATATACGCCTACATTTCCGAACTATAAATACTTACAGCTAGTACTCTTTCGATACTTGTAGTCATCTAAACAGGCGATTCTGCGGTTGAATCGGGCGTTATTAAATATCTGATAGTACGTTTCGGCCTTCATATAGAGTTAATGTTTTCAAGAGCATATGTCTAAAAGCAGCACATTACTTGCATTGCAGCTGCAGTGTCCGTCGCGGGATGCCTTCAACTCCGTGCACGCACGGAATCTGCGTTTTGATTCCTTGCAGGCCGCAGGCTGAGGATATGAGACGCGTATCAATGAACTTGTAGTGCAACCAGGTTACTACACAACTCCGTGCGGAAACTGCGCGACATTTGGCTTGTAGGCTGATATGAAAGTCGATATGCATCAATGTACACTATGTACTATGAACGTAGTTTTAATGCGACAATGCAGATAGGTATAAGGTAAGGAGCGACAGATAATAAATAACTAGGAAGTCATTAATCAAGCATGTATGTGAACAACATTAACAGTCCATTGTGAAATAGAACAGTAGAACAGAAGTCTGTGTATCCCAAATAGCGTCCATGTAAGTAAATATTCAAATGTCGTGTAGCATCGTTATCATCATTCATTTGGTACCACCATCTATCAACGTCCAGTCGTGTCACAAGTCAGTCACTGGTCGAGGCTAGCTCTCCTTGGAGTCCGTTCGAGCCAGTTCTTGGCAGCTGAAGGCGGGGTACTGTCCGGCCCATGACTAGTAACTAGAGGACTCGACTTTTTCACCGGAGTAACACTTCTACTTCCAGGAGCGGAACTGCTCGTAACCGTGTTGCTCAACAAACTGGCACCCGAGTTGTCTCGGGAATGAGAATTCGAGAAACTACGATCTCGGTCGTAATAGACGGAGCTAGAGGTGGGTTCGCGTGATCTGTCTCGGAACGGGTCATTGTACATTGAGGGAGAGGTGCTGTTGGTTGATACGCTGTTTTGAGTATAAGTGCTAGTGGTGTTGGGAGCGGTGGTGTTGGAAGGTTTTGCTGTAGAGGCAACTGCTGCACCACCAGCAGATGGGCCCATGACATCATCCACAATTCTTCCCAAATCAATGTCACTAACAAAAGGGTCTACCATTCGGCTACTTTCGTTGGGCGGTGGCCAAACGGCTTCATGAAATATAGAACCTGTGTCGGATGCACGGGCTCTGAGTAGCGAGGGCGCTGGAGAGTTGTGAAGAGAAGTAGCGGATGCAGCATGTGGCGGATGATAAGCTGTAGGAACTGTGGAGAAGGTACTAGCAGATCTGGGAGTAGCGACGGCAACTTCATCCCGATAACGTCTCATAGGAACGTCTTCGTGATCGTCGTCAAATTCCGCATCAAGAAGGCCAACGGCACCAGCGCCTTGGTTTTCGCGATGGCCACGAGCGAGGGCTTCGATAAAGCCACGGCGTTGTTTTTGGCGGCGTTTCCAGAGGAAGAGAGATGCTAGGACTATACAGAGAAGAGCGAGAGCAGCGGCAGTGGTTCCTGCAATAATGGCGGTACGATTGAGGCTGTCGCTGCCATGATCACTAGCATTTGTGGATAGAGATAGTTGGGACGTTGTCTATTAATTTTTTTTTTAGAACAAGAACAGCAAAAAAGCAGAGGTAGGCGCACAGTGATAACAGAGCCATCTGAATTAGTAGTAGTTATGGTAGTAAAGGAAGCAGTTGCATCTGTGGTTGTAGATGACGATGAAGTGGTACTAGACTCTGAGGTTGAGGATGTGGTCGAAGTTGAAGACGTATCCGAGGTGGAAGAGGGTGTATTTGAGGAAGAAGATGATGGTGTATTTGAGGAAGAGGAAGGTTGTCGTGAAGAAGACGAGGGTGGTTGGGATGAAGAAGGCGGCTGAGAAGAGGGTTCAGATGAAGGTTGAGAGGATGGTTCAGATGAAGGAGGCTGGGAAGATTCGGAAGGAGGTTGAGATGACGGTGGCTGAGAAGATGGCGGATCCGAGGACGGTGAATCGGAGGATGGATTAGAAGAGTCGGAGGAAGGTTGGGAGACAGGTGGATCAGTTACATCAGCAGTAGAGTCGGATGGGAGAGCGTCAGTTACGCTCGGGATCGCGTCGGTCAGGGAAGCCAGGTCGTCAGAGGGTGTAAGTATTGGACTCGCAAGAGACATGTAATATTCCAAATCTTACCACGCTCTGAGTCGTGTTTCGGCACGTGGTCTTGCTCTTTCTTCACTTACTCAGTGGCTGAGGAGGTATGTCCTTTCATTCCTGCTGTGTCCTCTGTTCTCACCCAGCCTAGCTCTCTGTATAGGTAGTCGTCGTTCTGTAGACCCGTTCTTCGCTCTTAGTGTCCAGCCTAGGAGCTCTTACTAGTGTACTGTAAATCAATCATGAGTTATTACGAGTTTTATAGAGGGTCTTCGTACGTACCTCTGTCTTGTCTTCCAGCTCGTGTTTATTTCCCCACAGCATCGGCATGGCCCTCACGGACTCGCTGGACGAGCTCATCACCAGCGGCTCTATAACCCCGCAGCTTGCAATGAAAGTCCTGCAGCAATTCGACAAGTCTCTTGCAGACGTCATGGTCAAGCAGGTCAAGACAAAGACCACCCTCAAAGTGCGTTTCTTGTCATTTGCAGTGCTTTCTTCTCAACTCTTCCAGGGGCATCTTCATACGTACCGTCTCTGCGACGACGTGTGGACCTTTATCGTCAAGAACGCATCCTTCAAGATGGAGGGAAATGAGATGGTGCAAGGTCAACGCATAAAGATCATTGCGTGCAAGAACGGAGAAGCTGTCGAAGCAGGCAAAAAGTAGAGGATGCTCGCATGTACCTGTATTAGTTCCCAATATAGTATCATTATACTCTAGGTGTGACCGCTTGTGACCCAGCCATGCTTGACTTTCCCCCAAGTCCTGCAAGCTTGGCCCAAGCCCGTGAATCCCTCGGCCAGTCCCTCAAATCCCTCCAGGTTCTCGATACCGACATCCAAAATGCAGAGGCCCATCTTGCAGACATTGTCCGCGAGGCCCGGTGCCAGATAGATCGAATGCTTACAGACAAGGCCGCCCTCGAGCAGACCATTCTCAATACTAAATCTTATCTTGCTCCTATCCGGAGGCTTCCTGCAGAATTACTTAGCATCGTCTTTATGCTTGCTTTCGAGGACCATCCCTGTTTTTGCTGGGTCCTTGCTGCTGTCTGCACAGAATGGAGGAAACTGGCGCTCAAGATGCCCAAGCTCTGGTCCAAGGCAAGCACTTGCTTTTATCTTTGGAGGTGACCCCCTCTGATTCTTGCCCAGATTCGTCTCATTACGACCCAGCACTCGTCTCCAGACACTATCCGTCTTTGGCTCGAGAGATCGGGATCAAGTGTCCCTCTCGATATCGAGATCTTTCTCCGCGTGTCCAAATCGACACCGGACGCTTTCCCTTCTCATCGAAGCAGGCGTCGGCGTTCCTCTTCTCCTACTCCTGCCGCCGTATTTTATGCATCCTCGTGGCCTCAGCCTCTTACCGCTGCTCCCGGTCCGATTGCCCACTATGTGATCCCCCATCCCACACTTCCTCCCGCACATACGCCACTCGTTGTCCCTATCCCGAGTTCGGGTCCCATCATTCATGATATGTGGGGTCACTCGATTCCTTCCCCATCTCCTCGTGACCGATCTAACACCAAGGCAGACGCAAACGGCATTCGGAGCGGCTCCTGGGCACATATAGTCTTCTTTTACTGTGTTGAAAATATTCACAGATGGAAACGATTTGTATTCCGATGCCAGAAGCAGTTTATATCAATGCCTGCTCTCAAATCAATCTACGGCGATGCACCTCTCCTTACCGAATTTGAAGTTTCTTCAGCAGAGCCCGTGTACAACCAAGACTGGCCTTGGCTTCCTAGTCTCAATTTCACCAATTCATCCTCTTCGACCCCTGCCCCCGTCCTCACCAACCTCCGATGCCTGACCCTCCAACACGTTCCGTTCAGATGGTCCTCTCCCATGTTCCACACAAACCTTCATACCATCAACCTCCGCTCTCTTCCTAATACTCACCTCTCTCTCGACCGCATCCTTCACATCTTGGACGCAAACAAGGATACTCTCGAATGCGTCTCTTTCCATTTCCAAAGCGTCACTTCAGCCATCCTCCCATTAACACCTCTCAACCTGCCCAATCTTAATGAACTAAGCATCGGGGGCCACCATCTCCTCACTCAACTCGTCGACGCTCTCATCCTTCCAAATCTTAATGAACTCAATTTAGATATTGAAACTCGCGACCCCATCGAAGAAACCATCATTTCTCTTGTTGGTCGTATGGGTCCTGCTGGGACCCTCAAACACCTATCTGTAGCATACGGCTACGGTTGTGGTCGTCGAATATCCAAAGCCAACAAAAACCACCCTTGGGCAGCAGCTGTAGCCTCGTCTTCATCTTCCTCTAGCTCGGGTATAATGTACTATGGAAGCGGAGGTGTCATCATGTCTTGGACACTTTTGAGTGAGCTCTCGCAGTTGGAGAGTCTACGTGTGGGCGGAACACCGATGGATGCGTTGCTTTGTGCGTTGAGTACACCCGATGATGATCTGATGACGGGAGCAGCGGCAGCTGCCGCTGGAGCTGGTGCGGTACCGACAGGAGGAAATAGCTGGTTGTGCCCAAATTTGGTCGAGCTGGGGTTGAAGCAATGTCCTGGGCATTCGGAAGGTGTAGGAAAACTTGTTCAGATGATTGATGCCAGGAATCCAATCAGTGGTTTGCAGGGGACAGTTGTCAATGGCGTGGCGCCAGTCAGGCTCAAGAGCCTCGAGTTGTATGAAACGGCCTCGCTGGGTCCGGATGTCGTGCAGTGGATTGATAAACGAGTAGACGAGGTGGTGATTACAGAGAACGACAGGTATGATAGGTATGTAAAATGGTGAACCGATTAGCGAGTACATATCTCACTAGTCCTTTGTAGCCTCAGATCTATTCACCCATATCCCTAAAACGAATCTGTAGCATTTATTTATTATCTAGTGTATACCCTTGTCTTGATAGTTGGGCTTTTGTGTGTAAATGTATTTACTTACCTTGGTATATATGTATATATTCTCACTCTGGCAGTGTTTTCAAGCAGCAGTTGTAATCATCTCTGTTCCTAAGCAAGTACAACAAAGGAACGACACCAAACCTAACAAACTTGCGCGCAATCGTAACAGTAAACCACAACAGAGTGAGACTCGGAGTCATGGATGATCAACAAGTACTATACAACAACAAAAATGAGTGGACGGATTGTTCACGGCCAATCCAAAACAGCATCATCTAAAGCAAGGCATTCAAGACTGCTCCTCGGTCTTGGGGGTGTACTCTTGAAGAACGGTGAGCGCTTCCATGACCTTGGCGTTCATAGCGTCGGGAGACTCCAAGAGTTGGATTAGCTCAGTGTTGTCCATCTCGAGAAGCATACCAGTGATCTTGCCGGCGAGCTCGGGTTGTTGCCTAGAACAGAACACAGTCAGAGCACGTTCAAAGATAAGCTACTAAAATTACTTACGGAACAATCCTCATGTATATGACTTCACCCAACATCTGCTTTTGTTCCATCGGGCTAGCATTAGCGAGGGCAGCAGCATTGTACGGAGCCATTTCAGGAGCAGCGGGAGCCTGAGCAGGGGCAGCAGCGGGTGGTGCATTGCGAGTCTGAGGGTTGACCTTGTATCCCGGCTGTCCTTGCTGAGGACCACGACCCTGCGCAGGGCCAGCAGGAGGCCTGTTGGCGCCCTGACCGCTAGGACCCCTTGGAGTACCATTAGTAGGAGCACCATTGGGACGAGGCATGGGAGCGTTAGGCATGGTGGGGGAAGAGCCGGGGCCACGGTTTTGGTTGGGACGAGGTCCACCACCACGACCACCACCGGGATAGCCAGGCATACCGTACCCCTGGGGAGGCTGGCCGTAAGGTGGCATGGGCATACCGCCACCAACTTGGCCGTTGTTGGGACCGTAACGGGGACGGGGAGGCATCATACCAGGTTGACCATAGCCCATCATGCCGCGACCTTGAGGAGGGAAGCCGGGGCCGGGAGGATAGTACATGGGTCCATTGAGGTAACCCCCGGGCATTCCGGCGGCGGCAGCTTGCTGCATGCGAATTTGGTTGCGCTGAGCAATCTGACTCTCGAGCTGCTGCCTGCGCACTTCACGGCGTTGAGCAAGTGAGACGTAAAGGGGTTTCGAACCAATCATCTTGTTGTTCATCTCCGCGACTGCCTTGGTGGCCTCGTCGGGAGAAGAAAAGCATACAAAGCCAAATCCTTTGGAAGTTCCCTTTTCATCTCGCATGACTTTGCAGCTAGTGATAGCGCCAAAGGGCTCGAACTCGGCGCGGAGCTTGTCGTCGTCGAAATCATCTGCCAAGTTCTTAATGTACAAGTTGACTCCCTGGTATTTGCTGAGTTTCTCCATTTTGGCCTGCTCGTACGATTTGCGAAGTTCTTCCTCTCGCTCTGCCTTCTTCTGGGCACGGGTCACGAAGAGCTTGCGGCCATTGTACTCTTTGTCGTGAAGAGCATCAACAGCCTGTTGAGCTTCCTCGTGGGTCTCGTAGTTGACGAAACCAAAGCCCTTGCTGTTACCCTCTTCATCGATCTGGATAAGAGCAGAAGTCACGTTGCCGAACTGCTGGAAGAGCTCTTCAAACTCTTCCTGTCTCATTTCAGGGTCGAGGTTCTTGATGTAAAGGTTGGTGAATTGGGCCTTCATCTCCTCAATCTTGGATTGACGTTCCTACGTCAAAAATTCAGCATGCATCTAATATATCTAGCCGAGACACCAACCTTGCGAGAGATATGATGGCCGACATAGACCTTCTTATCATTCAAGAGCATACCGTTGACAGCCTTGATGGCGTTTTCGGCCGCTTCGTTGGTTTCATAGTGGACGAAACCATATCCCTTGGAACGACCGTGTTCATCGGTAGCGACCTTGCAGGAGAGAACGTTACCGAAAGCGGCAAACGTGTCGTGGAGAGCCTATCAACCTTTGTGTCAAAAACGATTCCACTTGATCAGCCACGCTTAAATACCTTGTTGTCGATTTGTTCATCGAGGTTCTTAATGAAGATGTTGCCCTGACCGGTCTTGCGTAGGGCAGGGTCACGTTGAGACCACATGATCCGGCTAAAGACAGAAGATGAGGAAAAAAAGCTGTGGCGGAAATGCAAGACAAGACAAACCATGCACGGTTTTTGATCAAAGAGTAGTTGAGCTGCTCGAGAGCGCGTTCACCTTGATGAAAGAGTTGAATCTCTACATATTTAAGAGACTGGTAGTGGGACTAACCGTCATTGGCATTGAGATAATTGACGTAGGCATAGCCGAGCGAGCGACGGGTAACAGCATCACGGCAGACACGAATGCTAAAGCATTATGAGTTCGCTTGGAACGTAAGAACACGCGGAAAACGCACCTAGCCACAGGGCCAATCATGTTGAAAATCTCAAAGAGCATGGCCTCGGTGACGGTGGGGTCGAGTTCTCCGACATAGAGAGATGCGCTGGGGGCAGGAGCGACGTTGCCCTGAGGGTAGCTTGGGGCAGGAGCAGGGGCGGACATTGGCATCGGAGCAGAAGCGGGAGTGCCGGCAACCTCGGGGGCAGGAGCAACGGGAGCCTGAGCTTCAGCAACAGTGGGAGCAGACATCGTGAATTGAGGGTTTATGTTTTTAAAAAGGGAAGTTTGGAAAGGTTTGGGGTCGTTACTGCTTTATGAACTTTTTCTGAGACTGAGGACGAGAGATGAGACGCCAAAAGAAGAGTTTCTTTGTAAAGAGGCACTCACACAGGAGAGCAACAAACAACCGCTTGTATATAAAAAAGAAGTTTTTTATATAAATTTTTTGAAGGTTTTGGCTAGAAAGAAAATGAGAAACGAATGCAGAGCGAAAAATTTAGAGAGCTTGCCTTTAGATGATGGTTGATGAAGAACCTTCACGTCCTCCGAATGATCTATACATGTGCTCAGAATTTTTTTCACACGCACTGATCATCGGCACAAATATGCAAATTCGTTACAAGTCCGTTATTATTCGTTCAAAAAGACAGAAAACAACAGAGGAAAGCTATCATAAAGATACGTCTACAACAGTTCGTTAACCCCTCGTAAAGTATGCCTTGGCGCCATGAGACGCCAGTTCTGTCTTGGCCTGTAATCATTAGCAGACGTCGAGCGGTCAGACTCATCAAGCACACCTTTTCCATTGTGTGCCCTACAGCTGTGTGATGGGCATAGATCTGAAGAAAAAAATTAGCTAGGTTGGAGACAATGATCAACCACAGCCTCACTTGACGGTAATACCAAGCATTGCCTACTCCTTGGAGCGTCCAACCAATGGTGGCGATTAGTCCTAGAATCGCAGCAACCCAGTGATGGTTTGTAAACATCTGAACGGTCTGTATAAGACCAGCCGACCCAGTGCTGCGCAAAGGTGAGCAACCAAGTCTATCCTCGGAGAAAGAAGGGTTGGTCACCTGGGGACACCAATTATCCTGGATCGAATAGAATTTTAGTGACAGGTCGGACGACTCGAGAGCGAGCTCACATGTAAACGCTAAAGAGGAGATGCCAACCACAAAAGAAAAAGTACAAGTCTTTGACAAGGGGTGAGCGTCTGCAGTTGGCGAATCACTGGCGAGTCTTACAGTAATACAGAGATTGCTCCTAGAGCAGATGGCAGTTTAGAGCGGATAGACTAGAAGCTTTAAAAAATCCTGACCTTCATGTAACCATTGTAAATGGGACTGGTGTCGTCAAGTCAGAACGCGCGAGAAATGGCGGTGAATCATCGCATAAGCTCACCGGTACCAAAGCAGGAACGAAGTAATTGAAATCATGAAGATATAACTGTCTACCGTCAGGACGAGTCGATCCGAAAAGGAAGTAGACATACCCTATGGATGCACCAACGTCCCTGCCTCCATCCGAAGAACCAGCTATCAGAATGAATATGCAGGCGACCATGTTGATAATTAGGGTAGCAAGAAGGACAAGCCATAATTGGTAGAGACGGGTGACGAGAGGACGTGAAGCCTCGGGAATTTCATCTGCAATGTCGTGGTAGATGAGAGGGAAGACTGGCTAGAGGTGAGACATGGCAATGAGAAGGGAAGAACAAGACGTACAAAAGGGCCAATTTTTCCTGCCATGCTGCCTGATGTGCTGGGCCTTTGCGTTGAGTTCCTGCTCACGACGCTCGAGGTCCTGTTCGCGCTGGCGGATCTGTTCGAGTCTGGCGTCGACGTGGGGCTGGTTTGGGGTTGGATCTGAGAAGGGGTCCTCGTCTGCGAGGGAGTGGGAGGAAGCGAAGGGATTTTCAAAGGCGTTGGACATTATTGCTGGTGGAGCAGACGTGTTTGGGTCTACAATGCAGAGACGGAGACGATCGCCGATGCCGGCCTTTGCCGACCGTGACAGCCACACTTAAATACCAGCCTGCATATGTAAATCCAACCATTCCTCTCTTTTGTGGTGAGCTCTTTCTTGCTTTGCGAATTCTCCTTTTATCTCACTTGTTCTTCCAGTCCTTCCTTTCAAGGTCTCCACACTCGCTCTTTTTGTCTTTGACACTCCGCTCTCTTCCCAGCCATGTTCACCCTCTCCCTTCTCTCTGCAGCGACCCTCGCTCTTTCTGCCCTCAACACACAGGCCTTTGTCGTTCCTCGTACTAACCCTCCTCCCGGTTGGGCCGCAGGCTACCTGGAAGACTACCAGGTCTACCACACTCGTTACCTCGCTCTTGGCTGCCAGTTCCAGCATGGAAAGCCCTTTTTCGATACGTGCTGCCACCCTATGCTCGTAAGTCGCTTTTCCGCTCTACAGGCACCATTTTCTCACATTGAAATTTTCTCTGTTAGGCGACCGAGAATTTGAAGGATAACCGAGCCCCTGAGTGCACTCCTTCCCCTGACGCATCCTCCTCAGCAGCTGCCGTTGTTGCTACCGAGGACTGCGATGAAGAGGATGATGAACAATCTGCATCTGCCCCTGCTCCAACAGAGGCCCCTTCGTCGGCTCCTCAACCCACCCCTACTCCCGAGCCCACTTACTCTCCCGAACCTTCCTCTTCTTCCGAAGCTCCCGCTCCTACGAGCTCGGCATCGGACAATGTCTCTACCGGAAACTCCAACTTGGACATCTCTGACGTTTCTGGTCTCGTCACCGGCGGATTGTAAGCCTTTTTTTTTAATATCAAATTTCCGTTTTTGACTCGTGCCTTTCAAAGCGGAACTTTCTTCTACCAAAACGGTGTTGCTGGTGCCTGCGGTACCGTTCACAGCGACAGTGACTACATTGTCGCCATGGACACTGCTCAATACGGCGACACTAGCAAGCAATCTGGTCTTTGCGGTAAACAGGTCCAGATCTTCAACACCAAGAACAACAAGGTATATAGTGCATCCCTATATCACATTTTAATATTGACGGCGTCTTTAGTCCGTGACCTGCACTATTGCTGATGCTTGCCCTACCTGCAACAACGGCAATTCTATTGACTTGTCCGTCGGTGCCTTCCAGCAGATTGCAGACTTGTCTGAAGGTCTCATCAACAGTAAGTGTTTCCATGCTGCCAAGCGATTGTATATTCATCCGTCTCCAGTCTCTTGGAAGATCCTCTAAATTCGATCCAACAAGTCTTTTTACTTTTTAGAAGGCTAGGCCTCTGTGGGTTAGTATGGGCATGATGACAATTACGGCTGGTTTATGAATCACGAAAAAGACGACCTGGTGTTGACACGCTTTTCTCTGCCACATCTTCCGGTGTCATTTGCCCTTGCCCACTCCTATTTGCATTCCGCAAGTCGGCAGTTTTGATGTTTTTCTTTGCAGTTTTCTTATTGCTGTTTCGGCTACTTTTTTTTCCTCCTTGTTGGGATCGCTGGTGTTTACACATATCATACGGACTGTTATGGACTTGGTACTTAGTGTAGTACTTGTACATAGACAGATCGATATTAATAATCTTTGTTGGAAAAAAAGCCTAGCGACTTGGATCTTCCCCTAAAACTTACTCCACGCGCGTCATGTCGATGCAGAGAATACTCGTTGTGGGTGGCAACGGGTTCATAGGTGAAATTCACGTTCTTTTTCGTGTCTGAAATAACCTTGACGCGTGCCATCAGGCTCCGCAATATGTAGGATCGCATTAGCAAATGGGATGGAGGTTACAAGTGTCAGGTCAGAATGTCGCTCGTAGCAACCGAAAGCGTCCCTCAGACCGTTTCTCCAGCTCTTCCGGCCGACCGTACACTACTCCTAAAGGCCATTCGCCCGCATGGGCATCCAAGGTGCGGTTCTATTGTCCTCGTCTCAGATCTAGTCACCAATCCTTCTCAGGTGACTTGGCTTCAGGGTTCTGCTCACAATCCTTCAACGTTTCATGATGCCCTTGCAAATGCCGATGGGGTCGTACATACGCTCGGGACACTGATCGAAGACGGAGGAAAATACAAACAGGCCATAAGAGAAGGGAATATTCCACAGGTTCTCGGTGCAGTTTGCGACAATGTGCTTAGTGGAAAGAATCCGTTGATCAAAGGTGGAGAGGGCAGTTATGAGCACATAAACCGTGATTCTGGTGCGTTTCCCACTGGCTTTTCTTGTTTTGTGTACAATGATATGGACCCTTTACAGCACTACGTGTTTGCGAGGCCTTTGTGTCCTCTGGACAAGGCAAGACATATGCGTCGTCGCCGCGTCCGTTTGTGTACATCTCCGCAGAAGATGTGTTCCGGCCTGTCATCCCCGCTAGATACATCGAGACAAAGCGTGAAGCTGAAAAGGGAATCGAAGCATTGTTGAGTGAACAATATCGAGGGATATACATTCGACCAAGTATGTTTGCTAGTCTCTTTTACATATCACCTTTTCAACTTTTATCCTAGGCCTAGTGTATCACTCTCACTACCGTCCTCTAACCACACCTGCCGCTGCCCTGATCGACTTTTCTTCAACAATCCACTCTAAAATCCCCTCTGGAATTCCTACTCCTTCACAGCTTCTCCGATCTTTCAATTCAATCCTTTCCGCGGGCAACACCAATTCTGAACTCGGGTCTCCCTTGGAAAGCATGGCAAATTGCATGACTATTCCTCCTATCCATGTCGACCATGTCGCAGAAGCCGTCTGTGCTGCTCTTACGAATCAAGATGTACAAGGCGTAGTAGGGGTGTGGCGTATGAGGGGTTTGATTGGATGGAGAAACGCAGATCAGGCGACTCTGGGGAATTCAAACCATACATATGTCTAAAAGTTTGACATCACTTGGGTCTGAGGGCCAGGGTTTTTAGCTATATGTAGTGTAGAACCTCTCAAGTATCGATAATTACTCATTAACTAAATCTAGACCTTATCGAACGATAAACATCGAGTTTGAATTATCTGCGAGAAAGTTGGGGTGTCACGAGAAACCCCGAGTCGCTGCTTATTAGTATGAAGGGCCAAGTTGAATCCGTTTATTCCCGCTCCCTCTTTCCTCCCCCACCCCCATGAACGTCCTCAGGACCGTCTGCCAGACCCCCGTTGCCGGTCCCAGTTCAGTCCGGTTCATCTCAAATTCTAGCTCGAGCCAAAAGGCATTGCCTTTTTTCCTCAACACACTTCGAGGAGCTAGACAAGACTTGGAACACGAGAATGACCACCGACATGGGCGTATGCTTCGTATGCTCATGTTCGGTAAACCCGGCGCTGGAAAGGGTACTCTCAGCACGAGGCTCGTTAAAAAGTATGATATTGTCTCCTTGTCAACTGGAGACTTGTTAAGGCAGCATATACTGGAAAAGTGAGTACCATCATTCTGTTCGTACGTCATCTTAATTGATATCCTCTATTACTAGGACGGACGTCGGTCTTCAGGCGGAGGGAATTGTTGCTCAGGGAGGGCTCGTGCCAGACGAGTTGATGCTCAAGGTTGTCACCAGTAAACTCGACCTCTTGCACGACAAGCACTGGATTCTAGATGGGTTCCCTCGTACGTTGGCTCAAGGACAAATGCTGGACAAGCATCTCGGGTGAGATTTTCACGCCTTGTCCGCGCATACTCGTCGTGTTGATGTCCCGCGCAGCAAGCAACACATACCGCTGAGTCTGGTGGTAAATATCGATGTACCGGATGAAATTATACTTGGCCGAATTTCTGATCGTTGGGTGCATCTTCCTTCTGGACGCGTATACAACATGTCCTACAATCGGCCCAAGGTAGAGGGACTGGATGATGAGACCGGGGAACCACTTACTAAAAGACCTGACGATAACCCCGTAAGTTGTTCTACCTGATTCTACTGCTTGGAGTCTTATATTCAATAATTGCCTACAGGAGATTTTCTCCCGTCGTCTTGAGAAATACTACTCTATAACGGAACCTCTTCTTTCTTACTACGCTAATTCGAGTCAGAAACCTATACCCTCGCTTCCACACCGTAATCCACACCAACATCCGCACCAGTTGGCGTTCCATACGCGACCGCCACATCGTCTTGCTCTTCAGACATTAACAGGAACGACATCGGATGAGATATGGCCAAAGCTAGAGGCGGTAGTCCAAGGAGCTTTCCCGGGGCTTAAACAACGCGCAGAGAGCGCCGAGGAGAAGAGAAGACACAGCCTGAGCGATGCCATTGCGGCTGGTACAAGTCAAGACAGTGTAGAGACCGGGCAGAAGTAATCATGATACTGTCACGATCTCACTCTCTAAATTTTCTTGTTGTACTAGTCACTCTTTATTCAGATGGTGTATTCTACATCAGCTTGCGGCGGATTAATCTATGTTACATTTTTTATTTGAGGGCATACCTAAAGATCACTTGAGAATCAGTTGGGAGAAGAAAAAAGTGTGTTTACATTTTCACTGGATATAATCCTTCTTGAAGACCCTCTTGGACTTGCTCTTTTATTAATCGCAAACCAGCTTTCTTGAAAGCAGATTTCCAGGCCATATCAGATCTGCGAAAATCAGCGAGTTTGTAACCACCTAACGGCAAGCACCTGCCTTGTGAAACTGGAATCGTCCTCATCAAAAACAGTCTTCGCACTACCGTCTTCACTATCTGAACAACAATTTTCCTTCACAATGATGAGACTTTTTCCCTTTTCAATGTCACGCAGGGCATTTTTGCTGCGTTGAAGGAATGAAACAAGGTCTGGATCATCGAGATAGCCTAGACACCATTGACACCATATAACATCGAAACCAGAATCAATATCCGAAAGGTGTTCATCAGGAGAGCCTATTCTATCGAGCAGTTTTATTGTCGAATCTGCAACATCGGGAAGTGGATGCAATGGTCTGCTAGGATTGAATGCCTGACGTGTTTCCGCAATTATTTCAGGCGTAAAGAGCACGAGTGGTTTGCAACGAACCTGTAATATGCCTTGAACAAAAGTAACAGATTTTTGTTTTGTGACAAGAGCAGGCCAATCACGAGCATTTGCTAATGCTTGTTGAATAAGTGGAGCGACAGGCTCGAGGAGGAGGACGTGATCCACAAGATGCAAAAGAACATCACTGGTAACACGACCGATGCCTGCACCGACATCAAGAGCACGATAGGGTCGGTCCGGTGGCGATGACTCGAGAGGCTTTATTGCAGATGGAACAGTGCATAGCTCTGGATAAAGATTGAGAAGGAAAAGACGAGAACCTGTCGTTTCGACCATCGGAAGAGTACCGAGACCAAAGCCACCCAACACACCGTCCACGCTGGCCTGGGTTTGCTTCAGGAATTTTCATTCAAGGTAATAAAGTGAAAAATTACCTGTTGTTGACTCCAGTATGCGATACTATCAGAAACAACTGGGCGCATACCGTGTAGACTCGTTACCAGTCGATGTGCAAACACTTTGATGACAGTCGATCAAAGTCGTATGCAAAGCGACTGGGGCAGAATCCGGCACTTTTGTGAGTCGCGCAAAATCACGTGGTTGTTTTGACTTCAACGCGAAACTCGTCAAGCTCGAAAAGACTTGCTCCATTTTTTCGGATTTGAGCGAGCGAGTGATATGTACGAGGTTGAAAATTAATAACACCGTTTTCCGATTTAAAATATTTCTATACGTGCTGGAACTTTCCTATGTGGGAAATAGGAGCTTGTCTTACTTTATCCTCCGCCTCGACGAAAGGCAAAAAAGACGACGAGAAGTCATTTAAACCACCTGGCTCGGCACGTACTATCAGTCGGAGGGGAAAAACCAAGGATACTCAAGCACGAGATGAATTGATGTAGGGTCATCAACAGCACCAGTAGAAACCCCATCAGCCCCTCGTAAATGAAAGTCTTCTGCGCTGGGAACAGCCAGTGATGCTTCTGAATCCCTGAAGAGGAGAAGGAGGGGACAGAAGGTGGCAAGTGAACTCAGAGGAAATCTTGAATTGCCTCAGCTTCCTTTCGACGATTCACATAAATGATTGTCTGCGGGAATTGGAAGGGGTGATCACTGTTATCATCCGTTGATGGGAATAGAAATAGAAGATCCGCGAAGGTATGAACTGGGTGTTGAATGACACGGACAGATAACGCGACGTTGGGTTTCGCATTGGAAACAGCAATGTGAGCGCAGTCAGCCGGTAAGTCCAATTTTTCCGTATCAGATTGCGAACATCTTCGGACATGGTTGCCGAAGCAATGAGAACGGGAACAGGACTGGGACAACGAGCAAGTAGTTTCCCGACTGCGTCGTAATCTGGCCGAAAATCCCCGCCCCATTCAGCGATACAATGAGCTTCGTCAATGACAATAGATATGCAACCCCTCTTGAATTCATTCGTCTGCAAAAGTCACTCCTGAAACGATGATGTCAACGCTGTTTCCGAGGAGGTAATAATCACTCGGTATTTGAGGCGAGACTCAGTGGAGCCATCAGTGTGTGGTTCCTGTTATGTATAGCATGGTCGGTTCATTTAAAATAGAGAAATAAAAGGAAACTCTCTTTGGCATGGCCGGAGGAATTGACCGCTATTGCTGGAATACCCCTATCGAAGAGCTCTTTCGCTTGAGCTTCCATCAACGCATTGAACGGACTACTCACCAGAATAACTTTCTGGGATGCAGGTTCTTCGTCCCCAGGTTTCCAGTAATAGAAAAGAGGGTACCAGAATACAGTCTTCCCTCCACCGGTGGGTCGTACATAGTACCGAATCCTTGAATGATGTTACGGCCCGCTCTTTCCTGGTGTTCTCGCAGTGCCGAGATGCCAAAAACATTGCACAACATCTCTCTTGCTCTTTCAAGTCAATGTTACGTCGGTTTTGTGTGGCCATTGAGCTGGTGGGGAAAGGGAGACTCGGATATGATCGAGGTCCATAGCACGGGAACGGGAGCAAATTTTTGAAAAAGAAAAACGGTGGATATCTTGTATTTCATTGTAAAGCGATTCTACGTAGACGAAAGTAACGTAGAGCGGCATATTGGAGCAAGTTGTCGCGGGGCAGTCGAAGATTTTGTTGAAGTCAAAACAACCACGTGATTTTGGCGCGACCTCACAAAAGTGCCGGATTTCGTTTCAGTCGCTTCGCCAACAGGTTTGATCGACTTTCATCAAACCATTGCAGAGCGACTGATTCCAGTCTACATACCGTGTAGAACGAGTATATAAACAACTCGCAATAACGCGTCTCTCAGCTCAACCTCATGGATCCTCTTTTTTTGCCCGACGCCGATGACGACTCCAACCTCAATCCTCCCCCAGAAGAAATCGATATTGATGAAATCTTCAAGGGCATCGACGATGATGACTTGTTCAAGCCTGCACCTCCAACCAAGCGGTTTGACATTGCTGATGAAATACGCAAGGCAGACGCCCAATACAAGAAGAGAGCACCGTTACCTACACCGCGTCAAATTCTCCCTAGTAGCTCTCCACCGAGAGATCTTGGTGGCGAGAGTACAACTACCACCAAAAGGCCTACCGACGGGGTTGGAAAAGGATCAAAGGATGCAGAGCCAAAGGAGAGGAAAAAGCCAATGCGATTGGATGAAGCTAGGCTTGTGGGACCCACTGGTTTTCCCCAACTCATTGAGAACACCAAGAACTTTCGCATCAAAGGAAAAGGTCATGAGGTGCGCGACATTGGTCTTACGCGTTTGACGCGTTTTACTCACTCAGTTCACGCGTTTTTCTAGGCCAGTGACCTCAATCGTCTTATGCAAATTTACCAGTACTGGACACGCAGCATGTATCCCAAGTCTCAATTTCGTGACACGGTGGAACGTGTAGAAAAACTATGTCATTCTAAACGAATGCACGTACGTCGACTTTTTCTTCTATGGGCGAGTGCACCTCAAAATTAAAGATATAGAACAAATTGAGCATGTGGCGGGATGAAGCACATGGTATTAAACCGCAACCCGAGTCTGAAGACGAAGACAACAACGAAGTAATTGATCTCACGGAAAACGCGCAGAAAGACGGGACTAGACGTGCACTAGCTTCGGATGCTGCAGATTACGCCTCTTCTTCCCCCGCTCCTACACGACCTCCTTCCTCCCCAGGTACATCTGGGCGAAGCGACATCGACGATGAAGCACTTGACGCTGCCATGCGCGATTTGGATGAAGCATTCAATGCAGCTCGCGCCGCTACGCAAGCTGTGTCATCTACTTCTGCACCCAAGGCTCAAAAGAATACGTTAGGTGACGACGATGAGATGTGGGCAGCTCTTGGAGAGATGAATGGCTCTACGATCGACAGCAATTCCAATACACGCGAAGACTGGGATGATGAAGACATGATGGCTGCCTTTGATGACGCGCATCGTGACGTTTCAACGGCTAGCATCTCAAGAAATTCTACCTCCAATGACATGCTGGACGACGAAGAGATGTGGGATATGGTACGGGAAGCTGAACAAGCTGAGGTCGCTGGTACAAAAGAAAAAGTCAATACTGGTGAAGAGGCTGCAGTAGCTAATCCAAAGCGTCCGTTATCTATAGAGGAGGATCCGGATATGGCTGATTTTTACGAAGATCCTTGACATATTTATATTCGGTACTGTGTGCACTGTGATGTATTAGTTCGGAATAAGTCGTTTCGATTCGGGAACAAATTTAACAGGGGCGAAGGTTGTCAGTTTCCACCATCATGCCCAACCGTTTGTGGGTTCAAGTCCGTCTCTTTTCAGCTGCATCTACATCATCCAACCCGTTCCCATTCCCTTCTCATCCAAGGCCAACTCCTCACGAAATCTTCCATTTGCCTTATACTGCTTCTCAGCAAGACATCAAAGCTCGGTGTGAGTAACTCAGGACCTTATTCACGTATGTATTGATTCATTGAAATGGCCTAGATTATGAACTCGTTCGCAACTATCACCCGGATTCTCCGTCATGCCGACTGCTTCCAAGTTCTGAATGTCATGCTCGATTCCAAGCCATAACTGCTGCATACGACGCGCTCCGACGAGGTCGTTCGACCGTCGGTGTTGGCTCTCATATGTTTGACGAATATGCAACGGAAATCGCCAGACGAAAGCACATGTACTATAAACACCAATTCAGACGTCAACAGGCTGAGGCCAGGGCAAAGGCCAACTCGTCTACTTTCTATGCGGGTTCCGGTTCAAATACGGACGAGAAGATTGATAAGCTCAGGTGGAAAGATCAACTGATTCTCGTTTTGGGAGTGCTGGTGAGTGCAGGGTCTGTCTACCTAGACACTTTCACTTACTGTTTCACTCTTTCCCTCTACTTAGTCGTTGTGCGTCGGAATTGCACCAGGAATTTTCATGTATCCCATTCACAGAAAGAGGCACGAAGACGCGGTCTTGAATCTATCCCAAGCACGTTCTGAGGCTCGAGAAGTAGGCGAGCAACGAAGGATTGGGGTGTCTAATAGAGCGAAGGACATACGACTCGAAGCTGCACAGTCAGCATCAAATCCACAACTACAACAGTCCACATCCAAAGGACCGGACTAGTGGTCAGGACAATTCGTGTAAGCTAGATGAAATTTCATGTATTTGTATCATTATCAATGTTTTTGATTACGGTGAGGATGGCTGGGGCTGAAAGGCTCTGAAAGGTCACTTTAACTACATTACACAAATTGAAGCATTGCTGGATATTAGTGCTACAGTGCGAGTAGCTATTAATATGTTAATACACTCTCCCCGTGGGTTCTACACAATCACAAATGCTGGCACCAGTAGTGTTTGAGTTCCCATATAATTGCGTTCAGTTTATATGTTGTGCCTTCAGTATTGCACGGGCTTCCAGGTCATGATAGTGATGTTGAAGTAACATATAAACTGAATGCCTTTTTCATTGATTAATGCACACTTCAACATTTTTCAGTGGTTTTTTCAAGGATATTCAAGATCTATCTTATACAGGCTCCTATGTAGATTGTGTAGTATATAAAAGTGCAGCTAATATTCCAGATACTCTGGAGCCCATAAAACACACCGTCCACTAGCATTTCCACTAGCAACTCTTTCCACAATGCTTGGATGTGAACAGGTGACAGCCTGAACCGCAGTAATCCTTATGTCAAGTCAGCTTTCGTTATTCGTTCAGATCAGATGAAAATCTTACTTTGAGCGATCTGACAGTTTTGTGATGAGCTCGCCCTTGCCAGAGAAAATGTCCAAAGAATGGTCCATGTCACCAATCTACGAAAACTATCAAGCCTAAACTTCAAGATAGCAAGCAGGTACTTACTGTGAAATGTGGATATACATCAGGATTGGGTGACCACTGAGCCCTCAATATTGTCAACCATTTTCCAGTCTGGCAATTATGTCGAATTTGCTGGAAGGGCCTCAACGACGGGAAAGGTTTACTAGTCTCAAAGACCGAAGATGGATAATCCCATACTATACGATGATGATGATTCTGTTTCTCAAAGTGGAAGAATGAACTCACGTCGGATTTTGTCATCATAGCTTGTGCTAACAATGCTTCGACCCCGGGGATCCCAATACGCAGAACTGACGGATTTGTCGTGACGCCATTCACCACGAAGGCAGCTAGCACCATTCGTTGAACCCAAGAATTCGGCGACAGCGTCGGAATCAAAGTCTATAGTCGGCGTAACATCTGTGGATGTCGACGCGGTAGAACTTGCTTTTGATTTGATTTTCCCTAGCTTGCGGACATCCCATATTCTGGGTTGAAAATGAGAAATGATAAGTTAGAGCAAACCAAAGCCTCACTTTAGAGACCGACTGTTGCTAGCAGTCAACAGAAAGTTGGGCCGTGTCGGATTTACGCTCACGCATCCTATCTTCTGATCAGATACTTGGTACCACCTGGGTTTTCCTTCGCGAAGATCAAGATGGGTAAGCCCACCAGAGGCATCAGATATCCACAATTCATTGCCTGTAGGGACAGGATCCATGCTACAAAGGAGGATATCATCTGAAGAAAAAATTTCTCTAGATACTCCTGTTTCGAATGCAAGGGCCCGAACAGTGCAATCGTAGGAAGTAGTGTACACCTATCGAAGTGAATCATAAGAGAGAAACTGCGACAAGTGAAGCGAACGTTACTGTGTGAGAGTCAAGAGGATCAAATTTGATACAAGAGATTGACTGCGAAGAGATTGTGAATAGAGCACTACGCGCGGATCTGCATATATACTCACAGATTTGGAAGTTGCTGGCCAGTGAACCTGCAGACGCCAATACTTTCCACCTTCTTGATTGTCCTCAGCCTCGGCGTCATCGTTGTCATCGCCCTCTTCTTTGGTAGCCCTTGCGTCCCAGACACCAAGTTGGCCATGCTTGTCTGCAAAGAATATTAGGCCAAAGTTCTTGTGAAGTTCTTGATATGAACCCACCTCCAAAGAATATGAGATCTTTGGTGGGCTCTGGGTGATACGCAGCGCTGTAGACCCTATCTTGGGTCACCTTTGCCCTCGACACGATCTTCAAACCCTTTAATTTCTTCCTTAGGTCAGCAATAGCTCGGTCATCCTCTTTATCATCTTCATACACGAAAATGTCAGAGTCCTCGGGTACGTTGATAGGCCGCGAATTTTGAGCAATTGACTGCAGTTCGGAAGAAAATGAAGCTACTACATCCAAATCTTCATCGTCAAGCAAAGCTTTTAGATCAAGCTCGTCATGACGGGGACGCTTTGCGATCCTAGCACGTTCCTCTGCTTCAATCCGTTCTTCAGCTTCTTTAGCACGCTGCTCCTCCATTTCAGCCTGTGAATACATCGCAATCTAGCATGAGAAAACTGTTCCATGATAAAACATACCTCTCGCTTCCTCTTTTTCAATGGACTTTCGCTAGGATCAATAACATTCCTGAGACGCGCAGACTGTCTTCGGGGGGCTTCAGCTTCGGATTTCTCCTTCTTTACTCGTTTGGCGGGTTGAACTGGTTTTGCTTTCGTGCTAGTTTTGGGTTTAGCCGGGAATCCCAGGTCTTGGACGGCTTGCTTCAGCTCAAGCTGCTCGAGAAGCGCGCGGTTTCGGGCAATGTTAGCTTCACGTTCTCGTTCACTGTAATGTATGTATGAGTCGGTTAATTTTGTTATTCAGAGACATACGCTTTAGACATGATTGTGAAGCAAGACTCCGAAGAATGGTTGACGGTGTGCACTGGGGTTGAGTACGTTGAGTAATTGAGCGAGTCACTAACCGGTATGTCACGGAAGCTGCACGAAAGGTCAAATCACGTGGCGTGACAATCAATACTCCACTTGGAACTCGTCATCGAAAGCCAAGATACAACATCGAAACAGTTCATTAAGGAGAGTACTACATATACGATAGCAATACCAGAGCAATACCAAGACATAAGCTTCATTAAATCAGAATAAGAGATCCTGTGCAGTCAACTTTGGAAGAGATCAGAAATCTAAATCGGTACAGTATAGAAAGCTACAGAGGGAGATGCAACCCAAAATGTTCAGAGTAGCAAGCCGGAAGCGGTGCATTCAGACATAAGTAAAAATGAAGGATACAACAAGAGGAAACCAGCGGTGGACCATATCATGTAATAAAAGGAAAGGAAAAAACTCCACTCATGTAACCTCCAACACAGAGATCTCGAGCAATCGAAAAAGGGTCGCATCCTTTGAGTCTTCGGACCAGCCGACGACTTCTCGCCAGTTGGCAGCGTTAGCTTCCTTCTCACCAGCACCAGCAAAGATTCCAACTTCGTCGTCAGATAACCCACGGAACACCAAGAACAATCGCGTAAAGAGACATGGATCGCAGGTTACAGTGATATCCACAGCGGCAGCGATCTTGCTAGGTGACAAGAAGCGGTAGGCGATATTTTTATGGGCAGCAAAAGACGACATGTTGTTGCTAGAAAATTGAGGAGATCAGTCACTGAATAAACGGCAGAAAAAGGTTTCTTCTGACTTGATAAACGTAGTACGTGCATGCAACGATAACCCAAGTTGGTCTAATACGTTCATAAGGTGAGGAACAAAATCACGGAAGGACATTGCGTAGCCATTGCGAGGAGCGATAATGTCATCGGGATCGACCAGTCCAGTGTCCGGTCTAGAAAAAGGTGAGGGCATGTTTGGGAGCATAGCGAGGTCACGTACATCACTTCATAGTACAGAGCAGTGAACACCATTTCACTGTCGAAATGCTCCAGAGCACCACCAGGATGCACCCGCATAAAATACTTGTATTTGTTATCTCCCAAGTCCTCTGCCTGTGGCCAAGTGGTCCCCAACTTCCAGTACGGCGACAAAACCAAAATCACGTCACAGTACGTCAAAGTTGGAGCTAGGATGCTGAGATGACATTTTGCAGTCGTTGGTTTGGAAGCGACAGCGAGTTTAGCCACAACTCGAGAGTCGAACGTGACATCGGGATTATTTTCAATCTGATTGACAATACGAGTGCCGCTGAACTCCATTTTATGCGTATCGCCGGAATGAACGATGTTGAGTTTGCCCCAGAACATCCCATCAACTGTGGTTCCGTCTTCCATTCGAGCCATATCAAGTTCATCAGAGGTGACTGTGGTCTCGAGCTCTACATGTTGTCCTGGTACGAGCTCGAGATTAAATGTGGCGTCCATTTCCAGGACAGGAGGGGGACTAAGAGGTAGGTTAAAACTAGTACTGGGAAAAACCATCACAATACGCACGGAGGTGGACTATAAGGTGGATATGAGTATACTGTTTTGCCAATAATAAGGGAGCACTTACGGAGGTTCATCAGGTGGAGGAGGGGCATCACTGACAATCTCGACGCGAAGGCCCTGTGTTCCCATTGAAGCAATTTGATACGACTCTTCGCTAGTAAGCTAGAGGTAAAATCAAAATCGAGCTTCAACTGAAAGAGATCGCGAATACGCACATAGATGAAGTTTCCAGCCACTAGGCGCTAGAGAACGAATTCAACACCACTCCATATTTGGATAGAAAGTAACGCACAGCAGCTTGAATAGATGCGAACTCGATAGGGACCCGCAGACTAAACACAGCATCAGGAGGAGGTCTTGCCCAATCTCTAGCAGCCGCCTCAAGTTCCTGTAGATCCGAATGAGAACGATCGGTGATCGAAGAAGAAAGAGTACGGACAGCCAAGCTATTGGGAAGCATACGGATAGTCTCCATATCGCCAAAGGCGAGAGTTAGCAGACGAGTCCTAGCAAGCGCCATGTGGGGTGGTTTTTCGGGTTCTTTATTCTTGGGTTTAAACCTGCCCCAGAAGGAGCCTGAATTGGAAGGAAGACTTGCACTTGTAGACCTAAAGGGAGAAAATTAGGTGAATGGTGGCAAAAAAAAAGGATTCGTGGACACACGCAGGTGACAATGAAAGCATCGACTCTTCGGAAGAAAGAGATTTGTTAGAGAAGAGTCATTCCAAATGCAACGAGGCCGTTATCAGCATCAGCACGTGCCATATTTTTCTCTCTTCCTGCCAAAAATGCTACATCTGCTCCGTACACGTACAGCTCTGGTAGCCCGACGTACCAGCGTCGTTTCTTCAGCCCGCAGAAATTTTGTTTCTGCTGTCTTACTTAACAAATCATGGGACAAGCTCACCGTTGCGGACCTCAAGAAAGAGGCTAGAGCCCGAAATCTTCCGTCGTATGCTCTTCTTTTACAGTTCTCATATTCAATCCTCACCAGCTTCAAGAGCAGGAACCAAGGCAAACCTTATTCTCCGGCTCCAAGAACATGACAAAACACTTTCTTCCTCTGCGTCTACTTCGCAAAAGACTGCTGTAGTCCAAGACAACGCACCCGGTGTTCCTCAGCCTTCGAATGTGTCCCCGTCAGCCAACCATCTGAACATTGTCCTGCCCGATCTTGCCCAGGAGCCAGAAGAACCTCCGGTCCAAATTGTATGTAATCTAGAAGTTTCATTGTGCATAGCTAACATGTTTTCCAGCCTTCCGTGCCGGACAACTGGGATTCATCTCAACGTATCCAGGAGTCTGTATTAGAAGAGCAGTCGCTTCCCAAAATCGTGGTCGTAGCCGGTGCCGACACCCATCCAGGCGGTGGACCATCTCACAATCTTTTGGACGAGACGTTGGCTGTTTCTCAATCCGAAACAGTCGAGACATCTGCCAAAACATCCGTTCCGTTAGGACGAGGTGGCTTATTCGATGATATGGCCGAGGACCTTGGCATTCCTCATCCCAAGGAGATGAAAAAATCGATATTTGGACTCTTTTCTAAATCATCATAATTTACCTGGATGTTCGTCGAGGACTAATGGATTTTGCATTCCCAACTCTATAAAACGCGTCGTAGATGCGCGTCTTTTCGTCAGAAACAGGTGCTTTAACACGATTTTCATACTACATCTTCCCCCATGAGTGCGTAACTCCACTTCCACTGAGATTTACTATAGAGGTTCGTCTGCTGAGATGTATAAAACTGGGTGATGATCAGACAACGATGATCGAGGGTGAATAATACAGAAAATACCATTATTTCCTCTGATAAACGCGTCTCCGTACCGATTTGTTACGTTCCCGTTTACATGTTCTTCTGTCTGTTCCAATGCGATATTCATATATCCGTCCAAACATGAAAGGACGCCTTGATACTAAGATGAGCTTGCGGCAATTGATTTTTGACCAAATGTCATACCTCTGTAATCCACACCTGAGTTGAGTCGCACAATCACTCGTTTTCCGACGACACCCTTTAAGAAATCGGTAGGTGAACCAGAATGAATAGTCGGAGGTGGTGGCGGTGGTGTTTGGTCTGCTGGAGGAGGAGGCGTATCGTCCATGACGGCGCAAGTCAAGAGTAGTGTATTGACCAAACAAACGAGTCCTCTTCCATTTGCTTTGATGTATGTGCATTGCTCTGTTCGTTCATGAAGACGCAATGATCCTAATCCAAATCTAGAGCGTCTTATGACGGACACCATCTCGAATCCTCCTTTTACAAGAATCTATAATTTTCGCGATGTCGGACGTGTTATCAACTCTCTTTCTGGAAATCTTACAGTCAAAGAAAAATCCCTTTATCGCGCTGGACGTCTTGACGATGCAACACCCACAGACGTCGAAAAGCTCATATCTGAATACGGCCCAACTACCGTCATCGACCTACGCACCAAGTCAGAACACATAAAGCAGGCACAAACTCGTCAAGGCAAGAGTCATCACCAAGCTGTAGTTGACGTCAAATTGCACACAGATGCACTCGTCGATAAAGGATCATGGGATACTGTGTACATCAACTTTGTTGGCCGCAAATTTGAGCTCAACATGCTGAAGCAGTTGAAGTGGTGGCAGATAATGTGTGTATCTATTACTCAACGACTGTATAATTTTGCTGAATCCTCGCAGATGGTTTCTAATTCTGATGCTGTTCCAATTCCGAATGTCTGCTATCCGTATTCTGGGACGCAACGTGTTGGGCCCGAAAGGGCTTTTGGGATTGAGTAAAGACTCATTGCGATTTTGTCAAAACGAGATTTTACAAACTCTGGAGGTCATGACTGACTTCAAGGCGTATCCGATACTCATACATTGCACTCAAGGTAAAGACCGCTCCGGTTTGGTTGTCATGTTAGTTCTCTTTGCCATTGGAGTACCCTTGGAAGCCGTAAGAGCAGAGTACGCACTTTCTAACCAAGGCCTAGAACCAATCAGAGAATCCATGATCAAGGAAGTGGAAGAAATTGGGATGAACGCCGATTATACCAAAGCTCCAGAGGAAGTCGTGGACACTGTTTGGAATTTTTTGCAAGAGGAATATGGAGGTGTAGACAATTACTTGGATTCTATTGGGTTTGAAGAGCAGAAGCGACGACAGTTGCGCAAATACCTACGTATACAACCCTAAGATTACTCAATAGAAATATATTCTCGCGTGGTGGAACTGTGAACGCGTACTTAACATATCTTATGCTCTCACTATCACGACCTCGGGGTAGCTTTACACGCTTTCCGCGTCGCCTGCTTCACACCTCCAGTCCCTGCTCGGGAGCACTAGTGGGTCCCCCGGACCCAATCTCTCACTTGCGTCCGGTGATCTACAACGACGTCCCCAAACCTCCACCTCCATCTTTGCGACACCATCCTTACTCGCTATCCGAGTTTGACCCCGAGTCAGAACGCAACCAAAGTCCTCACGAACTTCATTGGAAGCTGCAGAGACAACAATTAGATGATCTCAACCAGAACTTTTGGCTAGATGTACGTCTTAAATCTACTCTATGCGATTTAACACTCAATATTGTATTCAGAGCAACTGTCGGTTTGAAGCGGCAAAGCAAGCAGTTATTGAAAGCCTGCCATCTTCTTCCACTGCTCTAGATAAGGAACGCGCATTGTCCGAGTTTTACAAGCACTGGTTGATGCAGGAGCGTTCACGTCTCGACGAGTACACTGACGGTTGGCGGAGTCGCAATGTTGCGTGTATTCTCTTGTCTGCACGAGTCCACTGGCAAAATTTCGCTTCTGCACTGGTGAAATTAGTTACCTTTTCAAGGTGACTAAACTACTTTACAGCAGAGTATATTTTGGACTATATCAATACGAGCTTGCGCAATCCCCTGCTTCACATTTGCCCCAATTCCTCCACAGCAAGTTCCAAAACACGGTGATGGATGCTATGCAAGACATCCAATTCTCCGAGTACATTTTGTTCATCCTCGTAGTCCTCTACTATCCTTGCAATCTGATCTTGAGGCATTCCTGGCCACCGCGATGATATTTCTTCGACTGTCGGGATCATCAGCGCTACGTCTGGCCCTTCAGGCTCAAGGCCCCTGGGGAGGATCTCGAGCAGGGTCACGTAGAAAGCTGTGTTTTGATATCTTCTGCTGAGTTCAGCATCGGGAACATTGGCAGTAATCCCGATTGTTTTCCAGCTGTATCCGAAATATATGAGCCATCCTATCGAGTATTAAACGCTATACTCACTCGTCATGAAGATATATTCGTCTCCAGACTGTGCGAAAGGCGGATTCTTTGCGAGCCTGAGGCAACTTCACATAGCCACTTAGATGTAATCCGTGTAGCGACAGAAAATAACATACCTGACACCTAGCGAGTAGATGTAACGCAGTGGCGTAATCCCCCGGAGTATCAACGTTGTCTTTCAAGGTCAAGACATCTACTGTGTCCTCGATAGACAGAACTTTTCCTTGAAGCAGTTCGCGCACAAAGTTTTTGAAGATCTTCCTTCAAGGTGAGAAAGATAAACCACAAAGTGCATTGCGCGGCTTACATGTACCAGTTCCCTGGTATTTTTGAGTCTTAAGGCCTTCTCATTGACGATGGTATCCAATTGCGTGTCGAGAGACCGTCTTCCACGAATATTTCCGAGTACACTGCTAAATTCTTCCAATAATGCCTGATGAACGCTCACAAAATCGAGGTCATCGTGGAATTCTGTATGACTGTCAGTTTGATAGAAGGCAGAAGAGTGTAATACAAACCATCGAGAAGACCTTCGTCAGCTGCTTGCTCCGATTCTTGCAAATGGGCCAAGTGCGAGAGTTTCCCGATACTTAGAATTAACTGTAACATGGCCAAGAATTAGTACAATATTTAATCTGGCCATGGGGGCGGACTGACATGTCTGGTTTCAAGATTTGTTTCCTTCGAAGCAGCCTGGGCGAGTGCTATAGCAGCTGCTTCATGCCTTCGTTTATTTAGGTCATGTAGCCATGATATTGATGGCTGTGGATTAGTCTCGAAGAATTTATCTAGATATCCATCATATGTCGACTCCTGGGCAAATATGACTCGAACTTCCCCTGAAGCGAAGGCATTAGCGCTGCCTTGACCAGTACAATATTTCATCTCACCATGCTGGATGTACCAACGATACAGCTCAGTCGTAAACTCTTCTTTGAACCGTTCAATATAACCTTGTATTTTGGAAAGATATGGATTTGATTCCAAAGGGAAAACAGTCTCGCTGTTACAGAGATCGGCGAGCGAGCGATAATCAAGGTACTTCTCGGCCAATGAAAAGGCGGCTTCAGCATAGCCATTGCGACCTGCATTGGGGATTAGGGAAAAATAGCAGACATTGAACTCGAAGACGCACGTAATATTTCCAATGTTTGTGGTCTCAACGCATCAAACTGCTCCTCAAGTTGCAGTCTTTCCGACTTTGCCGCTGCGTCTTCATTGCAGGCAGGGCTGAAATAAGAGTGAGAATTAAGACAAACACTTTGTCAGGTAGACTCACCTGCTGAGCCATTCTATCCTTTCATAGACACATGCCAGAAGAACAGTCGCTAACTCTGGTAATCTTAGGTCTAATTTTGCGCTTGCAGTCAATGTCCCGGCTTCGATTTCCGTAGTAGAAGAATTGAATGCAGCAAGGACGGCGTCAATGACTCCAGGTTCACTGGTCCAAGCTCTGAGCATCGGTGGCTCAATTGCATACATCCCTAGATTTGCTTCCCGGTATCCAAACGCAGATTGCAAGACAGTCTGAAACCATTGAGATGTCTGAGCAGAAATTAGCGCCACTAAACTTACCAGTAGAATTCTATTCGACTCGGGAAGTAGTTCAGCAATAGTTCTTCCTGTTCGCGAAGGTGCATTTTTTATCAAATCAGGAATCTTGTGCAGGATCATGCCCAGCTGGCCAACGTGGCGGCGGAAGAATGCCCGCATATGATCTCCTGGTTGGTCCTGTGTGGCTTCTCCGATTTGAACCATGTAGGTGAAGACAATGTCATTAAGGACACTGTGAGACGGGGACGACCTAGATGCTGCTCATCAGAATGATCCGAAAGCTTGGGGAAAATACATACGCGGTAAGGAAATCGTTATGTTGGACCCACAAATCGTACGCTGCATTCAATTTCTCGGCATCTGCTGCCAGTGCTTGTCGAGAAGCTTGAGACATCTAAACCCAACGGTAAGCACGAATCCATGACAAGAAAAGGTTTACGAACCTTCAACAATACCGCATTTTCGTTAATGAATTGAATGAGCCAAGTCAGGCGGTCTTTTCTGGTCTTCAGTTGAACGCTCATGTCGTAGCTGTTCCGTACTAGTTCCGGATCTGCAGTGAAGATGACTAATGTCAGAATGCTTGTTCAAAATATTTCTTGAAAACCGTGCCTGATTCGAGAACTGCGCGACTGAGTTGTTCTGCTCCTTGCATCAGGCTCTCTTCATCAACTTCAGGCGGAAAACTGAAGTGGAGAGGATTCTGAGAGCAGCATGAAAAACTATTTTCCAAGTACGCAAGAAAGCACATACCAAAGGTAGAGAGCCATATAATATGGCTTGTGTCATAATCGACTTGATCAAGTGGGCACGCCCAGTTCTATGAACAGCATTGAGGCCAGACACAAATCAAAGTTACTGAGCCACCTACTCGGGATTAAATTTCAAGACTTGATCGATGTCTACATTCACTTTCATCATTGTGGCAGCGGTCAACACCAGAACAACACTGTCCATTTGCACGACGCCAACGCCTAGTGTACGATCTGATGCTGATTTGAGTTCAAGCCGTTCTTGATAATCCGTCTCTAAAAAAAATGAGTAGGAAAGAAGAGATTGGACGCTGGCGACATATGGATCTTACCTCGGGCACACAATACCACAGCATCTCCGAATTGAACGCTGACGAGAAGGCCCTCTGGCAAGAGCTGAATTCTGGGATGCATCGGCGCTCCAGAAGAAAAGGTCTACGCAATTTCATGAGCCTGAAGACAAACAAAAATGCTCCGACTCACTCACACTTTGATAAGGCACACTTTTTACGGATTCGACTCGAAAAACATCCCCAATCAACGAGAATTGTACAAGTGCGTAGATCCTCCTAACGTTGCTTACTTCCATGGACATGATAGTACTTTCATCTGTGCCAGCATAAGATACCAATACGACCAATTTGTTGGCACTAAAATTTCATCAGAAAGGATACTCAAAGAAGAAGGTCCTCACGCACCCGTCAATCGCTAGGTCAAGTAGCTCAAGGTCCATTCTGGCGTCGTCCACTTCGACAGTCTCACCGAACACCTTCCTAATAGCTGTCCTCACGGTGTCCGCAACATCTTCCTCTAGTATGATTTCCTCCCATCCTTCTAGTCTCATCTCCCACCGCTGAACACGGGAATCAACCAAGGCCCAAACTTCACGACTACCCTCGCTAGATTTGGCCCCAAGGGCCAGTGCGCTGACGTTCCCCGGCTCAGACATGATTTGCGAGGAATTTGAAGCAGATGCTGACTGCGAAAATATGGAGGGGATGAGACGGGACAGCGAAAGGGAGGGTGCAGGTTTTGAAAATCGACGTGAGGTGAGATGATATCTGCCTCCTGATGAGGTCAATAGTAATTGAATCAGAAGACCAGACGTCGTCGAAACAACATAGGTTTGAGACTGAGATAATAAGGAATGAGTATATGGTGACACCATAAAGAAAAAGGACGCACATCGACTCTCAACAAATTGGTGACTAGGTCTTCAGAATCGAGACTCAGATAGGTTGTTGTGTAATTTTCTCCACCTGCGAGTCCAATACCTATGCTATCCCAGAATCGAATTTCACCCGTTGTAGAGATTAGAATGAGTCCTGGTTCACGGTTGAGGCCATATGGAATAAGGGAATGGAAGGGGGGGCTAGTTTGATTGTAGTCCCAAGGGCAGGCAAATATATAGCAGGTTGGGGTGCCTTTGACAGCCTATGTTGATAGTGAGCGTGCCTTCAAAACAGAACCAGAAAAGACGCACTAGAGCGTGCTGCCACACAAAGCATGTCTGCATAGACACTACCAATGCAAATCCTGTCACCGTGTCTATTTCACCAGAATATAGCTCCCTATAAAAGTCTAGGAGTAGTCTTGGAAACATGTCAATGGATGAGGATGCATGACCACATACCAGCATTTTTCAAGATTTGCGAAACCTCTACTGGTAAATCTGCATAAAACGAAACAGAAAGTTGGTCCGATTTCGCAAAAATGGTTTCGGCACGAGAGGAGGACACGAAACTCCGGTCTGAGACTACTGAATGGTTGTCGTCCACTTCCATTGCAGGACTGAGCGAGACATCGTCATTCGCGACTGAACGAAGTGGTGTATTTAAACGCGAGTTGACTTGGCCGGGCCTATTACGGTGGGGAGGGCTAGTAGCATTGTGATGTAGACGCGACGAACGTCGGGGAGCGGGAGAGGAGGAAAACGTAGCCATTAGACAGGTACTCGGAGAGACGCGTCAAGTTCAACCGTGTTTGTACTTGATTTGGGTACATAAACGACACTCAAAGTCAGAAACCGGGTATATTTGATTTTTTCAAGAAATCCCATTTATGACAGTACAATAACGATAACAAGCTTAGTACAAGATACAAATCATACAGTGTATTGACTCCCGCGCAACTGCCAGTAAACAAAATCCGACGGAAACCCAAGAGCTAATACAAGGAAGAAAAGAGAGCGGAGAAATTATTTGGCACCAGCAGAGAACTACAGAACAAAATGTGAACACAGGTCAACGACTCGAAACAACAAAAAACTTGCCTTGGTTACAGACTTGGTACCTTCCGAAATAGCATGCTTCGCCAATTCACCAGGCAAAATCAATCGAACACTCGTTTGAATCTCACGCGACGAAATAGTAGACTTCTTAGAATACGTTGCAAGCTCTGCAAGACATGTCAACAAGGTCCAAGTAGAACACTATCATCCAGACGTACTAGATGCTTCCGTGGCGATACGCTCGAAAATATCGTTCACGAAAGAGTTTAGAATAGCCATCGCCTTGTTGGAGATACCAGTGTCGGGATGCACTTGCTTCAACACTATGAACGTCCATACGCGTCAGACACTAGTCAATGGTTCAATAAACAAAGCACACACCTTTGTAGATGTACGAGCTGTAGGTCTCCTTTCTGGTCTTCTTGCGCTTCTTCTTTTCACCATCGGCGGGTTTGCTCGCTGTCTTTTTGGCTGCTTTGGAGCCCTCGGTCTTGGCGGGTGCTTTTCCTGCAGTAGACGCAGGGGCTTTGGATGCAGTAGAAGCGGGCTAATTGAACGGACTTGTAAGCAATGGAATATTTCGAAAACGCATATCATATCCTTACTTTGGGGGCCATTGCGAACAAAAACTTTTTGCAACATCAAAGCATTAGATATGAAAGTGATACAAGAGATATTTGGCTCACAAATGGGTAGTTGTGTAGGCGAGGTGAGAGTAGAAGATAAAGCGTGTCAAGTGCGTGAAGAGATGCGCGTCTGACTTATATAGGGCCAGCTGCCCATATTTCAAGGTCCGAATGATTCACGTGACTCAATCAACAATCGACGCGCTGGTCACGGATCATCGTGACGCGTCCAGCCTGGCGCCTAGCCGTGATGGCTTAGAATTTTGTACGACAGAAGGCATTGTTATTCGAGCATTCTATTCTACTTCTTGTGACAGGTAACCACAAAAGTTTGATACGGATACTTGAAGATCCCTTTATCTTTGTCTATCCATTCTTTATCCTCTCCTTTCTGCAACACCGCTCTCACATCAGAGATAACCTTCTCTTTCTCGTCAGCGGGAAGAAGAGCAATGTAGCTCTTGCTGCATGCACGATCGATCACTTCTCCTTCTGAGGTTTCAAGTGTATATTCAAAGACTCGTTCTTCTGGTGGCTCGAAAAACTTGTTGTAAGCTGTTGTTTCGAAAGCTTTGCGCCAGAGACCGAGGCGGAATTGAGGACTCCCACCCTCGTGTTGTTCGATTCGGTTGCGCAGACCAGCAACCCATCGGGCAGCATCTCTGGTGAATCGCAAGCTAAAGAATGCTTCGAAACAAATCAAAAACAACTGTACCTGTCCTCGAGGTTCCATATCATTGATAGTACGCCGTTTGGCTTCAAGACCCTGGAAAACTCAGTGCAAGCACGTTCATGATCCGGTGCCCAATGAAACGCCTATAACGCTCAAACCCTGCATATCTGCGGGAAGAATCCGTACACACCTGAGCAATAATAATGACATCTGCCCAGCCATCTTCGACCCCAGTGGTATCGAAGGTACCCTCTTGAACACTTACTCGATCATCTGTTATCGTTTTTGAGAACACTTCCCGCATTCCACCACTGGGCTCGATGGCTTTCAGGTGAGCGACAGCATCTTTCCATTCGGGATGGGCCAAGAGGGCGCGAGTAAAGATACCAGTTCCCGAACCAATCCTAGCAAATGCAACATATTACTGAAGCGGCTTACAGGACAAGGTAATTGTTCAAACTCGAGGATGTTCAGCTTGGAATTCGAGCGAACTGCAGCCTTGATATGAGAGATAGCGGACTGTTGGTAAGAAGGACGAGCTCTATCAAGTTATAAGTAAGCGCAGTTCTGAACAAATGGGCTTCACAGACTTATCGTAAAACTCATTTGTACCCTGTCCAAAACCCTCTGCAGCTATGGAGTGAACATTGGACATGTTATGAATTGATATTCAGAAGAAGAACTAGTCGTCTTTTTATATCGATGCAAATCAAGGTGAAGGCGTGATTTTACTCCCATTTTTCGTGACTCGTTCACTCTGAGCCGCGTTTCCGGGACCGTAAGCTCTAAAATTAGGCCAACTGATTCAAGACCTTTGGAAAAGAGTTCGTCGCACAACTACTGACTCGGAGGAGTGTTTGGAATACGGCGCCCGGAAACGATTTCCCACAAATATTGCCTTGTGATCTAACCATGGCATGCCATCGCTGAGTATTCTCTGTCTTCTCCCATGTGGGCAAGCTCTTTGCAAAGCTTTCGACTACGCTCCGCTCTAGCAACTAGAAATGCTCGCTTTCATTCCGTTCATGTAAATCACCAGTCTTTGGACAGCTGGATCGCCGAACCCAAACATCTCGTACTCACAGACACCATCCATCCGGAGCGTCTCTCTGATTTTTACATTACCTTACCCACCCGGGACGGTATCAGGAAGCCTTTTCGTGAACCCCTGAAATCTCAACCTCTTGGCTTTGGACACCATATTGCGTTCTTCCATTTCCTGACTCCCGAGTCTGAGCTTCGTCCAGACGGTACCGATGGCGAGTTCTGTCCCCCGGAGCCGTTTTCGCGAAGGATGTGGGCCAGTGGGAAAATGACATGGGACCCAAAGAACCCTATGTTAATTGGGGAGAAGGCCAATGCAGTTTGGTCTGTTGACTCGATAGAGAAGAAGGGTTTTGAGAAAGGTCGACCAATGTTATTCGTCAACAAGAAAATTGAATTTATCATGGTTGGAAGCAGTAACCCTTCTTTTGTAGAGGAACGGGTTCATGTATATCTTCCAGGGGAGGCTCACGCCAATAGTAGAACTAATCGCGAAGGTCAGCTCATTTGTCGTCAACATCTCTGATTTCTTTCTCAGACAATGCCCTAGTCAAGGACATACCGACCTCCTCAGATTTTGTATACGAATTTACCCCATCATTGACAACGTTGTTCCGTTTCTCTGCCTTGATGTGGAACGCACACCACATTCACTTGGATAAAGATTACTCAGTCGTTCGTGAAGGGTACCCTGGTCAGTATCTATTTTCTTCCATCGTGCCGTATTTAATGTTCTGTTTATAGAGCGCCTGGTACACGGCCCGCTCACTTCGCTCATGCTGCTCGAGGCCGTGGTAGATCACAAGCCTGATGCACAAATCCATACGTTCGAGTATCGAGCTAGGAATCCTCTTATCGTTGGCCGAGCACTGACTGTTCATGGTAAATGGCGGGACCCGAAGACAGTCGATCTTTGGTGCGCAGATGAGGATGGCGTGGTTGGGATGACGGGGAAAGTAACATTGGTCTGAATGAATAGGCAATTGTTTTTGTACCACAAAGAACCATAGCCTCAGTTTGCAAGATCAAAGTTTGAATTTAAATGCATGAGCGGAAATTCCAGTACCTAGACAAGTTCGGCGCTTGCGACTTGGATCAACATGAACGCGGACGCGTCTTGATCACCTCGCTGGTTTGTTGATCGTCACGGTCGCGTCAAATACCACGTGATCAACAAATACTTAAAGCTAACGCGACGTTGGTTGATCAACTTACACCACAACCACCACCTCTCGAGGACTTTTGTCAGGTATCCACTTTTTGTGTACGTTGTATATCTGCTATGTGTATACTTTTGCTGATCATGTCCTTGCTCATAGGAATCTTCATGGCTCCCAAAGTCTGTATTTGAAATCAGTGTGTCCGTGGATGTTATGTTGACGCGAATCTAGCCCGCTTCCACTGCATCCAAAGCCCCTGCGTCCACGGCAGGAAAAGCACCCGCCAAGACCGAAGGCTCCAAAGCAGCCAAAAAGACAGCGAGCAAACCCGCCGATGGTGAAAAGAAGAAGCGCAAGAAGACCAGAAAGGAGACTTACAGCTCGTACATCTACAAAGGTGTGTGCTTTGTTTATTGAACCATTGACTAGTGTCTGACGCGTGTGGACGTTCATAGTGTTGAAGCAAGTGCATCCCGACACTGGTATCTCCAACAAGGCGATGGCTATTCTAAACTCTTTCGTGAACGATATTTTCGAGCGTATCGCCACGGAAGCATCTAGTACGTCTGGATGGTAGTATTCTGCCTGGACATTGTTGACATGCCTTACAGAGCTTGCAACGTATTCTAAGAAGTCTACTATTTCGTCGCGTGAGATTCAAACGAGTGTTCGATTGATTTTGCCTGGTGAATTGGCGAAGCATGCTATTTCGGAAGGTACCAAGTCCGTGACCAAGGCAAGTCTTGTTGTTTTCACTCGTTAACCTGTGCTCATTTTGCTTTGTAGTTCTCTGCTGGTGCCAAGTAGACATCGATATTATAGATATTGTCCGTAGTGCCTTCTCATAGCGCGCCCCCATCTACACGTCTCATTCTCAGCTGTATTCAGAAGAGTAGGATATACCGTTATGCGTATTGTACTGTAAATAAACAATTGTTATACCTTAGAAACCTTTGAAAGAAAATGGTCAAATGTGAGTTTTGGCACAAAAGCGCAGACCGTACCGTATTTATTCCCAGCCTCCTTGCGATTCCTGCGACCCTCTGCAATTCTCTCTTCCAGGGCTTCGCGGTTCTGATAAGCCTCATTCAAGAGTGTTGCAAGTTGGTGGCGTGAGCGGGCCACGCCACTCATTTTTGCAGCCTGAATGAGCGTTAAGCGGCAGACACGAATCGGACCTGACATAGACTTACAGTCATCTTCATCTTCGGCTGGTCTGGTGCCCCTTGCGCAACCCTGCTAATTGCTTTCCTCTCTTCTCGTTCTTTAACCTCTTTCTTAGCCTTTTCCATCTCTCTAGCAGCATCCACACTTTCGACGTCAGGTCCATCAGCTCCTTCAAATCCTTTGATAGTCCCTTTTTCCAGAGCCCTCACATAGTCGTTATATTGTTTCTCCCATTTCTTCCTAAAGCTTTCATAGTATTCTGGATCATGAGCAGCCCAAGCTCCGGATGGAAGTTGATAATATCCTGGGTTACGGTCTTCTAAGGAAGGTTCTGGTACCTTGAAGTCGGGAACGATAGGTGCAGCTGTTATCGTCGAGGTAGAGGAAGAAGCGATGCCTGTGGAATCCCGAGTGCTTGCGGAAGAATCTTAAGAAAGGTTCATGAAATCGAAAGTCCCTCGACAATAAAGACTTGCCTAATGAGAAAAAATCAACTGGCGGAGCCGCAACCACGGGCGGCTTTTTGGTAGGACCATCCAAAGACACATTAGATCTCCCTTTAAGAAGAGAGGGCGGCAAAAGCATCGTTGCTGAGGATGTCATGCTGGGAAAGTCGGAGGAAGATGAATCTCCGTGTGTCTGTATATCATCCATTGGGTTTGAGGACTGTGGTACATCGAATACTAAGCTTGGACCTTTCCCTGATCCCAAGACACGCTCCGTTGACTGAGGAACCGGATCCTTCTGCTTGGGTGCAGGAAGCATCGAAAAAAGAGCAGAAGAGCCTTTCCCAGTGTCCAGTCTCGGTCGTTTGGCAGGTGGTCGCTCGTCCTTGAGCTCGTCCTCATTTTGAGGATGTTTCAAGGTAGGCAGCCCGATGGTTATTTTCTTCTTCGGCTTGGTTGTCTTTGAAGGTTTATGCGATTCCTTTGGAGTTGAATCGTCACTTTCGCTTCCACTGCCATAATCTTCAAGACCCAACATTTGCGAAATGATGACTAGATGTGTGTCGGGGAAAGGAATGCACGTGGTTACGTAACGACGTAACTGAGTTCACCCTGAATCTGCAGAAACCATCATCATGCCTAAACAGAAAAACGTAAAACCTCCCAAGAGACTGCAGCAAACGACTCTTACTGGAACTGTTAAATCTCCTCGAAAGCTCTCAAAGCCTTCCACGCCTTCGAAACGCAAAAAACCCCAAGTGAACGAGGATGTATCCGACGATTCTGACTTTGCTGCCATCAGGTTACTCGGACCAAAGTCAAAGTCGCACAAGGATGATTCAGCTGCTTCTTTGAAAGTTCACAAGACCCGCATTTTGGACAGCGACGAAGATGAAGATGAGCTCAGTCCTGTAAAACCTTCCGGGAGTACCGAGACGCGCCCTCGCGAGAAAGCTGCTAGTTCCGCATCCAAAAGCCGGAAATCTCGACGTCTACCTTCTCCTGACTCGGAAGACGAACAACCTCCTCCCAGAAAACGAAGAGGAAGATTGATGAGACATCATAGTCCAGTGGCTAGTGACGATGAAGGTATCATGTCTGACGAGGTTGAAAAAGAACGTGAGCTGGTTTTCTCATTTATGATTTTGCACTTCAGCTCACTGTAAATTTTAGATATCTTGGAATCCCGTCTACGGACACGGGACAAGAAGACTGCATATCAGAAGAACCTCGAAAGACTGAAGAGTATGTATTTTACTTTGCATTCAGCCGAGACCGACTCATCTCTCATTCAAGGGCGAAAACAAGGGAAGAAAGAATCTGAATCCGAAGAATCACGCAGCGAGGAAGATAGCCACGAGGAAGAAGCCCGACCTTTCAAAGAAGCTAAACCTGATACCGACAAAGACAGTCTTTTTGATGGTAGTGACGATGACGAAGGTTCTGTTGGCTCTTCCGACTTCATTGTAGAAGATGACGGGGCCGACTTGGCAGCTCTACCCGCCGAATTCAGCATGGATGCTCATCAGGACCTTTCTCACCAATTCAAAAAAATCTTCCAGTTCTTTGTGCATGTAGCTGTGCGACCTCCTGTGGAACGTCACAAATTCATGGTCAATACGTTGAAAAGTAAGCGACGATATTTTCTCGAGAAAATTACTCTACACTAATATGCTACGCATTCGCAGAAGAGACCTATTTCTCGCTACCCTTGTCAGTGACTCGTCGAAAGCTTTCTGGATTGAGAGATTCTTTGGTTGCTTCTTCTGTATGGCATCCCAAATTTAAAAAGACACTTGAAAGATATCCTGAATTGGACATCGTCGAGCTGAGTTTCGCCGTCCCTGGATGTGATGCTTGCCATCTCGGTTCAAGGACATCTACTCTATGTGGCCGACTTCTAGGTCACGCCTATGACCGCTTGGGGTTTGAAGTTAGTACATACAGCGCGATTCATAGTTTTGACAGACTCACTTAACTGCAATCACAGGAAGTCTCAGAGGATGAATCCGAATCAGACAACCAGGACAGGGATAGTGCTGTCGTTACAGAGTATTCTTTAGGTCGTTTTTGCGCGCGCCGTGTTCGAGTTTATCACGATTTATCTCACTGGGAGGTCAGTTATTCACGCTCAGCGTCATGAATGCCCCTGCTTAATTTGATTGGCAGTACAATCTTTTCAAGACTATATCGGATGAAATGGATGAGCTACATATGGCAGCCGATGGTGATGCTGGGTTCGTGCGGGTGGCATACGCTCGAGGTATGAAGCCGCCTGAAGATCTTCAAGATGCCGACGCCATATGTGAGTGGCTAGATGAAAGGAAAGTAATTGAAGTAGAGTGGGGGAGACTGAAGGATATCATGGAAAGGTCGCGAGGCCTGGAGTTTGCAGCCAAGAAAGGAGAAATTGACTGAAGGATACCTGATTGTCGTAGTCTTGATACATGTACTACAGTTTTGAGACCTACTGTGGGCGATGCAAATGAAATGTGTAATTATATTATAACAGAACGCCCGCCGGCTTCCCGGCAAATTCAACACTGTTGCTCAGTGACTTGGCACCGCCGTCGGTCCATAGCTTTTGGTTTCTCCCTCTCATTTTCTATCCAGACATCGCTACTTCTTATTCCCTTCTTTGTTTATACCATGGCCGTCGAGCCTCTATTGGCCACCAGGGCCCAAAGGGCGTTCATAGCGACTAGTAAGTGAAAGACCTCCTTTCTTGATTCACCTTTAGTAACATTTTTCAGTTACAATTCGTCAGTCTCTCCTTCAACGTCATCCAAAGATCTATGACTCACCATCTCTCGCTCTACAGAGGCCATTGTTGTCCTCGTTATGGTTGCAATAACTTTTAGACTTGTTCGGCCTTCTTTTACCTTGGCTTGAATGTTGGGTTTGACGCCTTAGTAGGTTCAGGATAAAGTAGATTTTACATCAAATTCTGGATATAGGGTACGCAAATCATCGCTTTCATATCTCGGTTTCGTCTTATTTCCCTTCGAAAACTAGACAATTCCTTGCTATTTGGCACTCTTCGCTCTGGCCGAGTGAGGGCTTCTTGATTTTCCTATTCTCATAGGTGCTTACCCTGTTTAGGATCTTTGAGCTACTCATGGCTTACGATGCCTTGCGCCTTCGGAATGTGATCCAGCTGGTCGGCATTCTGTGTACGTCGCCGCCTTCTCCCAAACTTGTAACAACTGATCCTTTCTCAGTCTTCCATTTGGCTTGTATGGTTTTTGCAGCCGTTCAAGTACATCAAACCCACTCTGCTCTGGTTACCGGCTCCGACTCTGACTGTGACGCCTCTTCACCGAACCTGATTGTGCGTACTTTTCAATCCTTTGTAACCGCCTACGTGATCATAATGCTATGCTTGCAGACATGCGATGTTCCAGGATCTTTATGGAGGAAAATAGAACCGTTCTTAATCGTGGCTCCCTGTGTCATTGCAGGCTCATGGCTGTTCATGCTCTTTTGGATAAGACAACTTTATGCTGAGTTTGGGTCAGTAGCAGCACGACTTGATTTAGCAATGTCTCACCTCATGCTCATAGTTGGGCTATATTCCACATTGTCGGAGCCAATCCTAAAATGAAGAGTAAGTTTTTTTGAAGTCTCTGCAACTTCGAAACCAACATGCCTGTTAGCCATGTATCAATATTATCAGATTCTGATCTGTCTCCTCAAGTTTGATTTCTTCTTTTTCACCGCTGTAACGATGCAGGTATGGCGTAGTTGCTTTTGTTATTTTCATTGCTTATAACGCTGCTGAACCTCAGCTTCTCATTGTCGTCTTGTCTCGAAACACTGCCGAATTCGGCATCACCATTGCTGCTATCCCTATCGTCCTAACACTTCTTGCTCTGGCGGCTGTTGCAGTTCAGCGCGAATACAAGTGGTATGCTCCCTGCACGCTCACTTTGCTTCAGTTTATTCAAAGTTGCGACTAGGTTGATGTCTATATCTTTGGTCTTGATGTTAGCTGCGGAAACTTATTGTGGGTCTCCTGTTTGCCAATACTCTTTACATTGGTACTGATTCTTATGGTTTAGTTAGTGAGCTTCTCCCTTTCTTGTGACCCCCAAGCTATAACAGCAATGCTCTTGCACCTAGTCTACAAACTTGTACGCTTTTATCAGCCAGCATCAAGAGATCAGTATCAGACGACCAGAGCCTCATTAACAATCTTCAGTTTGTGTCGAGTTACATCAGGTCTTTATCTTATTCTCATTTCGTCGTCTTCAGCCATTGTCGCCTTTCTGATCCTCTTTGCGACGTTCGCCATTGGTCTGAAATGTTTTGCTGACTTTGACAGAGGTTTGCAAAGCTCGAAAGTCCATGGTGGGTCCTATCAACTTGTTGCAAGAAAACCGGGCGCATTAAATGGTAACTTACCTCCCTTCTTAGATGTCAACAAACGACCGAAGTACTCACAAACTGGCGGCTCTACAGGCAATATGACCGAACGCCAATCCTATAACGCAGGTACTACATTAGGACCGCGAATATCTATCGAGTAGACTTTTACATCAGACTTTTAATTTAATTATTCTCGAAGGACTCGACTACTTACTATCTATCCACTGTTTGAAAACATTGTACATATCCTAGTTGGTGTTTAGCATACCTCAAAGTCAGGCTTCTGGATCCATCACTGTCTTGTCGTCGAAACCCGGTGTAGCACCGGTATATGTGACATGTCACACATAAACTTCGAGTCGAAGCCTTTGACTTGTACTGTTTTAGTTTGTGCTGTTCAGGGCTACAACAATGTCGGAGACTCCAGAGTATTCGCCATGGTGGTTGCGTCTTCTGGATCGAGTGCGTCTGTCCTATTTTCTCTCACATGCAACCGAAATATGAACATTTCCAGACAAATCTGACTGTAACCGCCCTGACAGCAGCTTTCCTTGCCTTTACCCGCTCAGCTGGAGTTGCTTACTTCGCAGGCGGTGCGGTGACCTGCTCTCTGTCGGTGAAGATTGTCAAAAGATTTGTACGGCAACCACGTCCCATCTCACATCGGAAACCAAAAAAGTCATATGGGTGAGTTCTATTGCTTGTACATTTATACATGCCTTTTACGCCGTAACTGACCACGGTAGCATGCCGAGTACGCATTCGGCCACCATCAGCTATTTTGCTACATATATACCTTTGGCTTGTAGGTATCTTCCAATACACCACTCGCTTCCACAGCATATATCCATGCGTATAATTCCTCCTTTGATTGTGGTGCCGCTGGCGTCTCTCATAGCCGCTTCGAGAGTGTGGCTGGGCCATCATGACTGGGCTCAAGTTATTGCAGGATGTTCTTTTGGTATCACTTTCGCATTTGGGTGCTTTACGATTTGGAGTCATGGAATCAATGAGTACGGCTCGATCTTGGAACAAAATCTAGATTCGGTTGTTGGTTGGAGATGACGAGCATGTACTCTAGTAGACTTAGGGACATTTATGGAATAAATAGAGTGATCTGGCGCTAGTTTAGTAATGTGCACTGGAAATTCGAGAAAATCCATCCGATGACACTACGGTACTCAGAACTGATGACAAAAGAGGTTGATTCCTCAGGTATCTATATCAACCTTCAAGCCTGAGCAGGGCAGTGGCCCTAACTACGGACGCCTAACTTCAGCAGCTAGTACAGACGCGCTCTGTTTAGCATCACGTGCTACGCGTATCGCTTTCGCTCAAACCTCTACCGTAGTACCACGCAATGGACAACGAGGACCCAATCACACAATTCTTCCCCGGCGAGGAATCAGTAGATCTCTATGCTGTCCTTTCTCTCACCGAATCTGCCAAACCAGAGGACATCAAAAAGGCGTATCGTCGTCTCGCCCTTCAATATCACCCGGACAAGCACGCGACTGCCAGCGAGTCGGTCAAGAGCGACGCGTCTACCAAGTTCCAGCAGATAGGTTTCGCGTACGCGGTCCTCAGTGATGAAAAGCGTAGACAGAGATATGATAAGACGGGGAAGACAGATGAAGGCTTTGACCTTGCCGCGGGAGATGATGGTTGGGAGGCGTACTTTGAGGACCTCTTTGACCGGGTGACGAGAGGAAAACTCGATGAAATGAAGAAAGAGTATCAAGGTATGGTTTCTGGGCTCTTCGAAACTCACGACTCATCCATGTACATCTTAGGCTCATCTAAGGAAGTGGAGGATCTTAAGAAGGCATATAACGAAACTGAAGGATCTATTGGGGATATTATGGCCTTGATTCCTCATTCAACTCACGAAGATGAAGCTCGCTTTATCGTCGTCATTTCAAATCTCATCTCTAAGGGCGAGCTTCAGGTTCTTCCTACTTGGGAAAACACCGTCAAGGACGAGAAAGCTAGGCTGGTTCGGAAGAAGCAGGGAGAGAAGGAGGCTCGAGAAGCCGAACAGTTGGCCAAGGAGCTTGGAGTCTGGGATGAGTTCTATGGCAGCGGGAAGACAGGGCAGCGGAAAGGCAAGGGGAAGGGTAAGGCTGCTGCAAAGGGGAATGTCGACGGGGAAGAAGACGTTTCAGCACTACAAGCGCTGATCCTCAAGAAAAAAGAAAAGAATATGGACAGTTTCTTCGATGGTCTTGCAGCCAAGTACGCGGAACCGACGTCCAAGTCAAAGGGGAAAAAGCGCGGGAAACCCACTGACAACGACGACGATGACGAGCCACCAAGTAAACGCTCACGAAAAGCTGCCGCTCCTCCCGAAATTGATGATGACGAGTTTGAGAAGCTGCAGCAGAGACTTTTTGGTGACAAGGGCAAGTCTTCGGGCAGCACCTCGACAAAGAGCAAGGGAAAGAAGACGAAAACAAAGTAGTTCATGTCTATACCTATCATTGATTTATTTTTCGTTGCACTTACATGTTTTGTTGTCGGTTTGTTTTCTATCTTCTGTGTAGTTATTTTGTACACTTATTTTATTCTACGGAGACGAGCAATGCGATGTTCTATTAAGTACAGATCCCTACGATGCAAAGAAAATACAAGATTAAAGATAGCGAACGGAGTCTATGCCTAAACTTCTACGTGCATGTATTATAGCGACAAGTTCCTTGATACTTTCCTCGAGAATCACGACGTTGTCCAACAGCCTCGATAACGTGACGCTAGTAGACTTCTCACCCAACAATTCATCTTCGTCTTCTTCAACTGTGGAGGTCTCCTTGGGTCTTTCTGTCCATCCAGATCCGAAAACATCCTCCTCGTCCGCGTTCCATCTCGGCTTTTTCATAGGTGTCCATGGACTGGAGGCAGGTACGGGAGCAATGAACGGTTCCACAGATATGGCTTCCGTTTTCTGGTAATGCGGAGCAAAAGGACTTCCAGACAAAGCTTTATTATGTTCGGCTTTCGGAGGAGTCGAGGGAGGCAATGGTGTGGATGCAGTCTTTGTTCTGTTCTTCTTCGGTGTTAAGAACGACACAAAAGAGGATGAGGTGGACGGCTTTGGTTTTGGTTTGGACGGGGTGAGATTAAGATTAAGGTTGAGATCAAAGGCTGGAAGTAATCGACTGGGCTCCTCAGTGATGTCCAATGCCAAAGACAAGGCATCAGAAAGATTTTCAGAAAATAAAAGTCCTTGACGACGTTCCAGAAGGTACTGATCAAAGTTGTCTACCAGTTGGCGATATCTTTCGAGTTGCCCGACAAGGCCATGGAAGATAGTATGAACCACCGGCCTAGACTTTTCGTCGACACTCGAGGCAGGTAGAAAGCTTGTTTCTGCTGCTAACTTTTCCTCGATGCGATAGTCAATAGACCTGTCATCCCCGTCATTGTCAATGTCTAATCCCATATCAATGTCATCCACATTGCTGGGAGCCGAGTCATTGGAGGCAAACGTGAGCCAGCCTGCGAGAGAGCGGTCTGGATGGGTGGCCAATGTTGCCAACACGCCCGTCAGCGCAATATTGTATTCCGGAGCGTTGGAGAAGAATCTTCGCAGAGATTCGAGAATGATGGATAGTATAGGATCGTTGACATTCAGACGATGTTTGGAATTGCGTCTCGCCTCGGAATCAATACCATCATCGGGACTGACTCGATAGGCAGGTTGATCTTGAATAGAAGATATAGCATCACGAAGATAGTGATCATACCCCGTGCTGAAAGGGTCGGAACTATGGGATGGATCGACACGTGAAACGAGAGCAAGGTAGAGGTCCATTTCTCTCTCGTGAGTAGAGAAAGTAGTCTCAGGTTGATAGAACAAAGGTCCACTTGGGGTATCAACGACAGTAGGTTCTGCTCCAGGATAAGTAAAGGTGTCTTCGTCGTCTTCATCCACTATTGATAGTCTGGAATCTACTGAATTCATAGACGGTATCATGATGGGATGAGGAAAACTGGTCGCTGTAGAATCTGGTATGACCAATAAAAGCCTGTCAATGCAAACTTGGGGATGCCGCAGGAGCATTGATTGCAATAACTGCAGCGCTGAGGTGGCGGTTGCCTGATTTTTGGATCGCAAGTTGGACAGAAGCAGGTCTTTCAGGGTAAACCTAGCGATGGAAGTGAAGTATTCGGACTGTTTCTTGGTATCGGGAGCTTCCATTTCCAAGATCGCCATAGCGCTACTTTTACGTCTCCGGTGTTTATCAGCGGTAGTCGAGGACTTTGACTGGGGAGGAGCGGATTGGCTGCTGAAACTCATCAACGATTGTGGTCGAGGCTTGACTTTCACTTCATCATTATCTTCACTGAGAAGGAAATCAACTAGCAAATCCGCAAGCTGTCCATCCTGAAGAGTTCGTAGCATGACCTCGATATATGACATGATTGCTACGGCACTTCCATCTGCATCGGAACACTCTAGTACGGCGGGATAGAGGACATTCTCTAGAAAAATCCTGCGAACAGCATCCAAGATAGAGCTCACTATCGCACTGCCTACCAGCATTGAGGCATCCACGCTGTCTTGCACAGCATTTCGGTTGAGAACATCTTGGAGAAACTCGAGAAGTTTGAGAAAATGATCTAGTCGGGATTTGAAGTCTGGATTATTGGCGTCCTCGACTCCCATTGCAAGCTGCCTAGCTCGAGACACCTCAAGCATCTCCTTTTCGTCCTCTGACTCGAGCCATGTGCTACCAATGACCATGCCATTACTTTGAGCGTCATCTGTATTGGCAGCTGGCGGAGGATAAATTATTTTGGATGGCAGTAAAGAATAACCTGCGCCTAGACCAGCAGCCAGAACCTCTGGAAAATCACCATCGAGGATATATTCTGCCAGGGCGAGAGCTGCGTCAGTGATGGGATCTGCAGGGGTATCGGACGAAGTTTCCTCTCCAGTCAATCTATGTATAGGCTCTCCCGGAGACATGGCAACGTCCATCAATAAGAGCAGTCCGGCGCGAGCAAACTCGCCAATCTGTCCTTCCCGATGAACGAACCTGAGCAAATAGTTGAACAAGAGGAACTCATATTCTGGTTTCTTGGTCATGGAAGATACGGGTGCTGATGTCACTGTGACCTGAGAAGGTGTTGGAGAAGACGATCTACCAGCAGTGTCAGGCTGACGAGACGACGCATCCAACTCTTGTTCTTCCTCGTCTTCCTCGTCTTCTTCCTGCTCTTCGACCGCAAACAAAGGTTCCGAGCGGTACCAATGTTTATCGTGGAAGAAGATCATCAGCAGTTCACGATATGTTCGAATTCGGCTACACAATATGCATAAAAGGTTGACCACTGACAAGACGTGCATGAGTGACTGACAGAAGGAAATATCAAAGCGGGACGCACAATCTTCTTCAAATTCTGATGGTGGACTTCGAACGGCATTTCCTGCTGCACCCATCACTTTCCTACCACGACCGTCAAGCTGTTCATGTAGATCATCTCCTGCGCAGTTTCGGAGTAGTCGAAGGACTGCCCTATGCACGGCAGAATGAACTAGGAATTGCTCATCGAGTAGGACCACCATGTTTTGAACGGCACGGAGAACCTCTGCTTGGATACCAAACGGTCTGTCGTTTTCACTTAGTCGGACGAGGATACCGAGTACATCTATACATGGCTAAGCCGCCTTGTGCGTATGAAGATCATGTTACCCACCGTGTTTGAGCAAATATTCCAGGCAAGCACCGGTAGCACTACAAACTTCACTGAGCTAGAAGTGAAAACGGCAGGCGAAAGACGTGTACCCCTGGTTAATTCGCGTGGATTCCGCGACAAGTGAGTCGACCATGGTTTGAAGGTGTGCAGGGACATCGGTAGACTTGATTCCTCTTCGTAGTTGGCGTTCATCGGGATGAAGGAGAGTGTTCTGGCGATGTATGTAAGATTACAACGCACAACGGGGAATCGTGGAGGAACACACCTTGACATAATTCCATGAGACGTTGAATTCATGAGCATAGTCCGGAGGAGCCTTTGGAACAGGTGAAGCACCTGTCTTGATGAACTTGGAGAAATATTCCAGCGCCATAAGTTGAGCGCAGAGTTTAGCAAGCGCGTCAGGATGACAGTGACAAGTTGGCAGAGATAAGATTAGATTACTGAATGGGGGTTGACAAGATGCACGTTGTCAGAGTGTCTCTAGAAATGATTGGGATCATCCTTGGGCGCTGACTTTCCGTGTCATTTATACATTGTCAAGGATGGAGTAGTATTTGGTTCTTCATGTACCGTCATCCTGTGCTCTTTCTCTAGCAGAAACGATGCAGCATCGTCCTCGACTTTCGTTAAATGTTCCCCCTGTAAGTATGCTCCTGATATCTTATCTTTGTACCTGTGGCTGAGATAAGGCTAGTCTACTTGGGCGCAGGAAGCCAATGCCTCTTCATCTTTGAAATTCGCTCCTTTAAATCCGGAATCCCCAACCACCGCCATACCTCGCACTCCGATGCATGTGCGCAGAAAGACCTATGCCGGAGACTTGACCTCTGTTTCTCGGGATGTCATTCGCGAATACGAAGGGCGGATTGCTCTCCTCGAGTCCCAAAACGACCGTATATCTGTAGAGCTCGAACGGGCTCGCGATGCACTTTCCGATGAACAAGAGGAACGCAAAATTGAACGCCATTCGCTTATCCTTACTTCTTCACCGCCTCCTGTTGTTCCTCCTCCCACCGAGCTCGATGGTCACATAAATGAGCAATCTGAATTGCTCTACGAGCGCCGACTCCGAGTAGAAATCCTCGAGACACTCAAGAAAATTCGGGCACAAAACACCTCACTCTCTCGCGAGTTGAGAGAACAAAAGGATAAATCTGCATCTCTTACTGGTATTCTTGATGCAGAAAAGGAGGAAAAAGAACAGATGCGAGAAGAAATCACACGGCTCTCCCAGAAAAATTTTACGCTCTTTGAACATAATAAACTCCTCGTCGGACGGGATTCGATCCTGCAAGAGGAGATTGCCAACCTCATGACCAAATCTCAAGCAGACGACTGGATGCGTAACGTCTTGGAGACTGAGCTCCGGAAGGCCCGCCACGATTCTCCCAACACTTCCACCTTCCAACTCTCTCCAAATCAACCAACGACGATTCCGACGATTACCCTCGAACAGCAAGGTCCATTGCGACACCAGCTCGTTGCTGCTCAGGATGAGCTTCATATCACCCAAATTCGGCTTCAGACATCGGAGAAGAAGTGCAAGGAACTTGAGGAGAGGGTCCTCGGCTTGCAACAAAATATGACCCGTTGTCTCGACTCGTCTTCAAAAGCACTGGAAGTAGAGCGCGGGCTACGTGCTGAGCTCGCGGAGCACGCAGCCAATTTGGAGAATCAGAATGCTTCTCTCAAGCATGATTTAGAATCTGCCATGTTCGATCTAGAGACGTCGAGACAGTGCTGCATATCAGTCCAAGATGAAACTGTCTCTGTCGATCACCTCCAGACATTGGCGGACGAGAACGAGCAGCTGAAACATCAGGCAGATAGCATGAATCTCCAGTTGGAACAGTTGCGCAGGAGAAAGAGAGCTGATGGTCGTGCTGGGGCTTTGGTGCTGGAGAACGAGCAACTCAAAAGTCGAGTGACTACTCTGGAAATGGAGCTGGACAAACTACGCTGCAATCGTGATAAACCCCAGGTTGTAACAGGTCTCAAACCACTCAAATTAAATCAGCAAGCTGTATGTGGGGTAGTTCAAAAGGTGACAGTGGGCGTTTGGAATGTTTCGACGCTTCATGTCATACCTGAAGACACGGCTCTCATCGATGAAGACGTAAACGTGAAAATACTGCGTCGGGAACGTTTACTTGATCGTCAACTGCGCGCTGCTGCATCCAAGGTAAATGGTTCGCCCTATCCTTCCTCTCCTAATGAAGTAATTTCCACCGCGTTGCAGAGACTCTGTCAGCATCATCGTAAACGGGAAAGACGGCATGTCCGACCGGCATTATCTTCACCATACATCCGCGACGATACGACTAACACGCTGTCGAGTACCCCACAAACCATTATTGCTTCGTCGCCACATATGTCTGTTCCGCCTGATTCTTCCAAGACCTCACCGCTTCCGTCTGCAAGGTACAATAACTCACCACGGATCTATCCCCAGAAACGCCCTGCCGATACTATCCCTACGCCTATCGATACGACCTGTTCTTCTAGCCATCCCTCATCGCCCTTACCGCCAATGTATGACAGCCTTTCTCCCTCAACTCCGCAGAAACCCGCTCCACGAGTACCGCATCCGACGCCTATCGGCGAATTCCCTTCCGACGTTCCATTTTCTATTTATGCTCCCGATTCTCCTGATTCTACGGGCACAGCATCTACCCTTGTTTCGGCGGTTACCCCAGAGACAAAACTCCATCATCGAAAATCTGTCATGCTAGTGTCAGCCCTCTCTTCCAAGAAATCACATTCTTTTGATTACAGCCTCAAGTCGGTTTCCACTCTATCGGTGACCACAGTAAGTCGCACTTGTCTCACTCTTTAGATTAAGAGTATTTCTGACGAGCTTTGGAACAGGAGATTGACATCAATAATGAAAAGCCTAGGAAGAAGGTCAGGTTTAAGAAACCGCATAGGACTAGCGCGAAGGAACCAGCCAAGGAAAGCAGTACTCCCAAAATGAGGCGGGCTTCCGCGGCTTTGGTAAGTCATTTCCTGTCATTACAAGCTGCTGGTGTTAATTCTGAACTGTTTCCAAGACTGATATCGTTCGAAGTTACTCTGGATTCGAAAACCTTGAGGACTGGCTTATTGTATAACATTATTATTTACTTATCGAGCATGTAACCTTAGGGGAAACTGTACCACTCATTTAGTTTTATTAGGTAGCTACATAATTTATTCACTCATTATTTCTCTTTCGTGATTCAGAGTTCCGAGGTTGACTTGCAAAGGAATAATCAATATCCATTTGACTCTAATTCAAGGCTCACGTCCGTCCAGAGATTAACGTCCTGTACCGTATTAGTGGTGTTACAAACGATGGCAGATGTGCAAGATATGTACAGCAAACGACGAGAGTAGTAACAAAAGGTTGCGTAGAGATGAATAGGTAGTATTATGTCTTTAGATGCTCCTGCAAATCGAACAATTAAAGGTGATATGATCCCGGAACAAAGCAGCTGTGGAAACGGATCCGTTAGTAATGTACTTCCCCAGGAAATGGAGATACACATACGTAGAACAATCAATGCTGCAAGGAAGGCAACCACGATGGTGTACACAAAAGTGTATTTGATGACCTGCATAAATGTAAGAACCTTATACTAACATCGCACACAAGACCACTACTTACAATCCATCGTCTTGTTCGCTTCTGTTTCGTCGAGAATAGAGGAGCACGAATCTGTTTCGAGGGACGAAGCCAGACTAAATGCAATGAATCAGAATAATCGATGCAAGTATAAAGCAGTCCACCTACACAACATGGTTGAGTGCAATCGGTTGGCGTAAGGTATAAGGATCGGCGGCGTCAAGATGATGAGCAAAACGTGCGCCAACAAAAAGTCTGAACTCCACAAAGACATTTCCACAATCTTGACGATGAATTCTCGAGCAGGCTGCGACATGGCCGATGTACCGAGTCCTCTGCCATACCATTTACCAGTCCACCATGCACGGTTGGTTTCGTCATGCTTGTACTCTCGAGTCAGGAAGACGGCAATCAGAATCTTCTGGATGGTCCGCTGGATGGCAATGATACAGATGATACCCAAAACGGCATGAGAAGCATCCCAGAGTTCCAAGAACCACTACAAAATAACACGTTAATAGGAGAGGGCAACAAGCAAATGAAAACTTACGAAGAACTCGAAGAAGGCAACGATACCCAAAAGAGAGAGACCGTGGGCCAAGGCAGCCATTACAGATCCAAACTTGGCCCATGACTCCATCATTGGTCCGAGGAACAGTGATATAAAGAAAAGAGCGACCAAGACGGCAGCATTCCAAACGACAGGTCCAATAGCAATGATAGCAATACGAATCAAGGGACTAGGTGGTGTACGACCAGTATCATCGGGGAAGGACTTGACGAACATGTAGGCAACCACAAAGAGGGTAGACATGCAAATAGGCCAAACGACTTCAGAAAAGATGACAGACCGCCATGTTGCACGGGGAACGTCACCAGACAGCTTTTCAGATGGATGTCCAAGCTTCTTCTTCTTGTAACCCGTAATCATCGTCCGGGAAAGCCTACAGTAGCCGTACCAACTGCTGGCCTTGGTTCGGGAATTACCACGGGACATCCAACGGAGGAACTCGCGGTAATCGATGATAAAGTCCGCAAACGAGAATTGGTGGGGGTTGAACATGAAAGGAGCGATACACAAGGAAAGGATAGAAATCCAGAAGTAGATCAAGTGGGGAATCCAAATAGACATAGTAGCATAGAGCAGCAGCAAAAGATTCCGCATACCCATGTATATACTGGGTCCGGCAAACCTAGAGTAGAGAATGCTGAAGTTGATACGGGTAGTAGCGAAACCACGACCTGTTGCGATATATCGAGCACCACCGAATGTCAGATTGCTGAGGATAGATTGCGAATAGATTTGTGTGGAGAAGACTTCGAATATGGGCGACAAGGACAAGAAGTGCTTTCCGAGACGAAGCAGAGCCTTCCCGGTGCCACGTTCCACGAGTTCTAAAAGTTTGTTCATCAGTCAATACGTTCGCAGATCACATAGTTTCGAGCACGAACCTTGCAAGAATAATGGCAAGAAAGCAATGAAGAAGACCAAGAAGATAGATACGATACACCGTCTAACCCAGTCAAAGACAGGGATGAGGTTATAGCACCCAGGCTGTCCCGGTAAAACATTGCCTTGCGAGTCCACTCTACAAATGAGGAGCTGCTTGTTAAGAGTACCAAGATACACCACTATTACACATATTAGCCAAGTTAGATTAGAAAAGAAGAGGTTTACGCACAAGTTACCATGAACACTTGAATAGAGTAAATAACAAGGATGTTGTTGATGTGGAAACCAGGATGGCCGTAGTAGAACGTCAAGAACCGATCGATAGGAAGCTGAGTACCAAGGTAGTAGTACTCTCGACTGAGCATTTGTTCACCCATACCAGTACCGATCTTGGTCTGGAAGTTCAAAATGGTACCAAACCCGAGATCACGTCCTTTACCACACTGGTAGTATTCCGAGTGTTTGATACGACCACCACGTCCGAAGGCGTTCATACCGGCGAAAATATCTTCGTTGAGATGCAATCCCTTCTGAGCTTTGGATACACCTCCGCGAGTGTTCATGAAAGTAGCATTTAGGAAATCGGGGTGACCATAGTGGAGTTTGCCTCCGATCCAGGCCAGAGCACGAGCCGTCATGGTACCGAAGGTTTGTTCCTTTCCAGCGGCAATATCACCAAGCACACCAATGTTCTCAGAGAAAATGTACTCTCGAGTACCGACGATGGCAACAGGTGACTTGTTGAACTCTTTGTGGCCCCACTGGGCGTATGGACTTTGGCTCGATACCGAATACTCTTCAAACTCTCCGAGAATGTTCCTAATCTTCAAACACTCTTCCAAGTAGTTGTCTTGATTGGCATCGATAAGCTGCAAGTATTCTCCACGGTAGAAGATAATGGCGTGGTTCTGGTTGTCAGACTTGCCATCTCCGAGAATAGGGTTACCAGGAAGTTCGACACGGAATTTGGGTTTCCTCTTGCCACTCTGTTCGTCGATCTCGGAATGACCATCAATAAGAACCGAGAAGAGCCTAGCTTCTCCACCCTTGGGACCGGGTTCCTCATCAAGATAAGCAATCTGAAGATCTGGGTAGGCACGAAGCAAGAACTCGGCATTCTCTTGTTCCTCCTTGTTGAACTTGGAGAAACGCTGCATCGAGATGGCAAATTTGAATTTACGTCTGGACATACGCTCCAGTTCACGTTCAAGGCGTTCTGTGTTGCCACCAAAGTTGTGAACAATATCCGGGTTCTCGACGCGGTAGAGGAGTTTGATGGCTTTGGAGTAGTTCATCATACCGGACACGGTACGATAAAGGGTCTGTGCTCGAAGTGAAGCCCAAATACGGGTACGAAGCGTATACTCGGGGGAAGAAGTCTTGAACCCAATGCAGTAGAATGGCAGATCATCGACTTTCGCTGCGCCCTTTTCGCCTTCACCATCTATCTCCTCAGCGAGGATCTTGGTATCTTTGACAAAGTTATCCCACTCGATAGGATGGAGTTGCTTGAGATATTCCAATAGCGTGACTCGAGTGTTCTGATCTTCCTCGCGGATAATCTCCCTCAAACTGAGAAGAATCTTTTCAGAGTAGTGAGGAACAAGGACCGTGAACGTGGGCATGGCATCAACGGGAAGAGGTTCCGGAATAGCCGTGGTCAAGGATGAAGCGAAGAACGAGATACGACGCTCTGCCTCCCCTCCAGTCGGGAAGAAGTGACCGTTATCATTGCCTTTCTGGTTAGTGAAGAAGGGAGGTGCCCGCAAGGTACGTCTTCCGTCAGGCCCATCTACTTGGTGATACAAGAGACGTTGGACGTGATCAATGGAAAGCAGATGTTCCCGATACATGGAAATGATGATGGCATTCCAAATTTGTGACACGAGCACCTGAAGGTGTCAAAATTAGTCCATGTTGAGAAAATCAGGTTATAGGTTTAGACTGACCTTGGGTTTATACTTGACTTCCATTTCACCGGTGGCGAGCAGCTTCGCGTAAATCCTCTTGGGCAACCGCGTGTATATGTCCTTCCAGGGTGTCCAGATGGACAGACCCAGTCCGAAGCTCCTACCGATACTGAATACGACGATCCAGATAATGTACCACAGATATGTATCCAGGAAGAAAAGAATCAAGTCCATGACATACATGATGGCCAGGGTGAATGGGACTTGATTGGAACACAACGCGCTTCCGAAGAAACGGTCATTACAGCCCTGGACCTTGGTACGTGCCATGACGGCAATAGGGGAAGAAAAGGACGAGGTAAGGAAGAAGTAGGACTCTACAAATTTACACGCAAAAATGAGAAGCCAAAGCGTGATGGAAGCAATTCGGGAGCTACGAGCAAGTGCAGGGTAGGACGCAGTGAAGGTTTGGGATGCCATATACTTCCTGGATTTGCCAGCGACACGATCTCCGAACATTCGACCGGAAGGAATAATAGCAAAGACCAACGTGACGACCACTGATATGAAAAATTGCACGATACCAACAATGAGCGGCACCTGTGAAAGATTGGGTCGGTCATCGACAGTAGCAATGTAAAAGGTCGGTCCAGCTGTGAGCGCTAAAATGATCAGGAGGAATATTAGTCGAGTAGTGAGGTGAGAAGCGTTGTTCCAAGTGGTGGGGATGTAGCTGAACTCTGCAAGGGTAGCCGCAATCATGATACCAGTCGAGACAGCACCTCCGAGAGCAGTAGCCGACCATGTCATTTGTGGAGAAGGATTGCTCTTGGTTTGAGGTGCGTAAACCTTGGGAGAATTGAAAGCCGTGTAGAAGAAGTAGACTGCTATGTGCAAAATCCAGATACGATTGAAATTAATGAGAAGGTGGAGAGTAGAACGCTTCTCAAAATAAGTTTTGAAGAAGACTTTATTCCACTCTATGTTCTTGAACTTCATGAATCTTTGTGCTGGTGACACATCTACAAGTCGGCTCTGCAGAGCGGATCAATCACACTGTTCCAATGTCTGAGCGATGAAAACTCACGTTGTCATTGAGCACAATCTTGGCCAGACCTTCGGGATACCAAAAGAGCTGGTTAATGTCGTCGTAGCCGATGATTGCATCATGATCCTTTTCTTTACGAACAAACTTGCCATCAACGACTTCGTAGCCCTGATCTCGCATGAAACGATACAGAGGCTTGATGACAGTAGTCAGATACAAGCCTTCAGGAACAGGCTCCATTCTGTTCTGACATTCTGGGCTGCGGTAGTAATCGTCTGCACACTTGAAAATGAAGCAGAGACACTCGGGAACGAAACGAACATTGCCAGCTTCACCCCAGCAGAGAAGGAAGAGGGCAATCTGACGAAGACGATCATATTGAGACATATTGTTCATTGCGTTGCGCCACCGATTAAGAGCGGAATCGAGGTTTTTGCCCTTTCCGCCCTTGCCCTTGACGGACTTTAGGCGTTGGAGACCCGGATTCTGGGACTGGCCGACGGCGTCGTCAAGGTCGAGCTGAGCAGCAAAGTACCATTTACGGTAGTTGGCATGCTGGCCACCAATATAATCGGCGTGCAAGGTCAAGAGTGCTTGGTTGGGGGTCATGCGAGACGCACGAGAGTCGAGGAGATGCATGAGGAAATCGTACTATGAAGGCGGGATTAGTTCAAGACAAGTGGGGTATCTTGAACTACTCACCATATTACGCATAGAGTCCCTCTGGAAACCGAATTTTTGGGCAAGGTCGATGAAGACGTCTTCTATTTCTTCTGTCGACATGGGTATCTGGCGTTCTTGGGACCAAGCAGGGTATGGTTCACTAGAGCCTACACCTGGGTCAACAAAGGGAGAGATGCTGGGGTAGCTAGAGTGAGAGTCGACTGAGCCTGCATAGCTACGGTGGTTGTTGTAATCTTGTTGGGCTGTAAAACGGATGAGCATGGGAAGGAAGGAGAAAAAAAAGCAGACAAACGGTTCTGGTCGTAATACCCTGGACTTCCAGCGAGACGGGTAGTGCTGGAGTTGAGGGAGCCATAAGGGTCGTTGTCTGGTTCGCCGTAGTCTTGTCTAGCGGCAGGGTATTGTTGACGAGGGGCAAAGGGGTTGGGTTGGCCAAACCCGGGATTGGCCATGGTGATAAAAAGAGATGAAAAGGAGCAGGAAGGAGGAAATCAAAAGAATGGACGGCTTTTTGCGTCGAGCAGCTACGTCAGAACAAGGGTTTGCAAGTGGAGACCACAGCTATCACCTCGTCGCCACTATCCTGGGAAGTTGTCTTAGTAATCACCACAGTTACGCGCATTGCCCCTTCCAGTAAAAGGTGTAAGAAAAAAAAAGATAAATATACATGTACAGGGAGAGCTGTCTTGCATGAAAAATGACCAGAAATTTGCTTCGAGTTGTAATTCCAGCTCAACTTTGAAACTACTTTTTGCGACACGACAACCGCTGACAGTGACGTCGCCGAAAAACAGATCACGTGTCACCCGACCGAAAAAACCTCTTCATGACGTTCCGAGGCAGCTTACCTGGTCACTGTCCTCCCATGCGTCTCATCGCACGGCGCTCAAAATGCTCTCCCTTTCAACTCCTCCGCATACCCGGTCATTCCACAACACGACCTCAAAACTCGCATCCTGCACGTTCACGGACCTTTTCTACTGACACTCTGTACTCTACCCTTGAACCAAATCACCACTATAGATTTCACGTCGCAACAAGTTGGGCTGGTAAACCAGACAGTGTGGCTGACCGCGGGATGATCAAGGTCCCGTTTCCCAAAGAAAGCGTCATCGGCAGGTGGAGAGACCACATGCTGTCCAGGGATATCTCAGGCAGAGGCAATAAGATGCGACTGGCAAAAGACGCGGGCGAAGACTTTTTCTTCGTTCAAGAAGTGCGTTGGTTCCTTGTTAGAACCCGTTTTGGACACTGACTTTTGGTTCTACAAGATGAGAAATGCTTCGGTCGGTATGCATTTCTCTCTCCAGTTTTGCCTCTTTGATATTCGGTATTTCCCCTCACACTTTTACTCCTAGGGTGTCGCTTTCGGAGTAGCCGACGGTGTAGGAGGTTGGGTAGAGAGCGGGGTTGATCCTTCATTATTTTCACAAACATTAATGTACCATGCCCATCGGTATTCCCGTGCGGCCTGGGCCGGTGAACCCGAGATTGACCCGACGATGGACTATGAAGAGCGGGAACAAGTTGAAGGATGGGAACTCACCCCGTATTCTTGTCTTGACCTGGCTTATGGCGGTGTTCTGCGAGAACGTAGAGTACAAGCAGGTCAGTCTTCCCCAGTCGAGGCTTACCAATCTCTAAATGCGTTATAGGCTCCAGTACGGCGTGCATACTAAGCTTGAACGCCTCCTCGGGACTATTACGAGCTGCAAAGTAAGTACAAGATTTCAACGAGTACTCGTTCACGGTCCGCTCACACTCGGTCAGTCTAGGCGATAGTGGTTTCTCAATAATACGTTCCTCAAATATCATCCACAAACAACCTTCTCAAACACATTTCTTTAATTGTCCAAAGTGAGCATTTTGAACTACTGTCCAGTTACTTGTCGATTTATCGTCACCGTCATAGACAACTCACCAAACTACCTGCGGGGTCGGGACGTAAATTCTCTAGAGCCTGTGTGGACTCCCCGTCAGAAGCAGATACTTATTCGACAAAACTACGTGACGGTGATATAGTCGTAGCTTATGTACGCCTACAATCTTCGTCATGTGCCAAACGACCATTGACAAAACTTTCAATACGCAGACTGATGGTTTTTCAGACAATGTCTTCACTTCAGAAATGTTGACAATCTGCTCATTAGTCGCCCGTCAGGGCGGATCGGAAGAGCAGCAGGTTCAAATGATGGCAGACCGCTTGGTGGAATACTCGCGGATATGCATGATGGACACTCGGAAAGTCAGCCCTTTTGAGAGTGAGTCTTGTCACTTTATGCGTTCATGCATCCCGTCATTGATGCATGTTTTGTAATTGCATTCTGATAGGAGAGGCGGCGAGAGAAGGGATGTTCTTTCGTGGAGGTGTAAGTAATCTATGACGAGTTTGTGTAAATGCCGGCAAAGACTCACCTACTCTCGTTTCCTTTCTCTTCTAGAAAATCGACGAGTACGTCTTAAACCCCCTCTTTCCCTGTTTGAAGCTGACTGCCACTTTGCAGCGTGACAGTCATCGTGGCACTCGTTCGAGAGATATCATGAGTAGCTAGACACGCTCACTAATTTATATGACCATTACTTATGGATCCTATTTTAATGATGTAGTACTTCACCTTGCATAATCTACACGGAACACATTGGGTATGGACGGTAAAGACGCTCGCGACGGCATGCAAAGCCCGTTTTATGATGTGGATCCAATCATTCATGCATTCAAGGCTTGCTACATGCAGCTAGTCTGGTCTAGGGATGTCGATATGTGCGACAAGTAAATGCTGCGGTCTATATGTGGCTCTTTATCGATTCATTCATCGTGAATTTCCGTGACAAGCTCTGGAAACCGCACATTCCATATGTCTGTATCAAATCAAGGGCTCGAATGTTGATCGTTTCAGAACAGCAGGGTGCAAATATTATCGCTCCCGCTTCACCGATACAGCGTGCTCACATTATCTCAACAGGGAAAGCCAACGGAATTTTTTACAAGGGATGTTCGTATGCTGCGGTACCATCTCTATTTGGCGTCTCGCCCAATCACCTGGCCCTGACTGTTAAATTTGTTCCTATCATCGTGTATTAGCAAAAGATATGAGTACTTGTACTACTGTTACAGTGTCTTAGCGCAGACAGTATCGAATATTCCGAGCTACGTTCTTCATCACATTTCATTTAACCAAAAGAATCAAATGCCAAGTTATATGTATAAACTACTTCTTTGATCAGCATTACTTTTCAACAGCGCCCTGCTGTTTACTTTTCAGCCGCTTGTAGTTTCCCCAAATTACCTCCAATCTCTTTGTAGAGTGCCTTCGCCCGGTTGTCCGTTATTGCCGGCGGCTCCCGCCCATCTGACCGCCCGTTCGTAGCACTCGAATGCTGTTTGAGGATTTTTAGGTTCACTCAAGACTCCCATCAGATTCCAAGACTCTGCAACCGTCCGTCGAGCATCTCTTAGAAGACTACTAGCTGGCTTCTTCATGGATGCCGATAGGACATATGATGGAAGTAAGGCTTTACTCGTGACCTCGCCATCACCGGTCTTGTTTGAGTTACCGATAGGCATCCCTGTCAGGGCGCGCGCAGTCCGTTCGGAGGATTCTGCAGCAGTGGATAGCCATTGTAAAGAGGACGGTATTCGGCGTTTCAGAGCGTATTCAACTTCGGCTAGGTGAACTGAAAGGACGGATGAGCGCTGTAGGAGGGTGAGCGCATGAAGGGCATGAGGAGGTGATGCGGATGCAAGAGTGTCCGGTTGGCGAACGGATCTGATGAGATCTAAAGAACGTTCATCGAGGGACCGCGCCTCATTTAGTCTTCCGGTGGTTGCATAGAATGCAGATACAGATGTGAGAGTAGATAGTAATGTACGCTGGGCGTAAGGGGATGAGGGCATAGATTCGGGAACTGGGAAACTGGGAGTACTAGAATCCGGATCGAAGGATTTGGAGGCCAGTTGTACGGCCCTGTTCCACCAAGCTAAAGCCGAATCATCCTGACCCAGTCGGAAATTGAGATCTCCTAACTTTGTGGCGATGCGGGCTGAATTAATCGTTCCTGTAGGATGAGAAGCCCAGGCGCGTTCGTACTGGGATTTAGCCTTGCGGGACGACTCTGGCCCCATGCGTTCGAGCACGGACGCGTGAAGCAGAAGAAGTTGGGGTAGTGTGGTGGGCTGGAGTTTACCTTGAAGAGCCTTCTGTTCCGCAATATCGAGAGCGGCGCGAAGTGATAATTCACTTCGCACAAGCCGCGGATCCATGACAGCAACGCCTCTTGGGCCAGGTAGAGACGGATCATTTTGAACCGCGTCGGATGTGACGACAGTAGGACCGTGTTCTTCACCCCAATTTGAGGCCATCCATGCCGCACGAACGGCGTGTCTCCCTCTGAGACCGAGACCTGGATCTGTGCCTCCTGTCGGCGTTGCCCACCGTTCACCTTCTAGGTTCCATTCCCATTGCCGTACATCATCGCCTTCCTCTGGTGGTGCCAATGCAACGTGTTCTACCCAATAATGTGCCCCTTCAAACAGGATCGCAGTAGTGGAGCCGAGAAAGACAAGACCGAATGCAGAGTACTTGAGAAAACGTTTCGCGACATTTAGGACAAAGATGGGATGTTGTGCAAAGTTATCTGGGATGGACGAGTTATGACGAACGGGATATCTGGGACGGACGGGAATGGCCCGGGTGAAAGAAAACATTATTGACGGAGGTAGTCCGTTCTCCCACACTAAATCGAGTGTCCAGTGCCTTCTTGTGGCTGAATCGCCTGACTCTTCGCACTACTTCCATTGAAAATTTTTAGCGCTTAGAATGCGGTGATCTGATACACAAGCAGGTACTTAAAGGCTTCGCCTAGTTCCATGCTGTCTGCCCCCTTCAAGCCAGACGCCCAACATGAGGCCCTTCGTCTTCCTTGTTGGCTTTCTTGTCGGCGCCCATTCCGTCTTTGCCAACAACACGCCTTCGACGACCACCGCTCCTTCGTTAAGGCTGAAGGAAATCGGTTCAGTCAATGGGAGCGAGTTTAAATGGATAGGAACGACGGCATACTGGTTGCCGACACTTAATACTGAGCAGGACATCATTGATACTTTGTCCAACATGTCTGCAGCCGGGATCACGGTGGTCAAAACCTGGCCTTTAATGGTGCGTTCTGCGTTGTAGATTGTTTTGTTTTTATTGAAACACCCCCGTAGACGTTGAAGCCATTCCAGAGAACGAACGTGGTTCCAGTTGATCACTAACGGCACTACCACCGTTAATACCGGACCGAATGGTCTTCAGAAGTTGGTATGGCATCAAACACGCTGAACGATTTGGCATTTACGTCCTGCTCTCACTCACGAATAACTGAACCCGAGACCTTTGTTTGATGACTTGAAAACTTCTATTGGTAAGCCAAATTTGTCTTCATAACGTTTTATCAATTCTGATGTTGTTCCAGATGATCTTACGAACAGTGTGGAGGGTCGAGGCTTCCAACGCCGCGATGTCACACCTGCACGAACAATACACTCCCACGGAACTTCTTGAGCAATGACTTTGGTAAGTTTGCGCCATGATGATGGGAAAGTTCGACATCTGATGATGTCTTTGACAGGGGGAATGGACGTCTATGTTCGCCAATTTGGGCTCCAAAATCACGACGACTTCTACCAAAATGAAACTTTGATTAAGGCCTTCAGGACTACACCACTAGTGTGATCTCTCGTTATGTTAACAGTACAGCCGTGTTTTCATGGTAATATCGTTAAATGACCTCTGTCTGACACTAGCTGATCTTTATTCGCAGGGAAATTGCCAACGATCCGCGATGTAGCTCGACGATCCAAGCTTCAGCAGACTGTAAAACAACCACTGTGACACAATGGCATTCAACAATTGCCCAACACATTCAATCAATTGACCCAACCACCTGATCTCGTCTGGGTTATTTCATCGACTTCTCTTTATTTACAACTTCTGAATGGCACTTTTCGCAACAGCAATCAAGGCTTTTTCTGTGCCGATGTCCAAAACTCTTCCTGAAGAATAGCCCTCCTCCACAACCTTCTCCTGCACCCGGACAACGACGCCAAGACGTACCTCCACCTTTGACTAAAAAGAGGATCATTCAAGAACGAGTGGCTCGGTGGAAGAAAACTCGGGCTGCAGCTCCCAAACCGGAAGGTGGAATTCAAATCCGAGGTCGTTGGGTTTCCACTCCCACCAGACGTCAAGCCGACACTGGCGTTGGTTCCGCTTTTGATGGATCTCAGGGTGTGGACAGTGAAGATATTGTTAGCATTCCTCAGATTGGATTCTCGACCTTCCAACTGTTCCTGATCAAAATTCTTACGGAGCTCTCGATCCCAGTCTTCCCAGCTTTAACCAGACCGTTGAAAATAGGTAATCAATGGATTCAGCCAACATGCTCAGAACGTTTGCGGTGAGTGCCTCTTCGGCTTGTGTTATCTATTCTTATAGTAAATGTGCAATAGATTTGGCAAACCTGTCGCTTTAACGGGATTCGGTTTGGTCTCAAATGACAACCTACCGTTCTTTGTGCCTTCAACTCTTCTGCCGCCCCATTTGCAAACGCTACAACCAGCAGCAAGCTTTGGAACTGCCCCTCAGAGCTCGAGTCAGGCGATTGGCGTGAGTAACGAGCAGCAGGTCGATGCTTACAATCAATGGGTAAACAGTGAGTTCTGACTTGATATGGTTTTATTGCGAGTGATTAAATTTCCTTTGCAGCCGGTATTGTCAACGGTCTTCAAGGAATGATGCAATACAATGGGGTCAATCTGGTTTGACCACGCAACCAGGAACGACCATCTCTCCTAATGTTAACTCTACTCCCAAAGTTCCAACGTGGATACGACAGCATTTCGCCGAATGATGGATATTCTACCCAGGGTGTTGGGTGAGCATATATTCACAATTGAGCTTCCCAAAACCTGATCTATAACCTTTCTCTTAGCACTTCTTCCGTACAAGGAGTTTTGCAAAGCGCTTCACAGCGAATCAGTGACTCGTTCTGATCACTTTTGATGGGTAAGGAAGGTGTTGGCTTGTGTACGGACTACTAAATAAATCATATTATATTTTAAGACTGCTACGATCATCACTGACACTTATTTACTGCGATTGTAACCTTCAGACGCTTGAGACAGACAATGTACATAAGTATCTAACCTAGTAATGCTGCAATACTCTACATGTTTTAACAACTTGACCTTGACCAAGTACTTTGAACCTGTCGATGGTCACATGATCATTCCAATTGGTGAGCTATAGCTTCTTTTTTGATCATACTATTTCATCATGCTCGGGTTCTACTTTTGCAAGCGAGTTTGTTTACCACTACATGAGAGACCGTTGCATTGGTATAAACAGAAGAGAACGGATTCTGATGCCACGTCCACCGATGTCACCCACCTTGAGCTTGACGAAAAGCGAAGGCTTGTTTCTATGTCAGTACCGGAGGTCCATTAGTTCGGTAAGTGGAGATCTCTTCGCATTGTATGCGGGATAAGTGAATTGGACAAAGGCTGGGATTGTTATGCACACAAGTGATTATTTAAAGTATCATCTCAGAGATGCACCAGTTACCCCTGATCGCCGAGTTCATTGGCTTTCCTTGATCCGGACATAGTGACCATGTTATGTTTAGAATGTTGTTCATCTCGGAGAATGGTTGTGTCTCAACCCAAGTGTGACGGACCAGCAGAACTGAGGCAGTGAAGGTTTGAATTCATGGCTTCAGGATGTCTAAGTGATGATCGATGATTGATAGACACGAAATATGCTAAAGGCAGAACGGCACAGCTGCTAGTTTATGCAGAATACTCATGGCTTATGTTCCATAATCACTGACGCCTAAGAAATACGTGTTCTAATGTAGGAAACGTTCTCACTTCAGACAAGAAAAATCGTAATAATGACATTGAGAGCATCAGTCAAATAGTATAATGTACATTTGATATACCTTCCTCTCTTATCCGTCCCAGCTTTACATTCCGAAAAACATAACAAGCGATTACATTCAGCAATGAAATGTATGGCGAAATTGCGATAATATTGTACTGGATAGGGATAGAACGGATGTGAAGCATTACAATGAGTAAAATGCTCATAAGAAACGAGATCCTACCATGAATTCGCTTCAGCATCAATGAGATTCCAAGGTTAGAGTACTGACATATAATAAACCTGGCCATCCCGAAGGAATGATTTTGAGAAGGAGGGAAGAGAACTTCCGCTGAAGAACAATGAAGCCTTCCTGCGGGATACATGGATGTCTTCTAGATTCCTTCTGAACTCCAACATTCGGAACAAGCGGTAAGATATCGCAAAGTATACTGCAGTGTCGAATAGGAAGGACATAGCGATGGATGCAGAACTAAGGGCTGGCCGTAGGTTTCTGAAAGAACACTTTCGCGGCTCCGTCTTCAGATGGTGACCTTCGACGAAATGGAAGTCCAGGATGGAGCAGCCGAGCGCTATGAACCAGAAGGCAGTAAATGTCATGCGGACTCTACGACTGTCATGGTAAATTGCTCGGATACGAAGAAGAAAAAGGAAAGCGATTGAATTGCTAGAGATGAAGAGAAACAAAGGAACTATTCTTGATATTTTTGTACAATGTTCGATGTTCAGAGCTAGTGCAGTTGTTTTTCAATGGCATGAGACAAGATTTAGAAGTAAAGTCTCACCAATATAAAATGTGTGTATGAGAGCGTAGCCCAAAGAAGCTAAGCTGAATACATCCTCAGTCTAAGGAAGGAAAGAAGGCGCTAGAAGATGATCACCGAGCAAGTATGTACACGAATATCGGGGCTGTAAACTTATTTCTAAAGCAGATTTCGAGTTCATCATCCATGTTGGTCAGTATATCCCAGATAACAAGCTAAGTATTTGCCCGAGTTAGTTGTGGGTGTTTTTAGTCATAATCGAAGCGGGAAATACAACTTACCATAAATGAACTAGTGGCTACATAACGGGTTGTATGAGCGGCCAGTGCAAGGTTGACAATATCGTGAGGATTATCATGAAAGGGCATAAGTGGGGGGTTCTTTCTACATACTATCTTGGCTTTTAAATACGCCTGGTTGATCGTCTGCACATGCTGGAGATGATACACAACATTCTGAGCGCTTGAATGGAAGTCGGCATAACATTCTGCCGAGGTAAGGACACTGCCAAAATGATATGAACCTTTAATTAAAGCAAAGGGAAATAAAGATTAAAGCACTAACTGAGAGCACCTGGATCTGAAATTTATTAATACCAGACTTAATCTAACGTGAAAACTTGGATCTGAAGAACCATTGTCATATTTGAATACCAGAGGTTTTTCGAGTGCACGAGCGGTGAGTTTTGGTGCAGTTACTGGGAACTTGTATCACGAGCTGTTGGAGCCTAAGAATGAACAGTTGTATCAGTGGGGCTGTTCAAGGTGATGGCAACATACAGAGACTGAGATGTGGTGAGGAGGCAACGGGAAATTCTATGACACCAACGTATACTGGAACTGGACTAGTGACTAGTTATGCTATATGAATGATTCCTGCCACTCACTGGCTGGCTCGCTGTAGGAAATGATGAAGACTACATGGTCACCATGTGAGCTGACCCACTACACGAACCCCGGTTCGTGTAGCTAGGCATTATCTTCTGCTCCCTCCGGGACTAGGCAGCCTATGGTAGGCTTATTTCCTGTCTTAGTATGCATAACATAGATTATTATTCTGAGTTGCTCCTGCTGCTAAACAGCCATCGAAGTCACAGATTCAGCGAATAATTATTAATTAATTTAACTAGTTTTTTTTTTTTGAAGAATCGTAGTACCTTACTTTGTATTAACATTATTACCCTCCGGCGGCGGAGCCAGAAGTAAAAGTTTAAGTAGAAGTACTAAGTTTTTATGACCAACTTGATCATGCAAATTATTATACTCTTTTTGTCGAAAATCAAGACGAGACGAGACGAGACGAGACGAAGGAAGGAAAGGAACTGAATCTAGATGTTTTGGGAAGTTTTATTGGAGAATTTCGACTGAAAGCATGATTGAATATACTCCTGACGTATCTAGCGCTTTTGACGAAGAATTGACTATCTGGATTTTGTTATCCATCTATCATCAATTATTACTGTTATTACCAGTATCGTTGTTCTCGTACATCTGGTTTGCAGACTTCGAATTGTACATGTAGTAGATTTTTATACTCCTCCCAGATGACTTCAAATTCCATCCGTCTGTATTGCCTGGTCCTTCGCATTTTCTGATAATGTTATTTTTTGTTCCAGGCTTGCTATTTGCTGCTGCAATCGTTTCTGCAATGCCATTATTCTCTTTTCATCTCGTGCCCGCACCGATAATAAGCGAGGTAACAGTTCGGATACCGTCTTCCATTTCTTCGTATCACTAGAACTTTCATCTGACTCGTACCAATCGGCCCCATATCTGATTTCGCATCCCGAAGGACACAAAAAACTCAAGCATTCGGCGATGACGCCTTCATGATCGATTTCTGAAATGCCGACAGATAAGACGCGTAGACGTCTAAATGGTGAGGGTATTTCTTCGATTTCCGCATCGCACGGAACATCAGATTTGGCGTCAATGAGTAGTCCAAGCTCCTCAATATCGGGGCAGAAGCGAGCAAACGGTAGAAGTGCACTAAGACCAAGTCGTTTGCTTGTAGACTGTTTCAAGGTAAGAGGTGCACAACCCAAGTTGACGGATTTGAGATGTGGCCAAGCAGAGGCAATTTCCTGCATGTCCTCTTGTCCTAAATACAGAGGTAGAGAGTGCACAAGTTCAAAGGTGGCGATGGTAAGACACTGGAGGATTGGTCGTAGATTTTGTATCGTCAAGACATTTTCTGGAACGACGGCAAGCGCGATGGCTTGGGAAGTATCTATCGTGCCAGGTTTGATTTTGAGCGAGATATGTGCAATCCGTGGGCATGCAGCGTAAATATCTGTTAATAGTCTCTCCATTATGTAGGGGTGTCCCTGCTCCGGAGTGATGATTTGAATGCTGGACAAAGAGTAAAAAAATGTCCAATGTCTCAAGAATGCGGCGGCCTTCGCGTAACTGCAAGAAATGCGTAGAGTCTCCAGAGAAAGGAAACATTCTTTATCGACAAGAGCTGGTTGTGACTCCTTTCCTCTCTTCTTCGCTCTGTTCCCACTGCTCACTAAAGACCCAATTGAAGGCTGACCGGGGGCTGATATGATATTAAGTTCTTTTAGTCTCGGGAGAGCTGAAATATCTTGCATGAGCTGGTGCATGGCAGTGAATGCTGGGAGAGTGAGTGATCGAAGACCAGAAAAGCTTCGAATCATCTCAATCATCGGTGGGGTATACTGTGAGTCATTGTTGATATCGATGATCAGTTTTGCAAGGTGAGGTATACGAGTATGCATGGCATCGAAGAAAGTGCAAGTCGATACCGAATAGCTGTTACTGTCAATGAGCATGAACTCTCGGATGCCTTCGTGTGCGAAAATTAGCGCTGGTTCTTGCAACCCATTCAGCTTTAGTTCACGGCAATGGAGGCTTCGCAAGTTTGGTAGGATTGGTTTGGAAGATCGAATCCGACAAAGGACATCAAGTAAGGCTGAATAATTCTGTGCTTCCGATAAATGAAATGCTAGTACACGAGGGGCATAGACTTCTTCGAATCTTAGCCATTCCTTGTTGGTCGGAGGTGAAGAGAACATCTGTTGTTTTGAAGTACGGAACTATTAGTGCAAGTTGTAGAATAGTACATAGTGTAACGCACATATTCATAGTAATAGGATCGAGTCCTCGAGTTATACTCTTGAGATTGAGTTATTTCTCCTAGAGGTTTTAACAGCATCTTGATGGTCCATACTTCGCGCCAAAGAACGTCCAGAGCAACTTCTGACCACTGCTTACACACAGTAACACAGGTCCTGAGTGTTTCCTCGTCACACTTCTCGCAGATTAGTTGCAAAAGTTCAACAACTCCAGCAACCTCAGCTGCATGAGCGATCTGATCCTGAAGAATTCGAGTTCTCGGTAACAATAGGTTCATCTGTCCATTCAAAAAACTACTCACAGTAGTACTATCGTGAAGAGACTCCGGATCCATTTTGCAGGTCACCGCGAATCCTTCACACTTTCTCAGAATGGGGATGAACTTTGAGACGTTGAGAAGGACCTTGAGCCTGAAATTGTCTGACGATTCGGGGAGATGGTGAACGATACTGCAGATGAAGAGAAGCAGTCGTATTGGCTTGTTTGTCCAATCAGTTCCGATAGGCCAACCACTGTACGTAAAAATGGTGTTAGAGTTTCCTCATGTCGTTGCTCCGAACCTAAAAAGTAAAGCAAGGTCTGGTGCTGTATAGCATTAGTACTAACTCATGACATATGGCATAAAGTTAGACACAACGAGGCTTTCGAGTCGTAAAGAATCCGGTAGAAGTACCCTAGATTGCTACTGTGAATCAATCCTTCCCCTCAACCGACGTCAATAAAAATCTCTGTGAAGATTCTTGAAGGATTCATAGGTGAAGCGAATCGACATCTGATCACAGTGCTAGAAGACTAGCTTCATGCACTCACAAAACCGTTTCAAAGCATTCTGGGAGCGGTCTTGAAATGACATCATCGTATCACTGAGTTTGGATTCGGTCCCGGATTTTCTACTCTACAGCGCCGATAGCAAAGAGGATTCACATCATCTAGCAATATCAAGCATCAGACACCGCTTGGGTGACGCAGGAATATGTGTATGTATTGGAGGTAGAGTTGATCGGGAATAAGTGTGGAGAACCTATAACGGATGAATGTGTCTGGGATGTGTTACGACACATTGGATTACTAGCTTGCGAACACAAGTGCGTATATTCTAGGTAGGGTCAATTGTCAGAAAGGAACAACTTACCAAAGAATGTACGTGTCTAGCCGAGTCCACGCAGCCTTTTCCTTGACTACAAATTAAGATGGATCTGGCTTTGTATTCAGGGAGAAGCGAATCAGTTACCAGGGTTCTAGACACCTCAGCCGTTCAGCTACATGCCCGCTCATAAAATACAGTAAAAAAAACTGGTTCGAGAGCCTTGTTGTCCAGTAAGGGACTTTTTATGAGCATGATAGTATTTTGAAAGAATATTTAACATTTCATAAAGATACTGACGTGAAATTTTGAAACGTAAATATCCGCTATTGGCTAGTGGCAAAGATGAAGTACATTTATGCATGTATGGACATAGACAACTCATCAACGGTCAGTTGTCTGTAATCACGGACTTTGAACATGAAACCCTGGCTTTAATTGCACTATGAAGGGAATGGCTACAAAGATTCGGAGGCTGTATGAGTCATGGTAAGTGCATTATCAAAGGCCTGATGAAAAACAACTTACCGCTAGTGTATTAGTTCGTGGGTTGCATCGGGACTAACAAATTTATCATCTATCGAAGCAGCTAGTAAGACTTATACATGTTCACAATATTCACGTACGTATCTTCTGGAAAAAATGGTTGCTACAATGGCCCGGAGAAATACACACATAGTGCAACCAACTGAAAAGGTCTAGGTAGTGATGGAAAGAAAACAGCGACCGTCTTCGGTTATGTCGGAGATATGCATGCGCTCTAAGCGGCCACAAATTACTGTAGTCATGAGGCTAAGATCAAATCTGTAATGCGTTCTGGATGTTGTACTCAATATTTCGTATCGCTTTAACCAAGTTTCTCGTTCCCAAATACAGATAATTTGAGCGCTTACTCCTGCTAGTGATGCTTGACTACAGTCAACACCACTGCTTGAATGTGCCGATCTTCTTACTGAAATATATCGAAGCTCTAGGAGTAAACTTGATGCTTTGTGTGTTGAGTAAAGATTTTTCTACTATATTCCACATTATCAATACAATAATATCACAGGTACTAATGGTATGGAGGAGAATAGTCTTAGGCCAGCATCGGGAATGCCGTATATCGAAACGTAAACCCCAGGAACACGCGACGTTCCAAGATTAACACGATCCGTGACTCCTAGTCTGATTGTGAACCGTACAGGCAGTATGATACTAGTGGTCCAAAATTGACCGATTGTGACGTTAATAATGAGGCTATTCTAATTGTGGTCCATCCTAGGATTCTGTCTCGTGCAGAGCACGCTTTGTTTCAACGATGATCAATATCATTGAACCGCGTTCAACTTCAAGTAAGCGCAGCTTGATATATATAGATGATCGAGGCGCGTCCCCCAACCGACGTATCTCTCCGAATCAATAGTGTATCGTGTCCAGAATTGAGGATACATACTTACATGCGCAGAGTTGTTTAGACTTATAGCCGGTCCGGCAACCCTGAGTTCCGCCCAATATGGTCTAGCTTACCCTTCCAAGTATCTCCATCTGAGCCATGACCGGATCTGCAAAATCTATCGCCTCCCGCACTTGCGCCTATATAACCACCTATAACTACTCGGATGTAACAGCTCAAGCGTCAAGTTTTATCCTCCCGCTCACCCCATCCCACTTCCTCAGCTCCTACCCCTACCGATGACTACATATGGATTACCCTACTTTCTTGAAGACAAGACGGGGAAATTGACCGGTTCTGAGTTCATCGACGTCCACGATCGTTTACGTCTGAGCTATCGACGCACAACCGACCTTTCTGTTCCCCATACTGCATATATGATTTACAACACAAGTTCAAATACATACCCCGGATCGTTTTCGACTGCTCTAATCGCTCTGTCTTTCGGTTCCAACAACGACTTGGGTACGGTTTCGTTCTCTTCGAAGGTCAGCATTCCGATGAAGAAATACCTAATTAAAGTATCCTCGGTGGGAAGGTGTGCAATCTCCATCTTTTCAATGAGCTCAGAAATGATCGTTTTTTTTTTCGATTAAAGGGTACGCAAGTTTGTTGCGTCCGACGGGCAGGAATACTACTGGAGCTGGCGTTCCCAGGCTAATCAAGAATGGACAGTACGTATGACCGCCGATTGTTTTATTCACACAGCACTGAATCTCTCTGCGACTTCCAAACGGCAGTGTACAAATGTAAAGGGCTATTTAATCGCTTATTACAGTCTCAAGACTCCTGGCGAACCTCAATACGAAACATCAGGTTGTTCTCTTACTGTGGAGGAGGCATTTGGTCATCTCGCACCAGGTGCGTGCTATCCTTTTATCTCCCGACACTTAGCTAAATTGGCGATTGGCTTTTTCCATATCAGAAATGCTCGCTTCTTTGATGATAATGCGACATATCTACGAGTATAATTTATGAGCCTCGTGTCCCTTTTGCTATGGACAAGACTTCTACCCCTTGGGCTTACCTTGTCATTTTGTCCCTTTCCTTGCCCACCTTCCTTACTGTATGTTGACATGAATCTTGGCATTGCAATTGTTCATAGTGTATCATAGTGTAGCATAACTGTTCTTCTGTACATTTTTTGGATCCTACATTTCTGCACTAATGTGTAACAGTCTCAAAATTTAACACTAGTGTAATAATTATTCTTCAGGAATCACAAACTGATGCGAGTGCCGTAGATTGGAGTATTCGCTCTACAGTCCATGTTTGAGTTCAATAAAAGGAGTGTCTATTGTAAGATGTGATGGTACAGAAATACGTATTAGATACATAGATAAGCATCAGGTAGATAGCATTTAACGCATAAGATATATGTCCGTCCAAAGAGCGATTAGTTTTATGAAATTATTTTTAATAGTTACCCTCTTCGATAGATGTAGGGAACATGAAAACATTGTTGGGATCGACATCTTTCTTGATCGATTGTAGACGTTGGTAGTGGCTTCCGAAGTATAGTGTTTGCCCTGTAAAAAAGTCGGTCATTCATATTTTTTGGAGTAATGGAGGCAGAAAAAAACTGACAGTCTTCAAGACGATCATCAATATAGTTGGGGTAAGCTCCGTAGTCCCAATCTTCTGGCATGTTAGAAATGACGGAATTAGCAACGCCATCCACAAAAGTAAACCCATCCTCGGGGTAGGGAGGCTGGCTGTTAGAGGATGAAGCATACAGCTGCCAGGTGAAGAGCACATCACGACGGAAGAAGGAAGTGTCATCCATGCCAACTTCGTTAATCTTGGAGTTAGGACCGCCATATTGCTCGACTTGCATGAACCATGCCTACAGAACAAAACGGATTTATTAGTCAAAATAAGCCGGTGAGTAGACATTGCTTACAGTCTCAGAATCAAAACCTTCTTCCGAAAGGTATTTGGTAAAGGCAGTGAAAGCGTCCAAAGAAACTGGATCACCCAAAGTTGTCATCAGCGATTTGGCGTAGAATGTGTCGGTAACATCAGGAGCTGCACTAGTGTTAAGACTTCCGCCAAGTTCTACGACAGTTGAAATGTACGTTCCGTCTCCGAGGCGTTTGTTCGAGGCAGGTTCTGGCATTTGCGAAAGGAACGGCTCCAAAGCCGCCTCGAGCCCACTTTCGTCATCGTACCATCCGCCGACAAGAGTGAGGGAAACTGAGCCGCGTGAATCACCTCTGCCAAGATTGATTTCACTCCCCATTACAGCGGGAGGGCCGGCGAGGGAGAAATCTTGGAAAGCGAGAAGTGCTTTTCCTGCCGCCTCGTAATCGAGCTGCCAAGTATATTGGAAAACGATCGCATGTGAGGGCGCAGCAAAGGTGTTAAGCTCGATGGAGGTCGTGATTGCAAAGGAAGGGGCGGCACCGCGTAATGCCTATTTTGAAGTTAGTCTGAGATTTCCAAATATCAAAAATTTGAGGCTAACCCAAAAGAGATCAGGGTTTGAGTCCTGAGACGCTCTAATGATGGTGCCGTTGGCGAGGACAGCATTGATGGCGAAGATGGGGTCAAGTGCCAGACCCCATTGACGAGAAGTGAATCCGTATCCACCGAAAGCTACGATGGCAGTTAGGAACCCGCCTATGATGAATATCAATACGCACCCGAATGGCCACCAATACCAACATAGGGGCAAGTGCCATGAGGAAGCGCTCGTCCTGCAGAATTGAGAGTGAGGGCGACATCACCAAGTCTGTTTCCTGATCCAATTTCGACAGTTTCAGAATTAGAGTCAATGTTGATGGCCTTCATGTTGCTCATATCTACTACAACCACGCCATTCTCTCCACCAAGGCCATTGGCAATGTAGCTATGCTATGAAATAGAAATTCGAATCAGGTCAGTCAGGATGTACCGTAAGAAAGCCAAAATCACATACGCCACCTCCCCGAGGAACTATCTTCATGTTATTAGCAACTCCTGCTTGAACGATGCTCGAGACATCTTCGGGAGTTGAGGGAAAAGCAACCGCGGCGGGACTGAATTCGAATCGGAGGTTATCTTCAAGTTTGCGTTCAGTTGGGAACGAGAAAAATCATATACGCGCGAGGACTTACAAGCTTTACTAGCACTCTGGTATCCGTCACTACCAGGGAATAAAGCCGTGATCCCTGCGCCTGTGAGGTCGCTACTTAGGTCTGCAGCAGCAAGTCCTGAGCTAATGGCGAAGACGAGTAATGAAGCTAGGGGAGCCATGAGTGGATGAAGGATAAGGAACAGTCCCTCAGATTTTATATGACGCCAACCAGGCTAAATTGAATTGGCTTTTCCATTTTTACAGGGACGGCGGCTGTGGAGGCGGGCGGATGAAATGACGTTCCCGCTGAAACATCAAATCGTGGGGAAAAGTCACCGCCTCGACGTCTCGGACATCCATCACCGTGACGGTATTGTACTCCTAGAAAAGCTTCACGTTCACAAAATTCAAACACGAGAGCCAGAAGGACTCTATCCGTCTCCAGGATTGTGCTGGATTGAGGTTTAATCACCGCAGGTGTCTTTATGAACGCCGTTCGAAATGTTCTAATAGGAGACTGAAAAATAATTAGTAACTTGCTCACCTTAATGCCGATACCGACAGTACATATTGTGCGTCTAGCTCGGAGCATTCATGGCTATGTAATGGCGTCCGTAGGCCTTGACTGGCTTCGGGTATCATCTCCGTCTCCGACTTCAGTGGATTATGTATTCCGGCCGTTGATACTCCTGAGTGAAGCTTGAGGCTGAAGCGCTGAAGGCTGATGACAGTGAGTCACTGTCATGATCAGACTTACGCGCCGGCCACCAATGATCACATGGTCGTGGCAATTGACCCTTCAGTCATCGACGGTAAATATTTTTCACGCACATCAGCAATACATCTCTCGGCCATGGGGACGCCTCCTCGTGGCGCGTTGGGCCTAAATCATTTGGAGAGCCGCTAGACGTACGAAAAAATTGGTCTCGGCGACGAGAAAAGGCAGGTGACATATGTCCGTGACGTCAAGCCCTCAACTTCTCTTCCTTGTACTACCACCCGTTTACGCCGTATCCAATTCTCTAGCGGAATCATCATGTAGAGCTTCTACGCCATCGCATACAAGGATACTCCTATCGAATTACACAAATCAACCCTGCATCGATGCAGTTCACAATGTCATTTACCGAAGCGTCTATAACACGGAGCGTCTTTTAGAAGGGCCTGCTTTAGATCTAACGTACATACTATCTCTTGCAAAGCTCGACTTCAAGGTGCATGCTATCACAGGAACCGGACAGCGACGTCCCGGGAATGGGTGAACGGATGAAGCCCAAAATACCTCGACGGTTCCGATGTTTTCAAGTCTATCAATAGGAAGAGCTGTCTTCACTTCAATAGGCCATAATCCCCTCGTTCACGTTTTTCGTTCGGGTCCCGCCTTCTATTGAATCTAATTGATCCGGTACTGCACAACGTTTCTTCCACAGGAATGATTGAAGTCACCTGAATAATTTGACTCTCCTTTGAATGCGGTTTTCTTCAATCTCGGGAAAATATCGACTTGAAAATAATGTCTAGTGACGAATGCGTCAAGTATTTCCTATTCCTAGGCCCGGAACATCCTCGAGTTCGTCTCATGTGTAACTCAGCTCAATCTTTTTGCGGGGTGCCTTCTCGGAAAATCAGCGGAGGTACACTTGGTACCTTGAAATTCAATTAGAGCAGAGAAACTTATATGCTGAAAGAAAGGTGCTCATCCTTAGCAGTCTCGACAGGATGAGGTCGCTTTCCCTAGCTGCATCCCTAGCTATCCTTGCTTTCTCCACCACAGCTTCAGCTCAATCAGCGGTTTGGGGACAATGTGGAGTTCGTCGACGCTTTTTTTAGTCTTTGCTCCTTTGTTGACGCATATTTGCAGGGAATTGGGTGGAGCGGACCAACTACTTGTGTATCGGGTTCGACCTGTACAACAATTAACGCTTGTAAGATAGCCAATTACTCGGCTTCTCACTTTTTCTTATATTTTCATAGATTATTCTCAATGCCTACCGGGATCCGCGCCCCCTGCAAGTACCCCTGTCTCTACTCCTGCTTCTACTGGCGGTGGTGGCTCGACCCCCACCGGAGTTCCTTCTGGCAACCTCCCTCCGGCGGGTGTCCTGACGCAAGTCACAAACTTCGGAACTAACCCGAACAACGTCGGTATGTTCGTGTACAGGCCCCAAACTCTAGCATCCAAACCGCCCCTCATCGTTGCTATCCACTACTGCACTGGCTCTGCCCAAGCTTATTACTCTGGCACTCAATACGCTAACCTGGCAAATCAACATGGTTACATCGTCATCTACCCCGACTCTCCACGAAGCGGAAAGTGTTTCGATGTCAACACCCAAGCTACCTTGACGCACAACGGTGGTGGTGACTCTCAGGGTATCGCCTCTATGATCAAGTACGCAATTGCTAACTACGGCGTCGACGCTTCCCGAGTATTCGTCACTGGATCCTCTTCAGGAGGTGTGTTCTTGTTAGATTGCCCAATTTTTCGCTAACTCTGTCTGTTCCAGCAATGATGACTAACGTCATGGCTGGCTCATACCCTGATCTTATTGCTGCCACATCCATCTACTCTGGTGTACCATTCGGTTGTTTCGCTGGTGCCAGCGACTGGAACTCTCAATGCGCTCAAGGCCAACTCGTCAAAACTGCTCAGCAATGGGTTTGTACCTATTTCGTCATCAACTCACATTTTAGTCCTGATATCTTGTAACAAGGGTGACCAAGTACGTGCCGCCTACTCAGGATACACTGGAGCACGTCCAAAGATGATGATCTGGCACGGCACCATGTACGTTATATACTTGTATCTCGTCAAATTATGTTTAACCCTTCTCTCGTAGTGACAACACCTTACTCTACCCCAACTTCAACGAGGAGATCAAAGAGTGGACTAACGTTCTCGGTGTGTCCCAGACACCTTCTACGACCACTCAGAACAATCCTTCATCCGGATACACCAAGACCACCTACGGTAACGTAGTGGTGGCTTACTCCGCTGCTAATGTTGGTCACACCGTGCCAGTCCATGAAACCATAGATCTCCAGTGGTTCGGTATTGCATGAGATTGAGGGATTAGCTTCTGTGATTGGTTATTGAGCCTTTGAAGCTCTTTGATACAATAAATGCTGTGTTATAAACGTTTTGGGGCCAATTAATTGAACTTGCTTTTGATGATATCCTTTGGGCTTTTGTTCTTCAATACGGATCTTTTAGGTAAAATAAGACGTTCGCTTTCTCCCCGCAGGTGTCTCCGCTTATATGAAGATTATTACAGCTACTCTAGTTCTGTACGCGCAGAAAATGTACAACAAAAGGCGCTCAATCATACAACGTTAAGCTGTGTTGAATTAGACGCGGGAGCGTTTACTAAAAGCCACGAGATCATCTTGACCCTGCGTACTCAACCCCCATCTTCTCCACCGTATATCATTCGACCCCCTATGCTCCTCTCCGATCTACCAATAGATGTTATACGTCAAATCGCTTTAGAGGTACGTTGAGCTGTTCAACGATTGGCACGGTCCTACAAGTTATCAATACAGTTCAAATCAATTCCACGCAACCTATGGGCGTGTAACAAATACCTCCGTGATGCTCTTGACCCTATCGTATTCCGTACCATTTCAATCGATACCTGTCGCACTCCTATAGGAGTAAATGGTGTTCATCGTCTCACTCAACTGGCAAATGATGGATTCCGTGGCGCAAAGTATATCAAGAGACTCGATATTCGTTCTCTCAAGTTCTTACCATCTCCCAAAGGACGCCATGGCTACATGCACCTGGGCATGGCACGAGGGGGTATGGAACGCTTGCGTGAGATGGAGGAACTACTATGCAATTTACGGTTATCTTGGGATGGGGAGGAAGAGATCAGGAGGAGTTTGGGGACCGCTATACGAAACTTGGTTGCATTGGAGAGTTTTCAGTGAGTCCTCTTCTGTTAAGTACACAGTGTCTGTTCATACTCGTTACCCTAGATGGATCATATCAGAACGAGAAATCAAAGCCTGGATTCCGGACATGTTATTTCAGGCCCTTTCCACCCTACCCCAGCTTAAAGACGTCGCACTTGACGACGAAGGACGGGGTTTACAACTATTCCCCCGGTATTCGATGCGTGGGTTGAGTAATTTGCGTCGTATTTCTATACGCGGCAGCTATAACTCCTCAATCCCTAACCCCGTCCAGGGACTGTCCTCTGTCATCAGGAACTCTCCCAATCTAGAGGAAGTTCTCATCAACGTGGTGGATAACAACCCGAAGGAATATGCATTTGAGAGGCCTAGACTCCATATACGACATCTATTCGAACCTCAAAGCTCACAGCAACCACTCCATAATATCAGGATTTTGGTACTTAGCGGGGTAGATATGGATGTATCAGAGTCGGACTCAATAGATGTGCTACCGCATATCCTGGGCCTGGAGACCCTGAATATCACCGAGGAATACCCTGTCTCTCAGAACTTGTGGGTCACGCTGCGATCTGCGCAGGTACAACTACGCAAAATCAAGTTTTGTGGGCTTCCCAGCAGGGAAACGATTGAATACCTTGATTCAGAGTCATTTTCAGGGTTGGAAGAGTTGGATGTTACATATCGTGGTGGTCATTTTGGGAGTGCAGATGACGTGAACAGAACGACTGATTTTGAGAGTTCATCGGACTCTGGAGATATGCTTGTTGTTCTGGGGTCATCCAATGATCGGCTTTATGGAAGGGTCTTGAATCGACATGCAGGTACACTTCGTAGTTTGCGCTTATGCATCAGTCCTACTTGGGATTATGATGCCAGCTTATGGGAATGGGACATGGATGCACTTGCAAAGTGTCATTCTCTTGAAGAGCTTGCTCTCGGCATAGAGGATAATCACATACAAGAGGACCTTGTAGTGCGTGTTATAATAGAACAGAACCGGTGTTCCACTGATGTCTTTTATACAGCCAAGAATTCTATCGACCGCTCTCAATTCACTCATTAACCTTCGAAAGCTGGAGTTTGTGGAGGGTAGTGTATCGAGCCTGACTTACATTCAAGGCGCCCTTCAAAATTATAGTGACATCCGTTTTCCTGGGATCGATGGTATCGATGGTTTGGAGCACTATTGGCAGAATCTCCAAATTTTTGTGAACTCTCATCGGGGATCGTACACATACGCAGTTCGCATTTCGGTATGTGATGAATCAGACGAGTGGGACAGCGACTTTTATGTAGTCAGTCTCATTCCTGTCTCCGGCCTGGAACACGACGATGAGAATGATTTCCAAAGTGTTGGTTCTAATACTCTGGAGAGGAGTAATGTCCTACCTCTTGATAACCCATATGCATCTGAATTGTCTCATTCCGCATCCAATGAAAGTAAGGAACTGGACCAGTCCGACTATGCTGGTCCATCCACTAGTCATATTTCTCCTCCAGATATGTAGAAAAGTTCGATACAGTTGATTGACATGTCCCAAGTTAAACAATACACGATAAAATACAGATCTTGATTCTTCTAGTACTATGCAGACAATCCCAACTTCTCTAAGCTGTGAGTCAGCTTGAGGAGTGCCCAGATACCAACCCCAATCGTAGTCCCAGCAACGACAGTAATGAGTACTGCGTACAGACACCGACGCGCCCATTTCAACTCAACTTTTCTGAATCGATGTGTGATTTCACGGCGCTCGGCTTCCGTCTTTTCAGGTAGCCAACTCGCTGGTAGGCTAGAGTCGTTGCAGGAACGAAGTGGGGATAAGAGAATGAAGGCGCCTAGTATCCATAAAGGAGGAAATACTAAGATGAAAAAATAAGCACGGTGTTCAATAGAATCCTGAACAATGTCACGTACGGAAGCCCAGTCTAAACAAATACATAGCTAGCGTCACAGGTTCTGGTTTTCCAGAGTATTCTGGAGTCTCGTCATAAGGAGGTAAAGAGCTCGAATGCGATCCGGAGTAAGAGTCCGTGTCAGATTCGCAGTCTTGTGACGTGATAAACGTCCATCCAGAGAAATCATTTATAGGACTGCTGGATTTGGTAGGTGAAGCGCTCCGAGAGTCATGGGTAATTGCGCGAGAAAGCTTGGAGAGGAGAGAAGAAGAGCAAGCTTCACAAGAATCTGCGGAGAATCGGGAGCTCATTGCTGTAGGATGTTTTCGCGGAGATTATCCCTCAGGATTTGATGGAAGAGGTACGGCTTCGAAAGGAGCTTGGTCCTGGGACCTGCATTGAGGATTTTACTTGCATTTATAACGGGAAGCGAAAGGCAATTGGGTCGACAGTTGGTACAGTGCAACCATAATTTCCGGGAAAGGAATTAGCGCAGGCAGACAAATAAGCGTCAATAGCGTTGCTAATCCCGCCACGTGTTTGCAACGAGCCAATCCCTTTGACTTCTTCTAAAGCGACTATTCAGTTTGAAGCGACCACCAAGGCGCATTGACAAGCGACTCAAGGATTCCACTGTTAAAACCCTGCACGTTACAATCAAGACTGGCTGTATGACAGGGCGTGCAACGTTTGACAGGGCAATCAGACATCGTCGCAACAGATCCTCATAAACAAGAACCGGCTCCTTTGAATCATCATGATTTCTCTTTCCACACAAAATGTCGTTCCCGCCTCCTCGTCCAACAAAATTCGGCTCTCACTCCTTGCGACAGCGCTCGCTGATGCACTAGGCGGGCCAACCGAGTTTCGCCGACGGTTCTCCTTTCAGCCAGTGACTTCGATGATTCCCAATTCAAACTTTAGTCTACCAAAAGGAGTCTGGACAGACGACACTTCTATGGCCCTTTGCCTGGCCCGGTCAATTGCGTCCTCCAAAACACGTGGAGTCAAAGATGGCTTTGACGAACATGACCAGCTCATAGCTTATATCAATTGGTGGTCTCATGGCGAGCTCTCTGCTATTGGTCGATGCTTTGATATCGGAAACACTATATCCACCCTACGCCGATAAGCACGGTGCATCTGCCGCTACTGAAGGTCTTGCTAAAATTAAAGCACAAATGGACCATGAGTACTCTTCTGGTAATGGTTCCTTGATGCGCATTCTCCCCGTAGGCCTTGCGTACTGGAAATCGGAGGAGAAGGCTCGGACGTACGCGCGTCGAAGTAGCATGACCACTCATCCGAATGAAATGTGTCAAGAGGCTTGTGAGGTTTGGACAGGGGCGATTGTCAGGACTATGCAAGCTGCTTGCGCAGCAGAGTCTGATGTCGATTTGATGCCCTTTTCCAAATTAGACCTTTTACATTACATTGCGTCTTTCCCTTATCGGAACCAAAAGCTACGCGAGGCTCTTGCTGCTCCAGGCCCAGATATTTCGAGTTCTTCGAGCAAATCCGAACGTGACCTACGTTTGGAGGAACACTATCGTACCCACCATCCTGTGTTGAAGTTGCTTGCTGATAGGGAAAAATTGAGAGGCAGGCGCACCGGTGAAGAGCTCAACCTTCCCTCTGAAAAAGAGCTTTCTTCTTCCGGGTACGTATTGCACACTATCGTTGCTGCTCTCTACTGTTTCTTGGCTTCTTCTACATTTGAAGAAGGTGCAATCTTGGCAGCCAATTTGGGTAACGACTCAGATACCGTGGGTGCTGTGTACGCCGGATTAGCTGGCTGCTGGTATGGTGGGAACGAGCTTGAATATTTTGGCGAAGATGGTGGCGAAACAAGGTTTTGGAATAGCAGGGTGAATGAATGGAAGAAAGACCTAGTAATGAAGAACCTTATCGAAGAGGTTTCCGAACAGCTGGTAAAGTTCGATGTTGAGTGGGTCTGATTGATGGATGTCAATTCCACTACTGTTACCGTCTTTGCCGATCAGTCACTGTATGTACTTGCCCCTACAATGATAAGTAGCAGGCGCTTGCCTTTGGAATAGTCTAGATTGTGATTACTCATTGAGGCGTCCTTGTTCCGACCGTTGTAGAAGCGCTCGTTGCTGGCTTCGTTGCCCCCAAACGCCCACTATATCCCTGCTCGCTCAGGCTGCCCTTACAACCAAGCTATGAAGCCACAACAGATTTGCCCTACGTGTGCGAACAGGGATTGTAGGCGGGGAAGCCAATGTTCGAATGCTAAAAGCTCGGTACAGGTGCGCACATATGTCACAAGTAACATCGAAATAGCTGGTCAATTTGACTCTCAATTATCAGAGACCACAAACTGATGACTCAAATGCTCACGAAAGCCGTTCTCCCGAGTCGAAAACTGTTCCCAAGTCCAAAAGAGATGTAAACCAAGTCTGCTACGATTGGACTGTAGGAAGATGTTCTAGAGGCGACAAATGCAGGTACAGACACGTTGGAGAACCGATGGTTTCAGGCAGTGGTGGCCCATTTGAGGGGAAGGAAGACGTGGAACCAAGCGACCGTAAAGCTGCACCAGATCTGAAGAAGTGGCGCAATACCGACTCAGCCGAGGATAAAGAGCTTTCGGTTACTGAAGGAACCGCCCTTCCTTCCTTTTCCCATCCACAAAAAGCTCGACCACTTTTAGGAGAAAGGAATGAGGAGGAAGCTGAAACTGTTCAGCATTTGGTTTTGGGGACTACAATTGTCAAATTCTCTGCTGGCCTTGCTATTGAGCACATTATCACTGGATTTGAAGCTCGCCGTATTCGTATTACGAATCTTCCTACGGATACGACGGCTCATGATTTGACTAGCCTTTTACTCGGACAAGGAATTGACAAAGAGATGTTCCAGTTTGTGAATCTGAAGCGATGGAAAGGAAAGAAGGAAGGGAATTTTATCGTTCATGAGAGCTGGGGAGACAAGCTGTCCTCACTAATGGATGGTTTCAATTATCGAGGAGAATTCTTGACCGTCGAAGCAAGCGACAGTGGTACACTCGAGGGTATGAACGCGAACGGTGGCATTTTATATGTTACTTGGGAAATTCCCTCGAGTCTCAAACAGTCCGCTGCGACAGGCTCCGGTTCGGGCGACGTCCATAGGTCGCCCACTTCCTACAACCAGAACACGGTCGAGGAGTCCCTGAAGCAACATATCCTCACTGTGATGCCTAGAGGCGTTGTCAAGTTTGACAGATCTCCCACCAATGCTGCGAGCAGCACAGACTGCACGTCGTTCCGTGTCCATTTCAGAACATGGGGAGATGCAAAAGAAGTCTACGACCAGCTGGTGGATAGGAAATTTGACTTTATTGGGAACTCGGTCCTACGCTTACGGCTTTCGTCTCCCTACCAGATCACTCTTTCGATGCAGCAGTATATGTCCCAGAAACAACAGTGGGATTTGTTGATAGACGACACAAACAATAGGCAGGATCGTACTCTTCGAATGAATCAGTCCAACGGCAAGATGATCGTTCATGTCAGTGGAAACGACTTGAAGGCCGTAGGAATGCTCAAAGTACGAGTCGAAAGCTTGGTTGCTGGAGTCCCTCTTTCGGACATCCCGGCCGTTTGGTTTGGATCTGCGGCAGGCCAAAAATTCTTGAAGTCTATTTACACCACAACTGGGGCGTATATAAAGCATGACGGGAGACTTAAAGTGCTGAAAGCGTACGGGGAACAAAGTGCGATCTTGAATGCACAAGATATGTTGAGGAAGGAAGTGAAGCGGACCTCTGATTTGCAGCATACAGAAACCCTTGCGCAAGAATCAATCCGATTCTTCGTTCAACGAGGAGTACCAGTGCTGAACGAAGCTTTTGGCGAAGATAGTGTGTACATGGACCTTTCTACCTTTCCAGTCCGTATTACCGTCCGAGCTGGGGAAGATGGACACCATCTCCTCAAGAAACTCATCGGCGAGTCACTTCGTGATGCGAAGGCAAATCTCCCGAGTGTATCAGAATTTCTCTGTCCAGTTTGCTACATGGAGGCTTCTAATCCCGTCAAATTGGCATGTGGACATGAGTACTGCACTGCTTGTATTCGCCACCTGTTGACATCTAGTGTCAACAATTTCCCTATTGTATGCACAGGCGGAAATGAGACATGCGTGAAACCCGTCACCATACCTTTCATTCAGAAGTTTCTATCGCCTTCTCAGTTTACCAAACTTATGGAGACTGCTTTCATTACCTACATTGGAAAAAATCCCCAAATATACCGGTATTGCAAAACTCCAGACTGCAGACAGATTTATCAATGCAGTGATTCATCAGCTTCAAAAACACCTCTACAATGTCCTTCCTGCCTTGTTTCTGTGTGCATGAAATGCCATGGAGAACATGAAGGGATGAACTGTGCAGAGAGACATACACAGATTGAGGAGGAACAGCTTGATGATGCTTGGGCAAGAGGGGCTGGGGCTCAGAAATGTCCAGCATGTTATGTATGGATTCAGAAGGTGGAAGGATGTGACCATATGACCTGCAAATGTGGTGCACAGTTTTGCTGGATATGTTTGAAGACATTTGCAGAACCAGCTGTTATTCATGGGCATGAGAGGACTACTCACAGTGACAGTTCTCTGAACAATCATCCAAAAAGCCTGGATGAGACTATCACAACAGAAGCCAATTGGGAGACATATACCACAAGGGAGGGTTCTAGTGAACATGATGCAGAGGCAGAGTATGATTCAGGCACAGAGAGAGAAGCAGAAGTGAAAAGATGTATAGAGGCAGAGAGGGAGGAAGAAAGAAAGATGTGGTGGGCAGAGTTGGAGCAGAAGGAGGCAGACTGGAGAAAGGAGATAGAGCTGAATCTGAAGGAATCAGAGCAGAAAAGAGAAGTGGAGCAACAACAGTGGGAGGCAAAATTGAAACAAAAAGAATTACAATGGCACAGTGAGATGGAAGCAAAACTGAAAGCAGCAGAGAAGAAGCAGGAAGTGGGAAGAAAACTATGGGAGGCAGAATTAAAGCAAAAGGAGGCACAGTGGAAAAAGGAAATAGAACTGAAGGAAGCAGAGCAGAGAGCAGAAAAGAAGCTGTGGGAGGCAGAACTGAAACAAAAAGAGGCAGAATGGAAGAAAAAGACAGATTTGAAACTGAAAGAAGCAGAGCAAAGAAAAGAGGCAGAGAGAAAGCTGTGGGAGGCAAAGTTGAAAGGAAAGGAGAAACAGCATAACAAGGAAATGGTATCAAAACTAAAGGAAGCAGAGTGGAAAAAGGAGGCAGACATGAAGCTGATGGAGTCATTTTGGACAAGTCAAATAGAAGCAAGTCATCGGGATGCAGATTTGAAGAGAGAGGAAGAGAAAAAAATTAGAGAGGAAGAATGGAAGTTTGAGGTGAAAAGAAAGCTGGAGGAAGTAAACAAAAAACTGGAGGAAGCAAACAGAAAGCTTAGAGAAGCAGAGAGCTCCAAAACCTTTCAAAATCAATGGAAGAAAACAGTGTACAAGAAAAATGCAGAAAGGGAGATCAAGGAAGCAGATTCAAGAAGGGAAGCAGAAATAAGACTTAGGATGGCAGAACTGGAGGAAGATTTTGAATGGAGACTGATGGAGGCAGTAAGACAGAAAAAAGCAGAATTAGAGCTGCAATGGATTCAAAAAATAGAGAAAGCCCAGTCTAATCCTCCAGCAGGTCTCAGCCTTTATGCAGGATTTTGCCATGGGCAGGAGCACCGAGAAATTATGGTAAGAAGAAGAATACAAGAGGCGCCTGAGATAAGTGATGATCACTGCAAATATACAGATGCAAAGTTCAAGGCCAAGGAAAGTTGGTGTACTGTGATGTAGCTAGTATGCATACAATAATAACAGTCATTCCGTAATTTAACTCAGAAGGTTTTTTTCATGTTATTTGGATTCAATTACAAGTCCAATTTTAGTTTATATCCCCCTCTTTTGTGGGTCATGCATACCATTCTCAAAATTGGTGAGAATCTATGTTGGGAAAAAATGTTATACAATATATAAATGAGCATAATTCATTTAGAACTCAACAACCACAAGAATTTTAGATTGCATCTAAGTATCAATTTGTGCCCCTGTACATGCTTATAAACCTTTTTCCCATCACATTCACAAATTGTAGAATGGGTTTACAACTTTGAGTATACATTATGCCCATGTTAAGAATATAAATCAGTGCAGAGGGTTTTCTGCTTACAGACATGTGAATGTAATAAATGTTTGTGGTTGTTAAGTTGCAAAGGAATTATGCTCATCTATATATTGTATCACTTTTTGTTTTGCCGACACACAAATTCCCACCAAATTTGAGAATGGTAATAACATGACCACCAAAAAGGGGGGATATAGAACTTGTCCTCTAAAGTTGGACTTGTGTATCCAAATAACATGAAAAAATCTTCTGAATTACGAGTCCGAAATGAAATGTAGGATTCGTTCTTTATCCGAACCTCGATGTGAGATTAAGTGAGTGTGATGGTTTATTTGTCCTCCGGTTACTCGGCTATATTTTACCGGTCCCGGCATTTTCCGGCATATCCGCCTTAGACTGGTGCGGTGAGATTAAGCTGTTGTGATGACTTGTTTGTTCTCCAGTTATTCGGCTTTGATTATTGCCGCATTAAGACTTTTACTCTACTCTCAGCTTGTGCAGTTTTAAGTTGCCCTTAAATCACAAAAATATTACACAACAAATGAATATATCTAGTCAATGTTCATGAATATTTTGAGGGTATTTGATCACATTTTATGTAGTCAAATTCTATCAAAGCATTTAATTATTTTATTCAATGTAGTTACCCATATTCTAAATACCATGCACACTCAAAGCTATATGACTGTACTTTTCAGCCTGAAAAATCTTTGATTGCTGTAGGTCTCTAGGGTGAAAGGGCATAAAAACAATGTTACCTGACCTAATGTTTTGTGTGTTGCTAAAGAGTGGTAATTTTGAGGGCAATTTGTTCGGAAAGACTCTACTTGAAGCAGGTCAAAATTGGGTCAACATCTGAGTCCATGCAGTTGGTTTGCTTTTGCTTCTGATAGAAATTCCATTCCAGCAAGACTGTGTCTACTAGGCTGTTTTTTTATCAGTTCAAAAGGCTGTATTTTTGAATGCCTAAATTTCTTGAACATTTTCAAATGGAAGAGACACTGAATGAACTACTGAATAGATTTTCTTTGATAGTGGTAGAATATTTTCATGAGCAGAGCCTTTGTACAGATATTGCCAAACATAACAAGCATGTCAAGAAATTGAAATAACTAGAAACATTTATTTTATTTAATTAAGTATTAACAGTAATTTGATGTCAGCTCAATGGACTCGTTCCTGCCAGCAGGCCTCTGCTGGCCCATATATACAAGTTAAATTATGGAATAGTTGTTACTGTTTGGCATCACCAAACCGGCGAAAAATGGCCATCATTTTACAATCATTGCTGTTAATGGATTGCATTAGCCACCTTATTGAACCAGATTGACAATGCATATCAAGTATACTACACTATCACTCCAACAAATACTAGTAATCCCACAATTTGACCCATCAACAGGATTCTTTGGCTATAAGAAAACACAATGTCCAGCAACGTGTCTGAATAAGGGAGCAAGGAGAGAAGAAGGGCCTGCTTTAAACTTTTTAGTTGGATATGATCGGAATTTATACCTGCATCAAAGTGTTACGACCGGTATCGATTGCCTAGAGACCATCTTTGGGCGCTTCGCCCAGATTGACAGGCCATCAGCGAAGGTATCATAAACGTTTAGGCAGATACACAATTAAAAGCGAAGATCCTACATAGCTCTGACTCGTCTGGGCGTCCCGGATGAAAGAACTTTGAGTAAAAAGAGTACAAATTTTCAGGGGAATAGCCAGGTCGTCCTCCGAGAGTTTTAGTCAGCCGGTGGTCAACAACTTGAACTACAAGTTTCAAGAGCTGAATACCAGGTTTTGTCTGGAGGAAGATGGACAAATGGGCATTATCACAAATACAAGGCATACAACTCATATATGATCAGTAATTATTCCATATTATAAATCAATACCCTTGATTCCTATTTCTACCATTCATCGGTATGAAGATGCATTCAAACCTGCAAAAAATCTGATCTCGTTGAACGAGGCCGATGGTACATATCCAGTATAAAACTATTTCGGATCAATCTTCGACCCTCTTTCTTAAATCATTAAAACAGAAATTCTGTGCAAGCACTGACTCGATGATTCTTTTCTCTTCTGTGTCAGTCTGATTCATTTACTTTCTGTATCCTTTTAAAATAATTTTGTGCATATAAGTATCTACCAGACAGACTGCATGTGTTAGATTACTGGCCTTTCAATCTATTTATGTTTAACTTGCCTTCGGATTGATTGTAAGATTTGTTAGTTAGTATTGCAAGGCTTTGCGCCTAAATTGTTGCTAACAAAGTCCTAGTTAATCAGTGGTGAAAGCGTTGCTAACTCTGTGTTCGGATAAGCTATTCTCAAGGTAAGATTAGTTCTGATAGGAACTCGGTTAAGTGCAAGGTTACACTAATTTTTCACATAAGTACACAAGTACAGGTATACTATACCATCATTTTAAAAAATACTAATCCCACAATTTGACCAATTAATAGGATTCTCCAGGCATCTTTAGTATAAGTCCCTCTAGAACCATTGTCCTGGTCCTGTTCGTCATCTGTCTGACCAGGATTTTCTTGCCCATCATTGTTCTGTCCGGGATCAGTTTGATTAGAATTTCCTTGTGTGTTAAACTGTGAACAGATTGTAGATCCAATTTCTGACAATAAAAAGTCAAATACTGAGGTTTAACTTTACTGATAAACAGAAGCTCACCACTGATTCGAGGATCGCTAATGCAAGTGTCACAACTGCTTATAGTATTATTGCCATCTCCTGAACAGACATCCTCACACTGATTATTGATAGCACAAGACTTTGTAGAGAGTAAAAATGTATGAAATTGAAAGTTATGTTTCATTAGCACAATTATGGGATAAAAGTAAACCACACACTGTCAATATTGTGGAAGTCTGGGAGCATAGACCAAAGCACTGTTCAGTTGTAGAGGAAATCTGACCTGTACTGGAGAGAAGCTGCAAGTCATTCAATCAATAAAACATTTCTTAGGTTTACCAGTAAATTGCACTTACCATGCCACGAGTGATAGAAGCAAGGATTTGACCAACTGGTTTCCGTTGTGTGTCAGTGATTTCTGTTGACTGACATAAACTGTTGAACTCTGCAGATGAAAGTGTCCATATTCCAACTTTACTTGAATAGTATTGACTTACGGTTGAAGACATTGTTCAGCTGCGATCCAATGAAGTCATCCTGGTTGGACGCCAGGCATGCAAAACAAGTTTGTAGGCTAGGGATACTGTCACAAGTATTTGAACATTGATCATTCTGTGCGCATGCCTGTAACCAAGAGGGACACAGGTATTCAAGTTCACGTTTCCGAGGTAAAAAGGAAAGAACCCAAAACACACTGTCATTTCATTGAGAACTTGCTGACACTGAGGTTGACATGAGTTCTGGCGAGGGTATAGGTTATCTAGTGTTTTGGAGCTCAGTGGGCTTGCACTAGAAGCTGCATATGGAGTCAGCCAAGAATTAAAAAAAAGACAAAAGCATTTACCAATTACATCGAATGAAGTTACTAGGATTGCAAGACCGGTAGCAATTATGATATGCATTCTTCTATACGAATATTTAAGCAATTGATGAGATATAGTATAGTTTAGCGGCCGCTGGCTTATAGGGTAAAACACAATGTCCAGCAACGTGTCTGAGTAAAGGAGTGAGTCGAGAAAAAGAAGAGGGGAAAGTTATGCTTTTAGTCAAATCGTATGGTCGAATTTTATACCTGTATCGAATGTATAAGAGTAGATTCAAAATCAGTGAAAGCGACAAAGTGAGCGTTACACCTTCAAGTTGAATCTAACAGTTTCAGTATCTTTCGGTTACGACAATTTTAGTATCAACTGCCTGGAGACCATCTTTGAGCGTCTCGCCCACGGGAAATCTTGATATTGGGATAAGGGATATGGTATTGTCCCGAATGACAGATGCCAATAATTCGTGTATGATCTACAGGCACACGCCAGGATACGATGGAGAAACGAAGTCTTGCGTGAAATGCATTGCTCTTTTTCCGCAGAGCCGAGCTTCTGAGCGCTCTAGATGAAGGGAACGGAAAAAATCTGATACGAAGAGTACGGCAAACCTGGGCTCTCGGGGCGCAACGAATACAATTAGTTTCGAGAGAGCTGTGATCATTCTTTTTCGAGGGAGGAGAATTTATGATAGATGGATACACTGTTAGTATGCAGTGGATAGACGGATATGGTCCCAATAAATAACTACCGGCTTTTAGGACACGAAGCGAACGAGCCTGGCCCGAAGACGCAAGCAAGCTAAACTAAAGAGCTCGTCAACTCAATTCTATCATAGTTATTACTGGGACTCTTGAAAACTCCCCCTTACGGCTGGGCGCCATACGCAGCGTTAGCCAATCTGATAGCTATCAGAATAAATTTTCCAGAACTTGAGGCACCCTCAAGTTGCGGTGCCAGGACGTCTCTGCGAGATGATTCAAGGCATTTGACGCTTTACGCGAATCCTCTTGGCATTGAGATTTCCCACGGATCCCGCGTCTAGCCATGGCTGGCTACCAATCCACGTCCTTTCTCCTATTCAGCAACCTTTCCATTGGTCTTTACCATAATTGCTACTCCCTTTGCAGCGCATTCCACCGCTAGACAGTGTCAATGCAGAACCTGCTTACTTTCTTCTGGCTTTTCTGGCTTATCAAGGCGTGTTTAGCTTGGGACGGCGAGGGTGACATAGGGAAGGTAGTTGGAATAGGTAATGGGTGCTTCATTTTCTTTCTGGCCCTTTTCTAACCTAAAAACGGCAGAGCTCGGACCTTCGTATGTCAATTTTTTCTTCAAGACTGAACCATCCGAACCTTCGTTTACTTTTATCCAGACATGCACGAGTCGGGTACGCTTCAACTTTGACTTGTTTTTCTCTTTACTAACTATACGGCTTTGGAGGCAGATTGAAAGTCCCGAACGGAACTGGTGTACGGATTATGGAAGGCGCGCATGGTAGACGGTCTGTACCAACGAAGATATGTTTTCTGCAGGAAGGGATCTTGTGAGTAGGTGTGACATCTAGCCCCTTGGCCGAAGGACTGACGCGGAATAGCATTGGACACGATGCAGAGGAAAACGAAGTATGTGCCAATAAGACGATATCTAACCTCCTTCAGCTCGTCGTGGAGTCATCTGTACAACCCAAGGTGGTAGGGCCTGAAGACTCGGAGGATTCGGTTATTCTTGACTCGGACAAGCAACAGTACGTCAATCTTTTCTGTAACCCAAGTTCGCTATTGATGGTATTTAGGCCCCTTACTGCTGAGGAAGAACATACTCAGGCTTCGAACTCTGTAAAATACTTCCCGGCCATTGTGAATGGAGCAGAAAAGCACCTGGTGCGCGGGCTATCTCTAGGCTACGGGGGAGTCATTCGTCTAATAATGACATCTTTTCAGAGTCTGGAGGAAATTCTCGCTTTTTTCTTCGCTGGTATCAAGGTCCAAGCTGAAGCATTCTACAACGACACCATATCCCAAGCTATTCTCGCCGTTCCGCCTTGTGAGCTCCTTGTTGATCTCTCGCGTTCTCTACCTCACTATCATGTATACCTGAAACAGACGCCAACGACTATCAGCGCGCTACCTTCAGAAGCGCTCTGTCACAAGCTAACATTACCGCTCTACGACTTTTCAATGAGCCAGCAGCTGTCTTACGAGCATATGGCCTTTTAAACGATCCTGGCTGCTGTAGCTGCAGCCCTAGCCAGATTGCAGCACAGCGAAACGAGGACAAGAACCTGTTGGTGTACGACCTGCGAGAAGACGGCAAGTTTGAAGCGACAGTATATTTTGTAGAGGACAATATACCGGAGATGCTGGTCACCACGGGTTCTTTGACGAATACCGGGCATGGGTTGGAAGGGTTGACAGAATCTTCGATAAACCGGACAATTGAGATCTCACGAGAGGCGGTGGAAACGGCTGAAAGGGAGGAAAAGTATTTCAAAGGCGGGATCCACGAGGTACGTCCTAGTTGGCCATAGTTGCGATGGCTCAGTTTGCTGATATTGCTCTACGTATAGATACTCCTGTCGGGAGAAGCCTCTTCCAATCCTCTTGTGCGACAGCTACTCCCGCATGCTTTCCCCGGGGCACGTATACCCTCAATCCCTCACCAATTCTACCAAACAAACTCGGAGTCGGTTCTAGAGTGTAGCATCCCAGACGTGCACTCAAATCCTGCAGAAGCCATCGTAATTGGTACCGCGCTCTACGCTGCCGTGTTCATGGAAGAGCCTAGAGTGGAGGATATGTGTATTCACTACGTAGTCCCAGTATCTCTGGGTATCGAAGTTGATGACGTCAGAGAAGGGAATGAGGGGAAAGGAGGGATATTCTTACGCGTCGTATGGAGGAACTCAATCCCTGGGACTCCGAGGAAGGCTAGGTGCGTTTTTGCATTCTTCATGTTCGCCAGCTGCTTTTCTGGGCGAAAATCAGCGACAACCTCAAACTGACTTACATCTTGTTACTCAGGTTTAACATGACTAAGTCTCAGCAAACCATTCGGGTCTTTCAGGGTGAAGGCCCATCCACGAACCATTCTTTTATGAGGATGTTTGGTGAACTTGATTTATCTCCAATTCGAACCTCCTCTGTCCCTATTAGTGGAGCCACAGATCACCATAAAGACTCGTCACCATCTGCAGAGTTCGAAGTGACTATGACAGTTGATTGGGATTACGGTGCCCTTTCAGTTGAGATAAAGAACCTGGAAAGTAACAGGTACGTAAATCGTACAGTCCTTCAAACCTTCACTAATGACATCTGCTTTTTTCTTAGAACCGTCTCTGCGTCAATACTTCCTCCGGAAGTTGATCAGCTGGACATTGAGAGGATGGTTTTTGAAGCAGAAGAGTTTGCTGCATTGGAATCGCTACGTGCTCAGTTGGAGGTCGTCCAAAGTAGCTCGTGAAGGTAGAGAAGGGTTACGAAGAAACTAATGTATTCTGTAAGCCTGCGCAACTCCCAACTTTGATATGCACTCATTCTCTCAAGCCAATTCCACTCTTACCTTATTCCGTGCCTTCATTCAGTTCATCCCGCGCGTCCCTCTCCACTCGTTTAGCAGAAACGCAGTCCAATCCTCCTGCTTTCCCAAGGACGCCCGGAAAAAGCTACGATTGAGCCGTTGTCAAGAAATAAGCGCCGGCTGTAACCATGTTGTCCTCTATTTGTCCCATTTCGAATTTCCTAATCCAGCGATTTTTGGTTCGACTTGCTCCAACGATGAGGGGAATTGGGATGAACTCGAGCAAAGTTATAAACTCTTCGGTTCCCGATATCATGGACCCCACAACATCCCCCGCAGTCTTCTCAGCAACTTTTAACGACTCGCCTCTTCTGAAAACGACATGTCTTCGATGACCTACGAAAACGCTCAGGCCTCTTCTCTGCCTTCCACCACCTCTATCTCTCTGCCTACTACGGCCCTTACACATGAACCCTCTACTCATCCTGTTGACACTGCACCCCTCGGCTATACCTTTGCCCTTTCGCGATCCTCTACAAGTGACAGTCGTCATGACCGTCGTCTCTCCCTCTCTGATTTGGAGATCCAAAACGCCGAACGAGACGTAGAGTTGGGCATGGCCCCACCTGCATATGAGGAGCCTCCAGTGTACACGAAGAAGGATGAGCCTTTAACTCTGGCAATGTATCTTTTCAAGTTTGGATTTGGTGTGTTCCTATTTTCACTTTCTTCATGTCGAGACTTTGCTCATTATATCTTTCCGTATAGTTTTCCCTCCATTCTGGATCCTCGGCGCATTCATCCTCCTCTCCCCACTCCGTGCTCCCGACGCCGACTCCTCTTCTCCTTCCGACTCTTGGCTCCCCGAAAAAACTGAGGCAGAGCGTCAGGCTATCATTGACCATATGCGTAAAGCCGAACTCAAATGGGCCTGGAGGTGCCTTTGGGCCTTAATCATCGTCACTATTCTTGCTGTCACTGCTGGTGTCACTATTTCGGCGGTATTGCGGGCGTAAACGATTATGTTGGTCTGAGATGCTTTTGCATTCTCATTTCTCCAAATTCTCTTTCCTTTCGGCCCAAGCCATGGCGCTCTGCTTCGCATTCCACTGTCTTGTTTGACGCAGCTGGAAGCTGCTTCTTGAGCCATTGTGCTCCTAGCTTTTCGCTGTTCGCCGGGCCCAAGTCATTCCATATGCGGTTGTCTAGTTTATCTAGACAAGCAGAGTGACATTGAGTGCGGATTTGTTTCTTGTAGAGTCTATCTCTACACCGCTCCCTACCAATAATCAAACTTTTCGACATCTCGTAGACATTGAGATGTAACACCCACCTACCTACGATCTTTAAGTTTTCATGTTCTGTTCATTCGTTGTACGAACTTCTTCAGATGCACTGTTCATTGTAGTTGTCATGTAATGTTGTAATAATGGGCTTTTTCGGTGTACCTCGCTGCGCAATAATCATGAACTGATAAAAAAGTTTTGTATTCAATTTACTTCATTCGTTGACACCATTCATGCAATACCGAACCAAGCTAAGTCAATATCTTCGTGAACAGGGACCGTGTGTCCAACATTCTCAGCAGAATATCCAACAACAACATCACCGTAAGTGGTCTTGGTATAACCACTGTCTGGGTCGTTCTCAGAAGTGGTCGACGGCGTCTCTGAGACGTCCAGAACGTTGGTCCATTCCTTGATCTCTTCTCCGTAGTTGGGATAGAGTAAGGTGTTGTCACTATGTAAAAGTCCCGAGGTCAGATACGAGCATGTGGACGGAAAAGAGTACGTACATTGTACCGTGCCAGATCATCATCTTGGGACGAGCGCCGGTATAGCCGGGGAAGGCAGCACGAACTTGGTCACCCTTTAACGGAGCTATCAATCTCTAGAAGCAGCATTGGATAGAGACAACGCACCCAGTCTTCAGCAGATTTGATAAGTTGGCCTTGAGCACATTGAGAGTTCCAGTCACTAGCACCAGCAAAGCAGCCAAATGGTACACCAGAGTAGATGGACGTGGCAGCAATAAGATCAGGATATGACCCAGCCATGACGTTTGTCATCATAGCTATTTTCAGAATAGAACAGAAGGTCAATCTTAAAAACACTCAAAATACGCGTGAACAACATACCTCCCGAAGAAGAACCAGTGACGAAAACTCTGGAAGCATCGACACCATAGTTGTCAATAGCAAACTGGATCATGGACGCGATACCCTGAGAGTCACCTCCACCATCATGGGTCAAGGTAGCATCGGTGTTGACATCGAAACATTTTCCACTTCGAGGAGAGTCTGGATAAACGACAATGAACCCGTGTTGTTCTGCGAGGTTGGCGTATTGCGTTCCGGTGAAGTAAGCCTGAGCAGAACCAGTGCAGTAGTGAATGGCGACGATGAGAGGAGGGTTTGTTGCAACCGTTGCTGGTGCGTAGACAAACATGCCAACATTGTTAGGATTAGGTCCAATATCAGCCGTAACCTGGGTCAAAGCACTGGCAGGAGGAAGACCGGTCTGTGCCAAGACGGTGCTGCAAAGAGCAGAAAAGACTGCGGCGGACAGTGCTGAGAGTGACTTCATCATCGTTGTGAAGATGCCAGTGGACTGAGAGTCTGCATTTCGTTGACGAGTTGCTTAAATACGGACCATCGTCCCGCTGATTTTCCGTTTGTTATCCACCTGACGACCAACCTATACGCGTGGTTCTCTCGGAGGGTGGAGTCGATAATTCCGAGATTCGTGAAGAAAACGCTGAGCTAGGTTAGAATAAGTATTTGAAGATGGTCTTTCCGGGCGCCCGTATAGAGAAAAGCTAACTTCAGCTTGAAGGTGGAGCGTTGTCGAAGTTGTTCTCGTTGCGTTCTCGGATATTCGTCTACAAAAGCATAGATCATTTAGGAGGAATATTCCAAAGATATAATTCGAAATAGGCTCGGGACTAGTATAGATCTAGCCACGAGACATAAAGAAGGTGGGAGGGACTGGCCCGAACAGGTGAACGACGTTCCAGGATGACGGATACAGTGTTGTTGGAAGCCCATACTAACACCACGCCAAATTTGAGGCATTTTGTAGGTCAAAAAAGTGGTTTGCGAGGATTTCTACAAGCAGACTTCAAGGACTACGAGATGGTGTGTATAGTGGTTGGTCGAACAAGAACCGTGTGAACCACCGTTGGTTGCGTACTCTTCCCACGGACTTCCCCTATTTTTTTTGCTACAAGTTTGGTTTCTCTGTCATAATAGACTGCGTAAAAACGGTCTAAGCAAAGGTATACGCACTCTCGTCTGAAAGATTCGTTGTAACAAGTCAAACATAGCAATCTTGAACCTTGAGAAAAATGTTCTTCAAAATAGAGGTTGCATAGCAAGAATGATACTTACATGACAAGGATTCGAGTCTGTGCAAAAAAAATTCTATCCAACAGAATGATGTACGTTAATAAAGTTCTGCCTATAAGCAGTTCCTCAATGTGATCAGACTCGAAACAACCACACCGCAGCAGATACAATACATCTGTCGTCGAGAAACGTTGCCGTCTTCACGACTGGATGAATCCAGATTTTTAATGCGGTTCAGAATTACTAAAATATATCACCCTGTTACCCCTGGTGTGTATCTGGAGGTATGTCATACTCTTAATGCCAAGAAAAAACCTTCCCGTACTACACAACTTTGCACCTGGAAAGTAATTAAATCAACCACTCCGATTTCGATCTTTGACTTTAACAGCATTCCAGTGTCGGTTACTTGATAGAATTATCATTCAATGGTACATGTTTGTTCGAGATACAAACCAGTCTAACAATGATGGATTTGATTCAACTAGACTTAGAAAGTGTCGATCGATATAAAAGCTCAGTCATAAGGAAACAGGACTTCACGATACCCTCATTTCTTGCTGGCAAGTTATAGGGTCTCTTATCATTTCATTCACGGCTACAATTTCTTCTTCACGTCTATTTCTTTTGACTATCAAAAATGGCAACAGCTCTCGTTAATATCATCGGAGTTGTTTCCGGAGTCGTCACTATTGTTGGTTTTATCCAATCCAATCTTCCGTCTCAAAACGAAGCTGAGGGCGCCACCATACGGGTTGCTGTTGGCGTTGATGGCACCGACGGCCTCAACGAAGCTGGCGGTAACCGCCCCTACGTCGTTGGCTTCAACGAAGTCGGGGATGCAATTGGACTAACAGAAAATGGTGACAAGATCGGTTCGGGCCAGTTTGTCGATATGATCTTGGACCAGAACGCAGCGGGAGAAGATCATACAAAGGAACAACCTACTTGGTTGCAGTTTACACAGTCGGGGACGGATGGTATTTGTATCGCGTACATCTCTGTGACTTGGGAGGATGGGACACACAGAGGATGGTATGGTGATACAGCTGAGGCTTGTGATATGAAGTGGTATGTCACTTATGAGTGGCGCTATTTAAATATAAACTTAACTATCTTCACAGGCACGCTTCCAACATCATTGTTGGCGACGATGGACACAAAACCAAGTGTATGTGGCTAGACTCTGACCACACTGAAGACACCTGGCTCGGGGGCTTCCAGATTCACACTGAAGACTTTTTGAAGGAGAACGATGATTACAACAAAGATTCGGGCCATTATTGCACTTACCCTGCTATGAAGTTTGTTCATGAGGGCGACGAGTTTGATGGCATCGGCAAGAGGTCTTTCTCAGAGCCCAACGCTACGGAGGTCAGAGCGGAACGTCGCCGTCGTGCAGGGCTTCAAAAACGAAGCCCTGGTGTTTCGGGCCAGCTCATTGTCAGCTCGGATTCACAACATAGCGCCAAGGAGTTGTGCGAGAGTGCAACCTCCTATGGCCCAGACTTCGTTTCAATCCCCGAAGGTCTCTATTGCGATATGGGACCAAAAGAGCTCTACTCCCTTTGCTCAGAAAAAGAGAAAACAAAATGTTTTGACTTGGAATCTAAAACTGTGGTAGACGGAAAGAGGGGGCTGAAGAGAGAGTATAACAAAGTTCACCAGTGGGATTGAGATGATTTTATGTTTTCTTCTTCGGAATCTTCCCCAATAGCTAACACCAATATTACATGATTAAATCCGCGTTGTTGTATTGCGTATTTCCAACGTATTTCTAGTTTATAATCCATCTACCCTTTTAACAAGATTACGAACCTCAAAATTTTGACTGTTTCCAGTGAGGGTGAACTGATTCATATTCATATCCTAAATTATTTAACCTTCGACCATGAAACCGAAAGATTCAAACAAGTCAACCGATGTGAATGACTGTCATGCAACGTTAGTATCCATGATTTGATAGAGCCAAGCACTTCAAGGCAATTCTGAGCGTCACCTCGCAGCTACTTCTGACGATTTGTACTGAGAGTGGTGATGTCAGATTCTGGACGCCAAGAGAAAATATGAATTATGTCCTGATTCTCGATTGAAGAGTGCTCCAACACTACACATTTGCTCAAAGAGATGCAGTATCATTGAATAAGTATGTTTGTTCGAGCTCCAAAGATCAAACCCAACAATGATTGTTACTGCACTGGAAAATCGGAGGTCGCCTTGTAAGTGTTGCGGGAGTGATTTTTTCTTTCTGAAAGCTAATCTGGTTTTGATTCTTGTGCCTACCATCGAAACATGATATAAAGGCTCACTGATTCGGAAACAGAATTTCATTCCACCCTTTTGCAGGATTTCTCGTGTCTTTGTTCTCTCACCTACTTCCACTCATACTCTAATGGCCACCGCCCTTGTTAACGTTCTTGGCGTAGTCTCTGGCGTTGTCACCATCGTTGGCTTTATTCAGTCCAACCTCCCAGATCAACACGAAGCTGAAGGCGCTACTGTCCGAGTTGCAGTCGGTCTCGACGGCACGGAAGGCCTTACTGAAGCCGGCGGCGACCGCCCCTTTGTTGTCGGCTTCAATGAGGTCGGCGACGCGATCGGATTGACGGAGGCTGGCGACAAGATCGGTTCGGGCCAGTTTGTCGATATGATCTTGGACCAGAATGCAGCGGGAGAGGACCATACGACAGAGCAACATGGTTGCAATTTACGCAGTCGGGAACGGACGGTATTTGTATCGCATATATCTCTGTCACCTGGGAGGATGGAACGCACAGGGGATGGTATGGTGATACGGCTGAGGCCTGTGATATGAAATGGTACGTCCATGCAGCATACCTTGCATACAAAGTAATAAACTTCAATAGGCACGCATCTAACATTATTGTTGGCGATGATGGACACAAGACCAAGTGTATGTGGCTCGACTCTGACCATACCGACGATACATGGCTCGGTGGATTCCAAATCCACACCGAAGACTTTTTGAAGGAAAATGATGACTATAACAAGGATCCAGATCATTATTGCACTTACCCCGCTATGAAGTTTGTGCATGAGGGCGACGAGTTTGATGGCATTGGCAAAAGATCTCTTTCAGCATTCAACGCTACTGAGATTCGAGCGGAACGTCGCCGTCGTGCAGGACTACAGAAGCGAACTGCCGGTGTCGCAGGTCAACTCATCGTTAGCTCAGACCCACAGCACAGTGCCCGAGAATTATGCGAAAGTGCCACTTCATACGGACCAGACTTTGTTTCAGTCCCGGAAGGACTCTACTGTGATATGGATACAAAGGAGTTATACGACCTTTGCTCAGAAGAGGAAAGAACGAGATGCTTTGACCTAGAAACGCAGACTTTGGTTGATGGAAAGCGGGCGTTGAAGAGGGAATACAACCAAGTTCATCAATGGGATTAACTTACACTCTTTTTAACATGGATTCCTGACAGCCATTACTTATTCTTATTATCATTTATTTTCTTGATATCGCCTTTATTTTTATGAAATATTGTACTTATTGTTCTGGATGGTTAAGATTAAGAATTTGAACCTCCAAAATTCTTCATGCCTCCATTGACATATCACCGGTAGATCCCCAGGACCAAATGTAAGCAAGGATCAGCCTTACTGAAGCATCTTACTCATTCATCAGTCTGATGAACCTAGACTGTCGTTGAGTCGGTCCCAGCTAATCCGACTCCGACGCAATCTCCGATCCGGAGGGACTCGCGACTGCTGAAATATACACTAGAATACCTTCCGGATCATCAAGTTATTCTTGAGCCAAGGCTTCCGAAGTTCAAGGACTGGAAATCGCGGTGAAGGCGGAGTGAGATAAAAGAACTTGAAGCAATAGCGTTGCTTTAAACTGATACTGTTCAAAGTCATCTAGAGAGAGAGTAAATTCTACTACTAAGTTTGTAAGCCTGGATTATCCGAAGACTTCCTGTTTTAAAAAAATCGAAACTGAAGGCGGGCATTCCGACTTGAAGTCGGAGGCCGCACGAATATACGTATGTTAGCTATTCGTGCTAGGAGTCGATCGCAAGCAGTCTCAATTCCGGCAAATATTATTCTCAAAACCCTCGCCACTTGTTAGAATTAGTAAAATCCAAGATTGTACACGGATTCCACCAAGGTACTAGGTGCCACCCAAGTGACAGAAATCAACAAAGGCGAGTCCAGACCACGCTGAACCTGCAGCTTGTCAAACCTCACGTCTCACATCTCAGGGACAAAAGGTCCACCAGTCAATGGTCGTCAAGGACCCAAACGAATAATCGAGGCGCAATAGGGCGCAATGGGTTCATGGGAGTCCAAGGGATTGAAATGAAACGAGAAATAGCATAATTAAAATTAAAAACAGGGTTGTGCAAACGGGTACATGAATGCTATTGTGGCGGAGTTGCAACTCATTTAAAACCAATACATTCTGCTTCCGGACAGTTTATCACAGAAGCCCTGAATTTCCATTAAACCAGAACATGGTAGGTATGTACGTGAATTTTAACATGACTGTCCAAAAACCAACTCCGACACGATTTGATGCGAGAAAGGTTCATAGGAAGGTAATCCTAGTCTTGAGATGGCTGTAGTTGGAGCGAGGTTACTTGTTGAATTAAAGAAGGATTTAGAAAATGGACTTCCCGAAGCAGAAGGGAGGTATGAAAACATAGTGTGCACGAGTTCGAACATGCTGATTACACGTTAAGAACATGTTCTTTAATCGGTACCAATGCTATTCCAAGTCAAGAAAGCCTCCGAGAAGCTGAGGAAGCTCAAATCTCTTCCGAAAAGAACTTGTGGTTAAGAATACCAGTGGGTAAATCTTCGGGTCTTGGTCGGGATTAGGATGTTTTCGGGTTGAAAAAATCTCACCACTCCTAAGTGACACCCTTCCAATACACAGGCAGGCAATTCAAGTCTGAGTCTTAATGTCATTGACATGGTAAGGATCCAGAACTTTCTCCTGCATAGAATCCCAGAGCAAGTACGTACTTCAGCCACTGACCCCGGGTCAACGTTCTACACGCGTCGCGTCCGCATAACTGAATATTCAGTTCAGAGTGCATGCTTACCACCATCCGAGTCATTCCGCTCCGTTCCGTCGCGCACGCGTGCCTATAATTCTATTCACCTCCCTGAGCGAGCCCTGGGGTTGACGTCGATTCCTCTATTCATCGTACTTATCTAGTCACACCCAGTGAGTCAGAGACTCATGGGAATGTGCGCGAATGATAAATCCCACGTCGACCGGTGAAGCCCCTAGCCGTATAGGCTGTAGCTATAGCATACAGACCGTGTTTTGGATGTCAAGTAACCACGGGCGGCCAGACTGAGATAGTAGGACGTTACTTCTTGGTGTTAGTTGTATGGAACAGTATTTAATTATCTACGTGTCATCTATAGGAATCAAGAGAAATTTTACAAAAGAAGAAGAAAAGAATCCAGCATTACGCTAGATATGTACGATAATAAAGATCGGGCATGTCTGTCTATACAAGTCCGAGTCAATAGCTAATCATAATCAAAGACTATAAAACAAAGAAAAAACTTGAGCATTCCACCAAATACATACACGTAAGTACATTTTATAATTGACATACTTACGCGCGTGAGTAAGTAAAAGTAGTAAAGAAAAAGACTTGACGCAGCAAGAGACAAAAAAGAACAACTAATGGGTAAGGCATGGACTAGGGAGTATAGGTGTAGAGTACGAGTATGTGTGTATGTATGTATGCAACGATCCTGAGCAAGTAGTCAAAGCGCGAAGAGGGTGGATGGATGGATAGGAGCGAGTAACTGGGGTAAAAATCCGCGAGAAAAAAAGGGGACGGATGACATGTAAGTGACGGTAAAACGGCAAATGGAAAAAAAAGAAAGAAAAAAAAACACAAGAAAAAACGTAAGTAACAACCGAGACGACATCGACAGGAATAAAGAAGAAACAAATCCAGGACATAAACGTATGCATGACGTGCATGGAATAAACGGCATGTAGGGGATATCTGAAACGGGTCCAACTCTTGATTTTCCATCTTTTTCTTGAGCTCTCTGCCCCAAATTACACAAACACTTGTCGAGCAACGCCAGCCCGTACACATGCTTACACATACCATACATAGTCAAGGTCACATTGAGCTCCAAGAGCTCCAACCACCTATTCTTCTAGATCCGTTCTTTCTCTCATCTCTCTTCTCTAATTCGTTTGTTCGTTCGTCTCTGAAACTCGTTCGACCTTGCTCGACCCACGATACCCCACAACTAAACAGCCCGAGATGAGCCACAACCCAACCAAGCATGTCATGATAAGTCCATAATAGTAGGCCAATCATCGCAAGCGCAAGGACGCACGAGGCAACCACGGGGCTTGGTTGGATAAATATGTGTGAAGGTATCCGGGAAGAAGAGTTGTCGGAGTTCGGAATTCGGAAATGGAAAGGAAGAGATATGATATGATAGCAAGGGACCCAGACCGGGTCGCATTGTCGCATTGCATTGTTCTCCATAACCGTATCATATCATGCATCCAAATCCGAAACCGTGAGGATTATTCGAGCCGAGCATCATGCAAACACTTGTTCTTGAATTGACTTGTCTTGTGTATGCATTATGCATGTTGCGTTGTTGTGATAGAGACAAACAGACAGACAGAGAGAGACGTAGAGAGATAGGAAAACGAAAGACATTGACAAAGGAATGGAATGGTGGATGTAAGTAGGTAGGTAGGTAGGTAATGTGCCAGGACCAACAACAGTCGACTATGTATGTAACGTAAGAATAAAGAGTAAGTAAGGCGTGAGCGAACTAGGTGTAAGTGTAGAAAAGGGGGCTAGAATGAATCCAAATCCTATGCAGCGCGATCTGATCATACCGTATCGTAAGAGTGCAGCGTATGGGAAACGGTAACGATATTCTTCACTGGAAAAAGCCAAGAGTCAAGAAAGGAGGAAAACAGTCGAACCCGAGGTAATAGAAAGGAAAAGGGGCAAGGTGAAAGAAAAACAAGGTGTGGGCTTGAATATAGACATAAATAACCGTCATCATAGTAACAAGAAAGAACAGATGCAATGGAAACCAGACAGACAAGAAAGCGACCAACAAGAAAGCAAGAATGATGGTTGGTCGGTTAGTCATCTAAATCTGGCATGTCTATAGTAGCCCACACTCCCTCAGGTGAAGTTGAAGAAGGATATCTTGGATAGCGCTCAAGACGACTGTTGATTTGCAAGCGTGAGCGAGTAAAGCATTGCGTATTGGCGATGACAAGAACCAGGTACGGTGAGCGGAAGCCGAGGGGTGCGGAGCAAATGAATAGAATGATGACAGACACAGGCACGTGTTTGATAAGACGGGAGCAAATTGGAGTTGTGTGATCCGGCACATCCGGTTGACATCAAGTTAACCGAGGGATCGGAGTAGTGAAACATGCAAGGAGGTTGTCATGAAAAAAGTGAAGGCGTGAAAAGCGGGGGAGGATGCAAGCAGGAAAGCGCAGTCTGTGAGCTCAAGCCAGTCGAGAGAAAGAAAAGGAAAACGTACACTTGATTTGTTGCGTATCCGTTGCACATGTATAGTGTGCATATATTTGCTTCGTCGCTGCACTTTGGTTGAGACTGACGAACCGGTGTAACAGGTATTCACAAGCAGCGTCGTAGTTGTCGCCACCGGCGTAGTCGGGGAAGTAATCACCTAAACACGGCAAGATGTTAGCAACCAGCGGCGTGGGAAGAGAATATAGAGCGGCGACGTCGATAGGCAAAGCAAAAAAGACGAGAAGAACAGAAGGCTGGGGAAGGAAGAGGACGGCGCTGCTAGACTAATAGACTCACCTAGCGGTGACCGAGGCAACTTCTCTGCAAACAAGTCGATCTTGTTCAAGAAGAGAATCTATTTCGGCGGTAATAAGCAAACTAGTACGGGAAGCGAGAATTTTCATCAACACTCACTATGGAAGTCTTGACGAACCATCTCGAGTTGCATATCGAGTCGAAGAGGGTCAGGGCTTCTTGCATACGGTTCTGCATACAGTAAATGAGGCTAAAGGCTAAGCAAAGAGATAGAGGGCAGAAGACGTACCACACTTTCATCCTCATACAGCATTTGATCATACTCTGATAAACTAACCAAAAACACCAACGCCGTCACATTTTCGAAACAGTGGATCCACTTTTTACGCTCAGACCGCTGACCTCCGACATCGAAGAGCTTGTATGTCAGCTCGCCAACCTTGAAGGTTGTCTCTGTAATACCAGTGGTCTTTACACGACTGCGCAGGATATCCTGGTCAGTAGGCATGTAGTTTGGTGCAGCCATACGGTCCATGGCGTTAAAGTAGTAGACGGCCGAGTCGTTGAGCTGGAACTCGCGAGACCTACGAACGGCCTCCTTGACACCGGGGTCTTTCCATAGCGAGCGGATTGCCTCTGTGACGTCGCGAGGAAGGACGTCGACTTCTAGTTGAAGGGGGAGAGCAAGGATCGTCGCGCGGCGAGCGTCGTTTTGGGGAGAAAGGGACAAGTCGAGCTGGGGCATGGCCTCGAGAATGGCACTGGGACGAGTGAGCAGAGAAAAAAAGGGATGTACCTAGAGCGGACTCACCGCATAGACTGGATGGTGTTGGAGAAGATGATCTCCTTGTAAGATTCCCGCTCTTGTTCGTTGTAACCACCGTGGTGAATAAGCTTCATTTGCTTGAGCACCGTCGACTGTAGAGCCACTAAGTAGCTGAAAACGAGCGAAAAACAGAGCACACACCTTGCCAGATTCACCAGCCCCCAACAAAAGCATTTTAATCTCGTTCTTTGCCATCATACGATCCCTCTTGAGTTGGTTCTCGATCTCATCGTTGCCTAGACACTCGCTGGTCAGCACCGACGACGACGAGCAGAGCAGTAAGAGGGGTACTCACGGGCCTTGGCCTCCTCGTCAATGCCTGAAGACTGAACACAACCCATTGTAGTTTGGAATGAAGATGAAAAAGAAGCAAAGGAACGACTAGAGCAGTAAAAGGGGAAAAAACCGTCCTTGCTTCAAACCACTTTCATGGGAAAATGTCTTTTTGTTTGCTCCTGTTTCTCTGACTAAGCCTCCCGCCCGCCACAAGTGTCAGGGTTCCCAACGGCCTCCTGTTCCACCACGGCCCTCCTATCCACCTTGCAACTATAGCTCCCACTCCCCGCCATATCCTTTTCTGGCTTATCCTTATTCCGTTCTCTCCTCGACTCTCCAAATCACCTCAGGTACTCCCGTTCCCAGGCGTATCTAGCTTGGCGTTCGCATCAAAATGGCTATTCAAATGTCTACGTAGCAAATAAACCGTTTTCTACAAGGAAGAGATATCCTCATGGGATGGAATACTTTATGTGCCACCGCTCCCATAACGGAAGTTTATCTCCTTCTGTATTGTCCAACCTCGTGCGTACCCCTAGGTCCTCGAGATCAATCAACTCGTTGCCTTTATCCTTGATCGACCGCAACAATGCAATGATCGCGACTGGTGTATGCAAGGCTCAAAATTCTACCTTCCCTCTTGTGCATACCGGTTTCGGTGGACTTGGGATAATAAACCCGTCCTCCGACTTTGTTTAACGCTCATATTACTTCCAGAAGGATCAGGAACATATACAACTATTCAATATTCAATCACGCTTGTCTTCTCCCGCCGCGCTAGCGTTAAAACATCTCATCACACTTATGACCATGAGCACTGGCTTGCTCCAAGTTCCAGAAAGTCTTGCCGCTCTTATATCCAACTTAAATCCCTCCTTATGAATCATCACTTACACGACTGATATACGTTGCCAACTTACATCTAACAATCTATCCACTCTCAAGGGGCTTCTTTTCCTGGACTCAGGACATACTGCTCATGTACATGTGCTACGAGCATACGCGCACCACCCAACGCCAGTAAGTAAACTGATGAGATCATTCCATCATTACTTCCAAAAATAAAACAGGTAGGTATGGATGGATGTAAGCAAGTCGGTGCCATCAGCTCCTTACAGTTACAATTGAAAATCCCGCGACTCTCTCCTCCATCATTTTCAAGTTACAAACCAGCCAATTAAAAATACTTCTCTCGGTTCCTCTCTAGCTTCTTCTCTTCCATCAGCATCCATATCACTGCGTATGTAACTTTGTATGCATATCACAATTACTCCCTTAAAATTTACCCCTTACTTACCCCACTGCCAATCATTAAATCAACTCCTTACTAACTTTATCCACTCCTTCGTTCGCTTCGTTTGTAAGAGTAAGTAAGTAGGCGCTAGTGGTAAGTACTATTCAATCTGTACTAAGCAAAACTCTTCACTTTACTTCTCACCTCTATCCCCATCCCCATCCATGTTCGGGACCGCATCGATACCTTGTCTTGGTCCTAATCGAGAAATCACCCTGCACCGCCAACCGTCCAACGAGACAGTGATATGTAAGCACATTAATAGTATGCTCGGCCATCCCAAACTCAACAATACCGATACGAAACTCGAGATGGAATCGATCGTGAGACGATACATCAACATTTAACCTCAAACCTCAAGCCTCGGGCCCTGGCTAACGCTAGAACTAAACCTGACGCTGACGCTGGTCCGAGCAACAGCACTCAACAACAACATCATCATCGTCCGATCCAAACCCAACTCCAACTCCGAATCTGCATATGATTGAGCATTTTCCTACAAGTTACTGTCTCAGAATTAAAAATGATGGTATAAATCAAAAACAGTCGAGTTGGCAACGAGAAAACATTATCCATCAATTTATTTCTGGGAGTGATCCAACGACAGTAGAGCGGCACGCCGGTGGATAAGAGCACTGCACCACAAGCGTTCCATCGGCGTCAGTGCTGTTGTGAGTGTAATTTACATACTTGCTTACTGTGAATGAATAAGTGAGTAACTGAAGTAAGTACTGATATAAGTGTCAATTTAACTCGATAAGTACCTAATTAAATATCTTCAAGTCTCATTTACTACATGTGTCATGCATACCTCGATAGGATATGCAAACAACACAAGGGCAAGTAACATCGAATTGAACGTCAACTAGACTGTCGTTGATTCAATCAGTACCACGCTTTCATGTATCCATACACACAGCAAGGATCCAACTGGCTCAGTGCCAAGCCCTAGTCCACACTACTGGCAGTACCGGCGGCATGTTACCAATCTGAACTACCATAAGTAGAGGAGTATTACAGTTGCACGGTTACCTTGATACCTGATTAATCAACTCAAAATCATAACCTGCTCGACTTTTACCCTGGTCCACTCCTATCTCTGGCCTCCGAGTCTGAGCCCTTGCTGCCGCATACATTCTCACTCTTCCCTTCGGCCTGTTGCTCAGCCACATACTCTTATCATACCAGCGCTCCTGGCTAGCAAAGCGATTCTTACTTCCTCAAGTATCATACATGCTTACTGTACACCAGTGGCTGACGTTATTAGTACCACTGTCACTGCCACTATGATACTATTGCCACCGACACCAACTGCAAAGGGTATAAGCATACCTTACCGTATCCGTTCATATTTATACTTACGTATGATGGTGATACTAGTAGGAGTTAGGTAAATGAAAAAAAAAATGAGTTAGTTAATATCTACTTAAGAAGTGCACAAAGATTCTTCATTTTTCATTTACTTAATATTCAGCTTAAACCGAGCTTGAATGCACAGTGCAGATCCTAGTCAATCAGCTGGGTAAGGTGAATAGATGCCGGAATTAGGACGCTGGAACTACTTTACGTGTACTAGGCGAGGTATCCATAGCACTGCTTTGATTCAAACAACCCTCTTATCTTAAATTCTTCCCCCCAACTTCTGCTCGATATGATATGATACTTATATCTGACGCGTTTTACTCTCGAGCCTACAACTCCTGCAAGATGTGCATACCGGATCAACTCCTATCCTAATGACGTTTCGCTCTCAAAACATATTCTGTGATTTAATCAGAAATTGACGAGTGATGAGCTGGCACTTGAGTTGTTAGACCACCTATTTATCATAATCACGGGGAACCCGTATAAGAAGATCAAGTACAAGTGGCTGATCTTAATTACAAGACACGTAGTAAGTAAGCCAATTAATATCATAGTAGTGGGAAGGAACCCTCGATTGAGCCAAACGCCACCATCGTCAATGCTGTGGCCTCAATTGCAACAGTCCACCTCAAGCATTAGCTGGCACGGGTACCTCAAGCTACTTTTTGATATACGTAGCAGAATTGGAGCTTCAGCTTTAAATCCAGAGGTCAAGTAATATAATAATCCAATCTCAATGACGTGAGGCCAACTCTCTGAATCAAAACTATTACTCAGTACCCAACGGCTGCCGTTGCTATTCGCATTTTCGGGCCGAGGGCTACATGGCTTCATCTTATAGCAACTGAATGTATATGCTGCAGGGAGTTGTTGAATACCTTGCCGGCGGTATTTGCATAGTTACAGCGATATACTATGTAATCCAATACCTGCTTACTAGTAGTCACTTTGTTTATTCAAGTAACCCTATCCTCCACATCTCTTTTGCGTTTTTCATCAACTGATACTATCCCTTTTTTTGGTTTGATACGTAAGGCGCAGTTTATTGAATAAGCAAATACAAGCTGATTAGGCTCTACCACCCCCAGCTTAACTTGGCTAATTGTAGAAATTTGGATCCTACGCCTTCTCATCAGGATACGTCATTAAAGCTGTATCGAATTGAGAATATGCCTCACAATATATATTCAATTTATATAAAATGATATTCCCTCTTTCAACCGAGGGCCGAGGTCAGAAAATCCACTGGGCAATCATTCTCGGACAGCATTCGAGTTGTGCACTACAAAAATCTGTCTAGGGTCAACGGACCCACTGGTGGATCCGTATGAAACCAACACAACATTGTACAGCACCATTTCCACTAGGATGCGCCGGGACCTCGGCATCACCTGTCAGCTTCGGGCCGAGCAAGAGGTAATAGCTTCAGATCTAAACAGAGCCACACTCACTTGAAATGGCACGCAAAAGGGCGATTCCTTCCCAAGCTCTGGAGTCATAAGCTGTTCAGAGCTTCAAGACAAGTTTTATTCATCTATATATTAGTAATATCCCGAATCATCGGCCGAATGTCTGCATCAGTATTGAGGACTTAGCGGCCGCTTACGCAAAAGAAGCTGTAAGTATGTAGTTCCAATCGAGACTTACGAATCAGCGGTGGTCCGAGTTTTGATTTTTTGACCCACTTCGAAAGCGTAATAGATTGGATTGGATCAAATAATAAATTACATTGAAACCCTGGGTACACTAGGATACTTGCCTGTGCTCTAATAGTATATCCATTGATTGGAGTCTGAAACCCAATTCTCACTGGCTCATACTAGGCCCTATCATTAGGTAGCGAGTATTTATTCTGCGTTGGATGAACGATTTTTCCCCCAGAAAATAACCAAGGTCGTTGACTCCTATTTTCGGATCAGGAGGCTTAACTCAAGCGAGTATATATCTACGTGTATTTACTGTCTAACCACCCTTCTAAGCTATTCCTGTCTTAATTCTGCCAGCCCCAAGCTTAGCTCTGACACTCGAGCCCGAAATTTGCACAAATGAAAGTGTCTTATAAGCTTTCGAAACACTCTAGGAGCGTTGTTGAAATTTAATCAGTTCATAAACACCCAATTTTTGAGGTTAAGAAAGAATCTCATGCTTTATAAGGACTCAGTTTCGACAGCCATCGTGTTCGTGACAGCCTCAGTCTTGACTAGCGGCAACTTCAACTTATTGGATGCACTTTTCAGTGGCTGCTATACTTTAGCAACGTTTTGGGGTCACTAAAGTTTCGTTTCAGGTAGGATTTAGTCGGCACGTTGTAGAGCAAAACCCCTTGGCTAGGAAGAGTTTAGATTCAAATTACCAGCTTATTTACAAGATCCGCTCATATCAAAGTAGCGAAGGTGAAGTCCCCTACTAAATATGTGGATGAAATCACAAGCTCTAGAACCACGACAGTCAAGATCACCGCCGTAACCTCGCAGTCAATGGGTTTCAAATGCGTCCGTTCATTAACTTCTCAATCACTGATGGTAGCCTTGTTCATCATGGTTCATCAGTGATTGATCATTGCCAGGATTGACGGTGAAGAGGATATACTATGTTTGTACAGTAGCGCTTCTGGAATTTCAGTTGACTCGAATCACATTGAAAGTCTCCTTGGAATTGCACACGCGTGTGTTCTTCCCATGCATGGGACACTATAATGCTAATTTGTGTCCAGAAAGCGGCCCAGCTTCTCTGTTAATCTATCACCGTCCTGATGCCGATATTCCAGTGAATATGTCTTCCAAACACTGCAATAACAGGGTATGACTTTCGTAAAACTCACACACACTGATTTTTAATAACATCGCCGTCCATACTAAGCAACAAAGCTTAATACCACAAGTCCGCACTCCCTCATGGTCTTACCCCGTTCATACCAGGTTCAGCTGCCAATCCAGTACGTAACAATAACTTTTCGAATTATAGCACCAAATTCAAGCTTGTGATCTTCGTTTATTGGAGTGTATACGTACACTTCTGTCCTGGGCCTTCCAAGCCCGGGGATTATGTATGAGGTTTGCATATGGGGCAACTCCTAGAATTTGCATGATTTGGTACTCCGATTTTTGCAAAGTGCCGAAATAGATTATCGGGCCCCTAATTATGTACAAAAATAACACTAATGGCTACTTAAGTCCATTGAGGCAAATCATCCCAGAATCCAAGCTTCAGTCAGCAATTTAGCTAAGCAAATGGTTACAGTCAAAATATCTCAATTAATCCATCTCGAATTGTCAAGGTTGTGACACAGAGCGCTCTGAAAGCAATTCATTTTTTTCCCTATTTGTTCAAGTTTAGAGATTTCTTGGATCTTGACATGCGGCTCAAATGGATGAATTCCCTGAGAACCTGGAACCTGAATTAACCCCTTCCAGCGATTTGGTGTTGTAGATAAGATCCGTCAAGTTTTTCTCAAGTATTGTTGTTTCATTGTACAAATGCAGCGAAGTCCTTTGAATTATTGGTACGAAACCCTCCAAAATCCGCGAAGGGCCGAACTTCATTTAAATCTACTTCCTTCTCTCTATCTCCACACCCTATTTTATAACATAACAGGTATATATTTGTCTTATCTGGCCCGAAATTTTTTGCTGTTGCTGCATGCCTCAAGAACGGAAGGCAAAGTTTATGACCTTGAATGACAGGCATTTTACCTCCCCAAATTTGAAGTACGTCAAATAAGAGTACCTTTGAACTGCGCTTCGTTAAGAAATTTTTATTTCCCCTATCAGGCAGTGTGTATCGTCGCGTTTTGATTTTCACTATTTCCTATGCAAGTGGAATTCGAAAGAGAGAAACAGAGGAAGTTCATATGATGACCACTCACCCAAGACTAGCCGTCTTTTGAATCATAAAAATTATCTGAGATCTTGGGTTGCTTTTCTTGGAACGAATATACGGATTGCTCATCAAGGTAGCTCCTTGGATATTGTGCTTTTATTAAGGCTCACCTATAAGAGAGAACACCAATAAAAATGAAGCTATGCTACAGGGAGTAGTGAACCGGACCTTGCGTCAACGTTTGAAGATAGAGTGGAGCTGAAACAGTAATTAATAGTTATAATTTTCCCCTGACCTTTTGCCTAAATAGTAAATATTGCTCTATGCTAAACCTTTTTTTGCTTCCTAATCTGATAACGTAGCTGCTGAAATCACCTTCGTGCTGGTGCCTTTTTCACTGTTAAGTTGCTCAGAAATACGGTCGAAAATTCAGTTTGTCCACACGTTGATGTACGTTCTGGTTTTCTCTTGGAAAGGCTTCGTGTTCTCAGGTTGACACCAGGCCTCATCCTCTGTTATTACTTACGTACGGTATTTTTGTCTGATACCGTACAAACTTCCAAGTATTCATATCCCTTATCGTAAGTACAACATTGTAACCCTCGGAGATATGTTCTTCTCCGTTCTGTGAAAGCGGTTTGGTAATGACTCGGGCCGTTCATTTTATAATGCATGTTTCTCGAGATTCATATATGATATCAGAATAAAAATTAAAGAATGATGGTATATTTACTAGCTACTGCGAGAAATGTCACCTGGAGATATGGTTAACCTTGCAGGTGATTCTGCGATACGATGCCCATCATCTGGAATCCTAACAGCTGCTGCATCATTAGAGGATCTGATAAATGCGCTTGACGACTATGGACAGCGGGTAATGACCCTCCAGCATAGTCCGATTCCCTTTTAACCTCGGACTCGAAGATTTTTGTCGGGGTTGACTTCCGAGGCTGGCTGTGACGTTGAAACTCGACAAAAGAGGAAAATGCTGAATTGTTGTGGTCCGGGGATGGCAGCCTCTGTGGATTTGGGGGAGAGTGTCGATGCTGTCTTTGCACATTTTTCGTTGCAGAAGGAATATGATTGAGTCTCTCGGGGCTCGGGAGTGAATCTATTTCTGAGTCTGGAGACTCTGCGCGCGGAAGGGTTACCCATGGAGGAGGTGGAGGAGGAGTAGGTACACGCTGTAAGGTGTTGTGATTTGCGTGATCTAGCGAAGCAACTTTCCTTCTGAATGTAGATTTTGTGGGCAATAATGTGGGAAGCGTGGAAATTTCTGGGTTACAAGCAGTTGCGTTCGAATCGCGTTTGCGTTTGTTGCCAGTAGTGTGGGGAGGTTCTGGTATGTCCATGGACAAGCTTTCCATATTAGCGGGTGAGGTAGCTTTTCGAGCATTACGGATAAACTCGATCATAGTCTTTCCAACACGGTCATTCATGCGAATGTCTTTATGTACTAAACGTACATTAGCACGCATGTCGTTGATCGCATTTGCCAATTCATTCGCAGAGAGCCGCGCATTGGGTTTAGCATGCACACCATGGGCATAAATCAGGACCGGGATGCAAATCATTTCAATCGGCGATACCTTTTATAGTACTTAGCAGAAGTCACAAATCGATAACTGCAGGAAAATTCGCGAACCTTTGGTATATGTGTTAAATGGAATATGTGGTTCAATCCGTCGGTTGTCACTAGTTCAGCCAGAATACCATAAGCTTCCCTGACTTTTCGCATAAACGGTTCGGGTACTTGAGGTGCATCCGTGTAATCACTGTCGTGTTCATCGTAAAATTTATCTTGGTCATTCGAGTCCTCGTCAACGTCCATGTCAAGATCTCTCGGTTTCTTACGGGGTTTACCGGGCCCTTTCTTCTTCGGCGGTGCACTGACCTTCGGTGTGTCACCCCGTTCTGTTAGCCATCGCTCGACTTGAGGAAGGCTCCCAGAGCCCACAAGCGAGTTTGTACCCCACTTGGACATGACAAAAACGGCTTGAGCAACGCATCGGAAATCAGAACCGCGACTTCTTTCCCAGGGCATTTGACGAGGATCCCCCAGAACGTGACCCTCTACATATGATGCCAGAAGGGAACGAATGAAATTGGCTCGAGGGGTGTTGATGACATGGAGCTTCTCCGCAGGTGTGAGGGCCATGCCCAGCTGGACACGCTGCAAAGTATGAAAATGTCAGTAACTTTCAATTGAGATTTGAAGGCGATTAATGCATACTTGGAAAATATCCCTTTCATCTGCATCGGTCAGATCTTGATATTCGACGCAGACGATTTGCTTGTTGGCGAAAGAGCGGCGATATCTTTCTGGCAGGAGATGTACATTCTTCTTCGAGCGTTGGTGAACAATGTGGTTTCTTTTGTACCATAGTTTTTCGTTGGTTATGGGATCCCGATCTAGATATAAATGGGACAACATTCAGAAATGAAGACCTCTGACCCGGAGTGTACATACGAGGTATGAGACCATCCATAAATCTGGAGTATGCAATAATTAGGTCAATTATTGTGTAGTGACTGAAATCAGTACATACTTGAATATAGAAGTTAATCTCTGTTTTCCGTCAATACAGGTTTTCATTTCGAATCCTTCATCGTCCGACTTCACGGCTTGATAGGTAGTCTTAGCCAGAGAGATAAAAAAGCCAGGAACATGGCTCTTACCAAATATAATCGGAGGTATATAAAAATTTCTCAAAATGCTGTCGATTATCCCAATCTGCTTTGCCTCGGTCCACACCACGTCTGTTAAGAATTGAAAAATGGTGGAGCGACATAAATGTATGGTTCTTGAAAAGAAAGAAACATGGAAAATAAGAGAATAGACGTACCACGTTGATATTCAGGTTCTAAATCAATATCTCTGCTTTGGATCTGCTCTGGAAATTGCAATGGAAAATATAAACACCAATGTTATGCAGAGAATGCGGAAAACGCACCATATAGGGCTTGCGCAGTGTACGTCGTGGCTCGTGGTGGTTTTAAAACCTTCTGCAATTTATATTCATCATGTTGGTCGCCCAGGGATTCTGCAAGTCCACTGTTATCATCCGACGTTCTGCTGTCGTCTCTAGACATTCCCTAATTGAAGAACAGCAATAGGGCGAGATTGTAAGGAAGGCTCAATGAAAGAAGGGCAGAAAACAAAAAGGCTTGGATCAGCCCAGTTTAAATTCAAACTGCCATTTTCCACGCGCAATCCGCAACCTTGGGTCAGGATCCAAACTTAGCCGAGCTCATGCTAAATCTATGAAATTCCAACAATTTTCTCACACCCTGATAACCGCAATCCCTTTAATTTAGGAGTAGCTTACAACTGGGGTTACATCACATTGGGCGCTATATCGGCTGATCTGTTTTGATCTAGATAAAAGTTGCCATGTAGCTCTTTCGGAATTAATCCGGATGGTGTATTGGTGCCCCTTGAAAACTGCTTCGTGCAGTTTGGCGATGCAGATGGTGCGGCAATCGCAGAAAAGGCATACCAGCTCCTTATTCCATAAATCGTATTGGCTTGGAGCCCTTGTCAAGTCCTATTCCTATTCTAAAAATATGAAACTCTATCACTGATTCGGAGATTGATATATGATAGCGAAAGGAAGTCTGTAAATCCTCCAGCGGCTAATTCCGCTTAAAATCTCAAGGGTTGAGAAGAAGTTGAGAGAACTGAATTGACTGTCAGCATGTTAACATGGACTGATTAGTCCAAATTTGAGGAGTTGCATAGATTAGTACGTGTGAGTTGTCAACGAACTTAATAACAAGGGGACGGACCGTCAGCGGCCATAATTCGGAAACCAGATCAGTAGTCACACTAAGAAGGAAACGAAAATTTATTTGCAGCAGCCAGATATAGTGCCACAAAGCAAACATTTTTGAACAAAAGGCATCTTAGGAGGCTACAGTACGCAGGCACTTTGTCTGTAATTTCAGTCTTGCTATTTTGGGCTTTGTAGGCTTGGAGGTTGCATACTCTTGCAGGTACCCATAAGTGTACTTGTGGGAAAACTTGCTCAAACTCGCACTTACAAGTCAAGTGTGTGCAGGTGCGAGTAGAGCCTTCGAAATCTCTGAGTCGCTTATAAATACTTGTCTTTAATACAGTACTTCAATGTGAAAAGAGGTTTTAAATAATTTTTTACTTAAGTACAGTATCTTTGCGTTTGAACTGTTTCCCAAAATTCACCCTTAACCACTGTAGGCTTTAAGAATACCAAAGTCCAAAGATATATACAATGCTTCAAGGGATAGTTTTTTTACAAGGCTGAGTTTATGAGGACTCATCCTTACTCAACTCAATCACTTAGTTGATTGGGGTTAGGTCCACTTGGTATATCACAGTCCCACATGTGATCATCATTTTCTGATTCAATTGACATTGTACATACTGCACAAAAAGTGATGTATTACTAGGAGTAACTCAGGATGGCAGTCATGTATTTGTATCATATTACTCCATAACTTTGCAATAAACACTTGCAATCATTTGCTGCCCAAAACAGAGTCTAGGTCAGGGATCCACCCTGGTCACAGTTGTGCAGTGTAGATATCAGAAGCTGGAAGATAATCTACTGAGCCATGGAGTATCTATGTAAAAGTACAAAGGGACAATGATAGATCAGAAGGTGATGATGGAAACAATCATAAAATGATAATCAGATATCTGAGAGATGTCAACATACACAGTAGTGAATGTGATCTGTCAATCAGAAAATGATATATTAAGAAGATGGAAACCATATGGTACCAGAGTCTGATCTAAAATCAGGGTAGTGCAAATAACAATGAAAGGGAAAGAAGCAGGACTAATTTGTGGTACTTGAATACTCACAGGTATATCTCCCACAGGTATTTGCAAGTGCAAGTACAACACTCTGATGAGATACTTGTGAAACACTCTATAGGAAAGTCCAGTTATGGCTAGAAAAACTTTTGATCCCAAAAGGGAAAGATTCATGTGAAATCGCTCACAAGGGAGAGGCTGGTGGGTCAGAGACCATCAGCAAAACCAAAAAAACCTGTCCAGGCCTATAAATCCTCAACAAGCCTTGACATAGACTATAAAATGTCCATTGTATGCAGAGTTTTCAGACCTAGAAACTCTTGTACATTTTGTAAATGAAACTTACCCTGTATTTAGAAATACAACCTGGAAAACCTGTAAATGTATTTTGGACTGATTGTGTCACGAACTCGTATTATTTTCATTTCTTTTCTTGTTTACTACTGTTTTACTCTGAAGCTATTACCTTCATCACAGACAATCGATCCAAGGGATCACTTCATGTTAACTGTATGTCCTACTTCCATTCTGTCATACTACTATTCCAGTTCTTTATCCTTCCATAATCTTTCCATAATCTTTCCATAATCTTTCCATAACCTTTCCTGAAACACGCTGTGACCTGTATCTATTGTTGATGTCTTCTTCTCTTCCATCATTGCCTTCTCCCTGCCTTATCGCAGCCTCATTGTTTCATTTACCCTATCATTGCCTCGTTACTGCCCTATGACTCCTTAGGTCTTCTCACTGCTTCACACTGCCCTACGCTGCCTCCTTCCTCTATTGATAGTCAACAGTATTTAAACCTTGTATCCTGTAAACCTAGTCCTTAGCTTGACCTCCTGTCAATCTCGGACTAGGTGTGTATCCTTGTACTTGCTTTCCTGCCTCAATATAACCTGTCAATCTCGGACTAGATTCTTGAAGCTCTCCTGATTACTGCCCTACTGTGTCTACTTATCTAGTGTCGCTCTTTGTGACAGATTGGAGCTGACAGGATGAGAATGAGATTACAGAATAAAGCATAGTGCATTGCCTGGACATGTTGCAAAAATGTCATTTTATCTCTAATAAGGAATACATTGCTTTTTTCAAAAGATATCTAATTGTGGGGCTGAGTTTATGAAAACTTGTTTTGACTAACTCACTCTTTGCTGGTCATGTGTTAACTTGTTTGGGAATTATATTTCCACATACTAGAATTTTAACCTGCAAGGTAATCTATTTACTGCCATTTGCAAAAAATAATTTGGGCTTATATCTCCAGTGACACATTTTCTGGTCATTTCCCCACCTTTTTTCTTCATTCTTTGTACCATTTGACCTTATTTTACTGCCTCTAGGATGCCCCATGCTTATCTCCCAAGATACCTTTTTCATATGTTAGTTATTGACATAGTGTTTGAGACTTTATGCAACTCCTACAGTACTTATGGATGAAATAATGTTGCTGATGTGAGCCCATTGACTCTCTTGAGGGTATCCTAAGTACAGAAGATCCCTAAGAGTGATTTGCATGCAGTGATAGGGTTTCAATCATGGACTCAGATAAGCCACAGAATTTATTACACTTTGATCAAGTATTGAGACTTCATAGCTTACAGGGCACCCTCAGCAGATTGTACAGGCTCATGTAGGTGCCCTTAGCTTGATATGGTAGAACTCAATTTATCTATCTGATACTATCATAGACCTCCAAGAGATCAGGACATGAAAGAAGTGTATTTCGTGATGAGACAAGTATGGGTTGCCCTAGAGGCAATAAAATAATGTTAAATAATACAAAGAATGAAGGTAAAAGGTGAGAAATTAAGGGAGATATGAGTCCCTGGAGACACAAGCTCAAATTCTCAAAAATGATGAATGGCACACCTGGTGCCAACCTTTTTTTGCAAACAGCAATAACAGATAATGCCAAATGATTGTCTATCTTAGGCGTATCTTGAAGTTCTGACACTAACAGAGTTTGAGCTCTGAACTTCTGTGTGGCTAACAGCATAATCACTGAGCCATTGGACCACTGGACCATATTTCCAGAAGGCACATGTATACATGCCCATCCTCTATCACTCCAGCTCATCTGCTTGTATGAGTCACAGGTGAGTTTCAGATTTTTCTTTTGAGCAGGGTGGAGGATTGATTGTGAAACTGGAGCTTATGTCTTGTCACAGCTCACCTGAGTGCACCCATCATTAATGTGCCTTTCTCAGATTGCAGGTATGTGGGAAGCCAGGCCTAGATCACAAGAAAATTTTCCTATAGGTTTGCCAAGGTAACTCAGAGGTGTAGCTGGCAATGTCTGACCATGATCTTGTCACATTGATACTCCATACATAATGTTTATGCCCATGAAACTATTATATTTGCCGACATAAAGAGCAGGAATTCTTTATGGCTGTAAGACCACCTCCATGTCCAACAAATGTCTTTCACAGGTAAGCTCAGGTAGACATATAAGGGTCTGTCTTTCCAGTATGATCAAATATTGTCATTTTGTGGATTTATATGCAATATGAAATGATACTGAATTATTTTAGTTCTGCCAAAAAAGCCACAAGCTCAGATGTGCTGTATCATTTTTCCCATGAACTGTAATAGCAGAGTACTTTTCTTGTGATATTTCATTTAGCAAAAGTGCCAGCTTGTAAAAAAAATGCAAAAAAAGAAACAAAATATCCCAAAAAAGCATCAACCTTGCAAAAAAAGGCTACTTTGGACTTCCCAGACACCTTTATTGCCATACGTTGAGTAGGCATCATTGTTGTTCACTGCTAGGGGTAGCAGTAGTGAATTTTATGCAAACCTGAATATATATCCACTTCCAGAGAATGCTACAAGAGTGCTATTAAAGCACGTACAACTAGTAAGTACAAAATCAAGCAGAAGCTTGCAACAGTATGAATTCCAAAAGATGAAGCATTAAACCGTTACATCAATACACACCAACCTCCCTGACGCTCTTGCTCCTGCTCACGTTGGTGATTGTTCAGTCGGTTCCGCTCTTCAGCCCTCCTAGCCCTTTCTTCGGCTTCTCTTCGTTGTTGTGCTACCAGTTCAGCAAGGCGTCTGTTATCCTCTAGCCTTCTCATACGCTCCCTCTCTGCCTGTCCACCTTCGAGACCAGCATCGTGATCAAATAATCCCCTGTGTCGATTCTGAGGGTAATGGTAATTTGGATTAGGGTCGAATACCATGCCTCCTAATCGTGGAACTCTTTGAGCTCGGTTTTCATAAGCTCTGAGTGCTTGAACTTGTGCAGGAATATCCTCTTCCATAATAGGATGATCCTGGGCATAGAAACCACCATGAGCTTGGCTCATATGGTCATAGATCGTCCCCGCTGTAAAGGTACCCATGCATACCCAACAAATATGAGCACCGCATTTACAGGACATATGATTACAGCCTTCCGTCTTCTCGATCCATACCTGACACTGTGGACATCTTTTCACTCCAGCTCCCCTCGCCCAAGCAGCATTTAGTCGCTCTTGTTCGGCTGGGTCAGTTTGGACGCGTCTTTCCTCGCATGACATCCCATCATGACCTTCTTCGTGGCATTTCAGACACACAGAGGCAAGACAAGAAGGACACTGTCGAGCGGTTGCCGTTGTTGAAGAATCCCATCGGTATATCTGCTTGCAGTCGGGAGTCTTGCAGTAGCGGTATAATTGTGGATTCTTTTCTATATGAACCGTAAAAGCCGTCTCCAGAAGTGCGCTGAACTGGGATGGGGTAAGGAATTTCTGGATCATGGGAAGGGCAACGGGCCTCAGGCAGTTCCCATCCTCAGCAACGCAAACAATGGGAAAGTTCTTGATATCGGCTGTAAAGAAGTGTCGAATGCAAGCTGTACAGTATTCGTGACCGCATCCTAAACGAACGGGGTTTGAGACTTCCATTAAACACACCGGACAAGAAGACTCGGACGTGTTCGAGAAGTTGGTCGTGGTGTTGAGCAGCGACTCGTCAATGAGTTTCCTGAGCAGATGACGTGCATCTTCGCCACCACGGATCGTGATACGGACCGGAGAAGCAGAAATGTCCAAAGTGACGCTATCTTCGCCAAATGCCTCCTTGAGCGCATCTACTCCCCGTTGGACGAAAAAGCGAATAGACTTTCGAGTCAGCGTCTCTGTATGCTCCAAATCAGACAATCGTGCCATCTCTTCCTTCATCATTTCTCGGGCCTTCGAGATACATATCTCGTCCCCGAAAGCTTTGAGCATTTTGAGCCTCCAGTCATGTTTAATGTAAGCCCCGGTCTCAGAACAAACGGATTCCAGGAACTTCTGTCCCGCTGCAGAACCAAACCAAACATGCGAAATATCCTGCAGTACAGTCCCCGCAACCAAGTTCTCAACTCGGACTTTTAGCATTCCTACAGCTTTAAGATCCTCTCCACCGACTCTGAGAATCACCTTGTCAACAAGCACACGTACGTGAAGAGTACTGTCTTTCCTACCCCTTGTGTCATCTGCAAACGAGTCCCATTGCTTTTTCTGAGAGTGATACTGCTGCACAGAAACAGTAATTTGGTATGGGTCTGGTAACCACAAACGGAAGGTCGAGTTTCCGATGAATGCAAACTTCTTGTCGACAAGATGATCATGGACCTTTTTTGCATCTTCCCAAGACTTGAACTGGAGACGAAGAGAGCGGTTTCCTTGCGTGGCATTGAGCTGCGACGGTTCAAATTCGACGGAGCCTCCGTTCATGATAGTCCGAACATGCTGCTTCAATGAGTCCTCGGCCAGGGCCTCATTGTAGAGAATGGAATTGGGCAGTTTCCTGATCATGGACGTATCAAACCACTCTTGAATATCAATCGTGGATGTACCCAAAGGTAGGCCAAATACCAAAAGCGAACATGGATCCGATCTGTTACTACCCCGCAAGCGATTGTTCTCGACTTTGATTTTGCGACCATTCAAGATTCGACCATCCATGACACTCCGTTTCGCAGATGCTTCGCTTGCGGAGAGATACGTCACCACAAAACGCTCAGAAGGAATCCGCCAGGTGACGGACAAGATGCCACTACTATTGCAATTCATTCCCTCGAGCGTTCCACTATCGCTAGCTTCGACAGTCAAAGGCTCTCCACGAAAGTCAATTCCATCAATACCCAAAGCGATGGCTCGGCCCCACTCCTTCTCAACAATAAAGTTCGCTTCCTTCTTCCCCCTCCATGTTTTCAGGTTGACGAACTGAAACATTTCCCTTTCCATTCCTTGGTCAAGAAGCAGATTATTGGCTTCATAAGGCTTTGCATCGAGGGGAAGGTTTGAGACGCGAATGCGACAAGAATCAAAACCGGTGATAATCCGATCTATAGCTATACCGGCGCTGAATTTGACAATCGTGCTACCGAGGACCAGATGTTGGATGGACACAGCAGCATCGAGTCGATCCTTCTCCTCTCGACGGGCTTCTTCCTCAACACGGAGTTCCTCAGCACGTCTCTCCTCTTCCTTTCTCTTTCTCTCCCGTTCGGCCGCTTGTTCTGCTTTTCGCCGCTCTGCTTCAATTCTTTGAGCCTCTTCCCTCAAACGCTTGGCTTCAGCCTCATGTCGAATTCTCTCGGCTTCCACTCTCTGCCTTTCTCTTTCAGCTGCTTCCTCCGCTTTCCTCTGCTGAGCTTTCCGCAGAGTCTCCTTGAGACGTCCGGCTTCAGCCTCTCTACGACTGATTTCTTCTGCTTCTTTACGTTCGGCCTCGTGTTCTTGGGCTGTAGCTCTATTCTTAGCGCCCCGGCGCTTCTTTGCAGTAGACGCCTTGAAACCGCTCGTCTCTGAATCTCTCCTCCCGTCTCCCTCATTTCGATAATCCTGTCTTTCGTCCTTGATTATAGCTTCTGGATTGTGAAGATACTTGCATTTGTCACCGCGGGTACAGCTCCCTTTGGCCCAGCTAAAGCATGGTTTCGTTGGATTCTGAGCAATACAAGTGTTGGTAGGAGAAGCAAGGGAGCCTGTGGCAGTATTAATTGAAGCCGTATTCTGTTTCGGTCGCATGAGAGTCACAAATAAGAGAGAGCAGGTGTAAGTGTCTACGCACCTGTGTGGGCGCATTGACAGCCTCACCCCGAGGGGCTTCGACACGAACGTGGCTCTTCCGACATTTCTCTCCATATCTACATTTTCCCTTCAGGAAGAATGGGCATGTCTGTAATTCTTTCGATATTGTAAGAGGCGTAGGAGTGGGCTGTAGCGACTGAGACATGGTGGTTGGGTCGTGCTACGTGCGCCTACAGAATTCGAAGCCATGAGTTCAAGGGCGCCTAAATAAGGTTTTGCTAGAACCCAACAGTTGATCTCTATAAAGGCATGAGTGCACTGAGTACTGAGACAGCTTCAACAGCACAACTACTTAAGCGGCGACGCTGATCGGGTTCTTCCTAGTCGTATGGAAAGAAGTACCGTTAACACGTAACAGCTATGCAACATGGACATCGCTGAATGTCACAAGCACCACTTGTAAGCTGAGGTAGGAAGGACGAAGCCATTCAGCTAAACGTGAAACTCCCCAGTCTAGTGCAACTAGTATAAGAGCGGAGTTTTTAGACTCCGCGTAAACCTTATTAAAATTCGGGACACTTTTCACGTGCTTGAACGCTTGAAGCCAGCACCGTCTGCCATTTCAGACTTGGAGCTTGGAGACTGAGGATGTCTAGTTGGGATTTGCACCGTAGCCTTATGAAGAGCCTCCAGTGTACGCAGAGGGACGAGCCTATTACCTACTTTTTTTTCCTGTCCAATTCTGATACTTTGGCTCATTCTTTATCTAGCATTCCCTCCATAATTCTAGATTCTTGGCACCTTTATACACCTTTCGTCACTCCGTGCACCTGATGCCAACTCTTCTTACGGTTCACTGCCTGCCGCCTGAAAAGACAGAAGCAAACCGTCAGGGGCTATTGTTGACCGTATGCACAAAGCCGAACTCAAATGGGTTTGGAGATGTCTTCAAACTCTTCTCATCTATTACGAATCTTCTGTTATCTTGTATCTTATCTATACCAAGAACCTACCCTATAGTACATGTGTAGCACGCGTTGTAAACACAAGGCATACACTATAAGTACTTGTCCCTCTAGAGTAGTTACTTTAGCTTTGCAATATCGAATCTTTCCTTTTGTCTACGTCGCCCTAGTGCTTCGTCCCAAGGTTTTCCGACAAATTGCAAAGCTCTCGTGCACTAGCCCGACAACAAAACTCTTCTCTTCTTTTATACACCCTTCCAACAACAACCAACTCTCTTCTTCTTTTAGGTCTATAGCCCTGGAAACCGGATCCCTGGACATTCCTTATCCTTTATCATTCCCCACGGGCCCACAAGCCCCTCGACTCTAACCTGTGTGAGGAGCCTCACAGGTGGGCAGGCGTGAACAGTTCAAGGAACTGTTGCACAAGGTCATCCCCCGTCTACACGAGCTTCGAGACGTAAACTCCAGACTTGCTATAAACGAGTAGGGTGGTCGACCGACCTCGTAATCGAATTCACCAAACCACACTATCCCCTCTGCTGCGCTATAAACGCCAGTGCCACGACTCAGGCATCAAGAACCCTTGACCCTGGAAAACACGTTTCTACCCACGATTTTTCAATTCCTTTTCACTCTATTTCTTAGGTACCTTATCGAGTACCTACAAGGCTTTATCACTGGTGTTCTCTTCGACCGCGATCGCTTAGAGATCGCCGAATACCTTGGAGACCCAATACCTACCTCGTGCTTACCTCTTCTTTTTGATACAAACATTTTATACTTCTTTTCTTTACTCACCTCTTTGTTCGTCACCGCTATTATCTACCGTCCTCGCAAATAAATAAATAAACAAAATTCTTTTCTTTCTTATCACCGTTCCTGTTGCTCTCGTATTTCTTACTCTTCTCGAAACTTTATTTTACTACGTCGGTGAAAGATACCTAAACGGTAACTCAGTACCCTTCGTACCCGTCCTTGAAATACTTCTCCTTACTATCTTTTTCTCATACTTCTTTGCACTTGGTGTAACTAGTTACGTAACACGATACCGTACCTAGTCTTTGAAACCCAAATGCCTGACAACGTCGTTAGGTATAGTCTGGTTAATATGGACCCGTTATTCATTGCCTTTATGGCTCTGATCTTCTTCATTACACTACAAGGAATATACGTGGTGTATCAATACTTTGGCGGAGTGGCAACGACTGTACTTGTTGACACTCTTTTGATCTTAGGCATGGGCGTCGTGGTCTTCTGGAATGGAGGACGACGTTACGGAACTCCGATCAGCACTACTCGCGCCATAGAACCTCCCAGGCCCCCCTCTCGAATTCATAGCCCGGAACGTCGTGAGAGAAGAGCTACTCCTGATCCAGATGAACGGGAACATATTCGATCCCGACAACGACATGATTGGAGAGACTCAACCGATGTCATAGAATCCTCTAGCGAGGAAGAAACGGTTCGAGGATCCGACAACACCAGCACTCCCTCGACTCCACAACAACCCGGACCTCTAGACCTTGATAACCTCTTCAACGACCTTCACATTAGGGGAGCAGGAGGTGGAGGAAAAGGAGGAAAAGGTCCCACTGGAGGTAGTGGCAGCGGTGGAGGCGGAGGTGATGGAGATCCACCAGGTGGAGAAGGCTCTGGTAGCGGAGGCGGCGGTGGAGGACACGATCCAGGAAGTGGAAGCGGAGACGGCGGTGGTGGCGGAGGAGGTGGCGGTGGCGGCGGAGACGAATCAGACGACGATACTCCACAACGAAACCACCCCCGAGCGAAAGGAAAAGTCACTTATGCTCGAGCACCACCTGACTTCGAAGGAGATAAAACCAAATACGAGGATTTCAAGAGACTAGCTGTTAATTACGGAGAAGCGTACAAGGCTAGCTTCAATACTAAGGAAGAATACAACCGATGGTTACTTTCCTACTTCGTATCCGGAGCCGCATCCAAATTCGCAGCAGCAGCCGAGAAACAGGGATGGATAAAAAGCTTCACCACCACCCAAATGTGGGAGAAGTTAGACGAACGGTTCATGGATGGAAAACTCCCGAAGAAGGCAGCTGAACTCCTAGAAGTCACTAGACAAGGGAAAACGGAAATACAGGAGTTCATTGCATGGTTCGAAGAAAAGTGCGCTGAGGCGGGATACTATTGGTACGAACCTGACGCAGAAGGAAAATATGCAGGGGAGGACCCTACGCACATTCGTCTTCTTAACAAATCCATTCGGACCAAGATCGTGGATGCCATACACATAGCGGAGGAGGTACCAGTCAACTACATCCCGTATTGAAATAAAGCCTTGCGTATCGGCATCAATATTGAGAATCATGAGGAAGATAGCAAAGGGGGAAACCAACTTCGATGGATCGATGGAAAGACCATTGGGGTGAAAGGAGGCTCTGGATCGTCGGGAAACAATAACTCCAGATCCAACACTAACTCTCAAAAAGTCACCACCCCGACACCAGTAGGAGGACCTGGTGTACCCACCCCGGCGTATTCGGCAGGAAGCGGCCAAGGAGTCGCGATGCAGGTCGACAGAACCCTAGCCAGAACCAGAGGGCTGTGCTATAAATGCGGTCAGAAATGGGGTGAAGGGAAAGATTGTGACCAGTGCAAGAGAAGGGGCATGAAGGTGCAGTCAACAACGGAGGAGTCCAACAAGCTGGAATCGGGACCGGTTGAGGATAAAGCTGTAGATAAAGGCAAAGGACGAGACCCAGCGGAAGGGCCGGGTTTTCCGAAGGGTGCGCAGTAGATAGCGGCTATGCGTGTACCCATGGACTATTTTCTTCTTCTTTCTTTTGTGACTACCCTACCGATAATATATTTGTGTTGGCTGGCCCTGAATCGAAAGAAGAAACCGCTAAAGTACAAAACGGCAAACACGGCAACTGGACAAAAGAGATTAAGGTTCGACCCATACAAAGAAAGGGCGCACCCCAAATCAACGTCCCATGCTTGATCGAGACCTTGGATGATCGGCGAAAGTGGATGGTGAAAGGACTACTAGACTCGGGATGTACAGGGACCACCATTAGTAAGAAGTTCGTAAGGGAAAAACGACTCACTACTATGCGAACCTTGAAACCAGTTCGAGTCTTTAACGCAGACGGAACTGAAAATCAAGGAGGCCCCATCACCGAATATGTAGAACTAAGGATGGTCGTTCAAGGACACGAGGAAAGGATAATGGCTGCGGTTACAGACTTAGGAACCGCGGATCTATACCTAGGGTTCGACTGGCTGACCAAACACAACCCAGAAGTAGATTGGGCAAATCACAAACTCCGGTTCTCACGATGTTCGGACAAATGTAATTACCGACTCCCTACGAGCGAAGAGGTTGACCTTGACCTTGAGGACAATGAATATCAACCAAGTAAGGGCGACGGGCTCTTAGCCATAGAAATGGAAGAAGAAATCCGAATCCGAGCCCACACTACGCCAGCCCAAGAGTTCGCTAGTCAACAAGCACCCCGAGAATGAACCTTAGATGAAATAATTCCCGAGGCATACCGAGAATTCTCGGGAGTGTTTGATAAAAAGGACTTCGACACCTTACCCGAACGAAGACAGTGGGATCATGCGATCGAGCTCATTCCGGGTTCGAAAGCGGTTGACTGTAAAGTCTATCCTTTATCAAGAACGGAACAAGAAGCCCTAGACGAATTCCTAAACGAAAATCTTCGGACCGGCAGAATCCAACCCTCGAAATCACCAATGGCGTCCCCTTTCTTCTTTGTGAAGAAGAAAGATGGTTCCCTCCGACCTGTACAAGATTATCGAAAGCTAAACGAGATGACCATCAAGAATCGGTACCCATTACCTTTGATTACGGAGCTAGTGGAAAAACTGAAAGACGCCCGAATCTTCACCAAACTAGATGTTCGATGGGGTTATAATAATGTTCGAATCAAAGAAGGAGATGAATGGAAAGCCGCATTTCGGACCAACCGAGGTCTGTTCGAACCCCTCGTTATGTTCTTCGGTCTTACAAATTCCCCCGCAACCTTCCAGACAATGATGAACGACCTATTCCGGAACCTAATCAACGAAGGGAAGGTAGTGATTTACCTCGACGACATCCTGATCTTTACGAAAGACTTAAACGAGCACAGAAGGCTAGTCAATCAAGTCCTACATATTCTTCAGGAAAACAACCTATTCCTAAAGCCCGAAAAATGCGAATTTGAAAAGTCGGAAGTAGAATACCTGGGAATGATAATCGGTGGCGGAAAGGTCAGAATGGACCCTGTAAAAGTTAAAGGAGTAACAGACTGGCCGGTACCCACCTGTAAAAGGGAAATACAATCGTTCTTAGGTTTCACGAATTTTTATCGTCATTTTATCCGAGATTTCAGCAAGATCACAAAGCCAATGAGTCGACTGACGGGGCAGTCTCCTTGGGAATGGGGTGAAGAGCAACAAAATTCGTTCGAAACCTTAAAAAAGGCGCTGACAACAGCCCCGGTACTACATCTGCCGACAGACGACGGACAATTTAAGTTGGAAACAGATGCATCGGACGGGGCACTCGGAGTGGTACTTTCTCAAAAACAAGAAGGCAAATGGGTTCCAATCGCATTCCTTAGCAAAGCAATGAACGATACCGAAAGGAATTACGAGATTTATGATAAGGAACTCTATGCCATAATGGCCGCCCTAGAGGAATGGAGACATCTGCTGATGGGAGCTGTAAAGGAACTAGAAATATGGTCGGACCACCAAAATCTAACCTATTGGCGGAAACCTCAGAAGCTGAACCGAAGACAAGCCCGATGGGTGACGGAGCTCCAGGAATATCATTATAAGCTTTACCACGTACCGGGACGGCTGAATAAGAAAGCAGACCTCCTCTCTAGACGAGCAGATCACGACCAGGGCTCTGACGATAATGACGCGATGATCGTCCTCAAGCCGGAGGTATTCGCCCGGACCATCGAGTGGAAAATGGATACTGGGTACAATGAAATATTGGACAAGATCAGGAAGAGAAGGACGAACACGGAGGCAGTGGTATTGAAAGCCGTAAAAGACGGAGATGAGAAGTTTTTAGACGCAGATGGAGTTATCTCCAGAAATGGGAAAATTTACGTACCAAAGGATAAACTTCTTAGGGAAAGCATTATCTCCCTCTTCCACGATAAACCCCTTGCCGGACATGGAGGAAGACAGAAAACGAAGGAACAGGTGGCACGAAGTTACTGGTGGCCCCGGATGATAGAGACGGTGGAAGAGTATGTCAAGGGTTGCGAATTCTGTCAAAAGAACAAACCCATCCGACAAAAGAGAGCAGCCCCTTTATATCCTACCGAGATCCCGCATCAACCCTGGGAGGTAATGACTATGGACATGATCGGTCCTTTACCCGAAGTTCATGGGTACAATGCAATCATGGTATTTGTAGACCGACTCGGAAAAAGACTTCACTTGGAACCAGTTACCACTGAAATCTCATCCGAAGGATTAGCGAGATTGATGGTGGACCGAATCGTACGGTACCACGGATTGCCGAAGAAGATCATCTCTGACCGAGCCGCGGTATTCATTTCCAAATTCATGAAGGAACTTTATCGACTCCTAGGCGTCCAAGGTGCACCGAGCACCGCCTACCACCCGCAAACTGATGGACAAACTGAACGGATGAACCAGGAAATAGAAGTTTACCTCCGAATGTTTGTTAACCATAAACAGGACGATTGGGATGAATGGCTCTCAATGATGGAGTTCTCCTACAATAACAAAGAACATTCAGCCACGGGAAAAACACCATTCGAAGTAGACCACGGATATCATCCCTACACAGGACAGGAACCTCAGGGGAAGGTGCAAGATAGGAGAGCGGAATCTTTCCTCGAAGAAAGAAAACGTACCTTTAAGGAAACACGCCAAGCATTGGAAAAAGCGGCCGAAGTGATGAAAAAGTATTACGATCGAACCAAAGGAGACTCCAGGGAGTATGCCAAGGGAGATCAGGTGTGGCTAGAAGGAACCAATATCCAAACAAATCGCCCTTCAAAAAAGCTAGACCATAAACGATATGGACCGTTCAAGGTGGTCAAAAAAATAGGTAGATCGGCATATGAACTCGCTCTACCGGTGACGTGGAGGAAGAAAGGAATTCACCCTGTCTTTAACGAAGCACTCCTATATCCGTATAACAGACCGACTTCAACACTGCAACCGTCAGAGCCCGAACCTGTTCCTGAATTAGTAGATGGCGAGGAAGAATTCGAAGTACAAGAAATCATAGATGCTAGTATAAAGAAACATAAATTGGAATTTCTAGTCAAGTTTAGAGGTTTCAGCGAACCAGAATGGGAACCAGCCTCGAATCTTACGCATTGCGACGAAGCACTTTCGGAGTTTTATAATAAATATCCAGATGCACCCGGGATAAAGCAAGCACGAATAATCATGGAACAGATCATGAGGACATGATCCTTAAGGAGGGGGTAATTATTACGAATCTTCTGTTATCTTGTATCTTATCTATACCAAGAACCTACCCTATAGTACATGTGTAGCACGCGTTGTAAACACAAGGCATACACTATAAGTACTTGTCCCTCTAGAGTAGTTACTTTAGCTTTGCAATATCGAATCTTTCCTTTTGTCTACGTCACCCTAGTGCTTTGTCCCAAGGTTTTCCGACATCATCACTCTGTTTGGCTTTGCCGCAGGTGTAAAAATGCTGAGGACATGAAACCTCTTCAACGCTTATCATGCATCACACCCACACCTTAACGTCACTTCATCCGTCACTTTTGTTATCACTGCTGTCCCTGATATCCTTATTGCTGTCTGTTGTTGTGTCACTCTTTCGGGATCTCGTGCTCTTTTTGTGCGAAATTGCATTCAAGCTGTATCGTTAGACATGAGAACCTCAATGGATATACATGCTTTATTACACCCTTAATTCCATTTGTGGATGAAACCAAGAAATTGTTTCAAGACATCCCAGTTGACCGCGCAGTTACAGCTCGAAATCTTATCCGTAAGATATACTCATTCGGATTGCTCGTAGTTTCTTTCGTACGCAGTCTAAATGGCAAGGTAGGTCTCTCTCAACAAAGGCTTAACTGATGAGCCTTTTTGCAGAGATTCTGATCTTAATCCCACAGCTATTTTGGCTCGGAGCTTCGCCCTGTCAAGTTTACTTAATTCCAGGACGGATTTGCAGTGAATTTTAATATCCAGTCGTATTTAATTTGTGGAAGGACTTGACAATCCGCACACCCGTTATTTGGACCACTATTTCGTATTGACTACTTGGAGTAGTAAAGTATCGTGGCAACAAATTCCAAGTGGTTAAATATTCTACGATTTCTTCGCTCCACCCTGCATACCTGTCTCTCCGAGACCAAATCTCCCAGGTAGCAAATATGACGCAAACGGGTGCATTTGATGTATTTTGAGGACATAGACTAAATCTTAATGGAGTACTGTAAATGTTGGTGTTTTCTCATCAGTATCCTTGATTGCTTTACCGAATCTTTAGGTCTGTTCAGGATCATCCGATTTCACTAGCTTCATAGGTATTGGCCGATGAAGATTACATGCAAGACCTTTGCGTCGGAGATAAATGTAAGGAAAATACCATGGCATATATAAATAATTCCATGCTGTAGACCGTGTTCGGAGATGGCAAGGACGGACTTGTTATTTTCGGTCTCATTCGGATTTTTTGGTTACCTTCCCCTTTCTGTAGCGATCATGTCTCGATTTGGACAAAACTCACTTTGATTCGTACCGGTCAATAGATGTTTTGCACCTGAAATCGTTTCATTATATTGAAGGCTACACTCAGCAATCTTTTTGACTACATCCAGCTTAGCATCTGGGGGCTCTTATGCAGAAGCACGGACTCTTTGTTTAGCGTGAAGAAGGATCAATAGTGGAGTTGGCCTAGAGAAACTGAATTTGGAGCTGTGTTTCATATTTCCTTTTTTGTTCGTTAAAGAAGCAAGTTTTGATGATCAGACTTAGTATCCTCTCATAGATATGTATCACACTCATGAGTGTAGATCGAGTGGCGGAATCTGGCGATGGCCCGTATCAGTCGGTTGTACTAACGTGCTTTGGTGTTCATTTACAATGAAAAAGGAGCACGTCCGTCGGACTTGAAACGTGTGGATTTTTCTTTTAATTGCGGGATTTTGCATGAGTTCAGGCCCGCATCTGATGTTGTTGATAGCTACTAAGTTCAGGTTAGTCAAATTCTCATAAGCCAACAAATGTATAGCAGAAAAAAGTCCGGGACTCGGAAGATCAAATTTGATTTGGATATGTGGCTGTTATATCTGAGCATATATACCCCAATTGCAATGGTCGGCAAAAATTCTGAACCATGGATAATATTGGCCTGTCCCGTCAAACTATACAAGTCAATCTCACTCAAGTAGTTGTAAGCTTTGTCTTTCCTCTTTGCGGTGAAGTATTTGAATATTATGTATTTCTTTAGTTCGAGTGTGTTACCTATGGTCTGTCTCTTGCAATATCGTCTCAAGTCCATTTGTCTGAACTTTACCGAAATTCGCAGGATGCTATACAATCCTTTTTGGGGCTGCTATCTACATTTTCTGCAGCAACAAAAGAACTGCTCGACAAAGTTTAGAATTCTGGACACTTGTTGCTTTGTTTTTAATTGGCACAATTAGTGTCGTGTGCGACATTATCAATGTTTCCGGTAGTCTCTATGACCAGTTCAATCTTGGTGGACTTTCCCTTTCACTATCACCTTCGGAGTCAGAAAAAGCCAATGCTGCAATTGGGCAAGTGAGATAATCTAAAAATTAAATATATGGCTCAATAACGGGTTATTTAGAGTTGTGACTCAGTATGGATATGTCTTGTCCAAGTATGTGCCAAACCACAAAATATATTTGTGTCGGTAACGTCATCTTTACCGTTTATCAGTATTGGTGCAGATTTCATATTGGTCAGCTCAACTTGCAAGTGCACCTACGTTCAACTCTCTAATTTTTTTCAACAGATACGCCGCTGCTATTGTATCTGGAACTCGCACAAAAGAGTAATTTTTATTCCAATAATCCTATCTCTAGCAGATAACAGTGCGTATTTTTTAAATTTCTCCACTTAGGGAGTCACTCATACAACATTTCCCATCAAAAGTTCTGGGCTTGACCACGGTCATTTTTGAAAGTGTTATCTTCTTTGGTCCAGACCCCAAAGAGAAAATGGCTAGATTCAGTCCAGTGCTTGAGAATTTATGGCTTTCGTTCATGGTGATAACTGCAGCCTTCAATATTGGGATGACTGCTCTTATAGGTGAGCAATTCAATAAGCGGAAGATTCAAAATTCAAACAGCATTCTATGTGTAGGTGGTAAAATTTGGTGGATTATGAGGCAGGTCAGAAAGCACGTCAACACTGGTAGAGGAAAGCAATACTGGGGGGTCATCATCCTAACGTAGGTGCAGTTGTTTGGATGATTACTGTCACACAACCAATGATCCATTGAAGCATGGAGTCCGGTGTCTTGTATCCATTGATCTCCATTATATATATCATCATCACACATGTCTCCAGCTACATCCCAACACTATACCCAATGATGTCACTAGTTGCGGTGAGTAGAGGCATTTTTATTGCAAGTGAATGCATTCTTATTCCTCATACGTCAGGGCATGGCTCCTACTTTAATCATTGTCAGAGTGCAGCTTGGAGTTAGTATTAACAGTGTTGATGAAACTATCAACACAATACAGAAAAATTCCCTTGGGAGTCAGACTCGCATTGCAGAGTGGAGTAGTATTGACAGATCTGTAGTTGAGGAAAAGTTCTGATAGGTCCACTTGCGCAAAAATTCGGGGCAATGATAATTTTGTGGATATCTAATTTCCTTCTTATATCAATCACTGAACAGTTAAATGAATCAATACAATATTATACTGTACCATTTCGAATAAGTGTTCAGTAACGCGTAACACCAGATACTGAACTGTTCATTTTTGGTAGATAGTAACGTGTAACACTAGATACTCAGGCTGAACTGCGCGCAAACATTCCTTTTTTGGAAATTCTACAGCCAAAATCAAAAATTTTCTAAATAGAACTGTTAAGCACCATTTTTACAGGTTTTGGAATACAAAAGACTTTCTTGTAAGGCTCCAACCCCCATTTCAGTTAATTACCCATTTGAAAAGCTACCAAGAAACACACCTCTAAAGGTACTTCTGGCCACAAATTCTAGTGGATAAAAGTGTCTTGATCTGAAAAATGAACTGAACACACATGCGAAATGGTACAGTACATTGTTATTATCGTTTGCAAAAAAAGTGAGAATTTTTTTTCTGCACACACACTAGTTTATTTTCGGAACAGATACAATGGTAACACTATTTCTAGCATGCGTAGCTACCATAAATTTTATACCAGGCAATTCATCAAAACCCCCTGCAACTTGTGGTAAGCTTATTTCTTGGATGAAGGCTCAATCTTGTGTCATATAGCAAGAAATCTGTGTTTGAAGGCCAGTCATAAGCACGTGAATAAAATGGAAGAAGTAGGGAACATAAAAGATTGGAGATGAATCCTAAACAAAACAGGACATAGTAAGAAATTTATCAATAGCATGCCAAAGCAGTAGAGCTGACAGCACATACCAAAAAAACCATCCTGGCCATGTCAGCAGCAAAGGTTCCTCAACTATACTCTAATGATATGCAGGAATGGTCCAGAGCCCTAATTACAATGGTCCCCACTCATCACAAGAAATTATGCTATGTTCCAACTCCATTGGAACCCCTAGAACCCCAAAAACTCCTGGAATAATTCTGATAAGTTCCAACTAGGTTCTTATGGATCACAAAAGCTGGAACTTAATTGGAACTTCACCAGAACTTGGTTAGAACTCAGTAGAACTCTGTTAGAACTATATAGAATGTTGCCTAGGTTCTATGAGTTCTGGGGGTTCCAATGGGGTTAGAACATAGTGAAATGGAAATTCAGTTAGGATAAAAATTGACCATAAATGGTAAGAGGTTTGTCAAAACCTTTAGGTTTTGACTCAGGAGGGCAATAAACCAACTAGGCCAAATGCCTATACTTACAGTGGTAACATGGTGCTATATATAGGTCTTGTCCTATCACTGTGGTTTAATGCAAGCTCAAAGTTCTAATAAATTCCAGCCAGGTTCTAACATGTTGAAAAGATTCTACAAAGTTCCAACAGAGTTCCAATATTCTGAAAATATTCTATAGAATTCCAATAGAGTTCTACCAAAGTTCCAATAGCTATGAACAGTTTTTTTGGGCTCCAACACTGCTTTAAGGGTATTCTGATGTCTTAAAATAATGGTACCTAGTTTCCAAAGTCCTTGGAATTAAAAGAAATTGTTCCAGACATTTGAATGTTGGGAACTTGGTTAGAACATAGCATAATTTCTTGTGATGCTATGCTAGCACAGAAAGCTTGTCCTCGAAGGCTGGTGAGTGAGCGTGATTGACGGAATCCCAGTAATGACTTGTTAAATATCAAATATAGCGGTATAGGACGAGCTGTAGTGCCCTTGAGTGCATTTAAGCCATATAGTCTTGAGCGGGGGGTTTTTCCGAGTAGACCAATATGCAGAGGATAGCGGACGGAGAGGGGGGAGCCAAGATACAAGCTGGTTTATTGTCGTGACAGCAAAACATGTACATGTGTGCGCGCAATTTTATTTCTCACTTTTTTGCAAATGATGATAAAAGACAGAATTAATTGCTTGCTTTGTCAGCTTGCATAAAGACTCCCGAGTAAGTCGCCTTGTGACCTATCCGGGTTTGCTGGTACAAACCGAAAACCGTTTGATGTCAAACTGCCTTGTTCCACGACTAAATTTATATATGCAGCCTATGAGATAATTGATTGACATATGGCAATATAACATTTCAACATAAAAAGCATCCATATCCACACGAAGGAGCGCAGTTATCCGCCTCTGCAGCATACAGTTTATTAATATTCCAAGTAGGATTCAAGAATATCCACTGACCTGAAACAGAGGTGCCGGAGACATCATTAACCTCTCTCTTTACAATCGGTGAGTAGTTAACTTAAAATTTGAGCATAATTAAGTTAGTACTCACTATCCGGTTCGAAAATTCAAAATACATACCAGAACGATCATCAACGATAGCTGCGCCAAAGGAAGATATCGCCAAAAGCAGCAAAAGGAAGGAAGTTCGAAGGAACATGATAAGTGTCAGTTACTGTGTCGTTTCGAGCAAGGGTTCCGAATCCTGTCGCAAAATTTGACGAGATCCTTGGGTTTAGTTATACTACAGCCTACCACCTACTGATGTCATTGAATTCTCACATCGATGTTTTCGAATTAAGACAGATATGTCAAATTGAATGAAGCCTAAGCTTGGCAATACAACAAGTGGGTTCAGAGACCTTTGTGGCAATCCGAGTGTCGGAATGTGTGGCTACATTCGATCAACAGCCATGCTTCTAGCTCATATCATTTAATATTGGCTTTGATATATCTTCCTGAAGCCTAGTCACCCGAGTCTGCCAATTGAGTAAGTCTCCCAATTAGTTTATACATATGACTATGATACAGATCTATAACGGATTCTGATCATCGAGAACTGCTTCTAGAGAGCGAAACACAGCTTTATTTTCAGTTTCAAACCCGATGTGTCGATAAGACATTGCGGTAATCTTATGAAAGCAGACCCTCATTTTCAGCATTCCATTTCAATTCAAACCCTTTCGATGTTAATTAAGAATCTGCCTCTTTGATATGTCAGTCTGAGCAGATTTGATTCATTCTGTGCCGGAATTCCTGATCAGATTGTCAGACTCTATTGCACCTAACTAATGAAATAGGAGTGGTCCATTGCTGCGCATGTCAAGTACGAGGCCGTAACCCGCTGGAATAATGCCGGGTTGATGCCGGGAATGCCGATCGCGAAGTTGTTGTGATTACATTATAAGGATGAAATTACGATACGTGTTGCAAACGACACAGCCACGTCTGCGAGTTTACTTTTCTAGGTTTTCCAATTTTTGGGAGGTGAGGGTATGAAGTGAGTAAAATACTCGAGTCCTTGCACTACAATCCGAAAGTGTCTGTGCTGGGTCGGTCGCACGGAATCTTCTCCTGGTCAGTTTACCTTATAAAATGCTTGATGTGACCTCCAATGTAAGTTTTCACGATGAAAGAAAGTGGGTCATGATATAAGACTATAATTTCTGTTAATAACTTGTCTGAATCTTTATGATTTCATGCATTTTTAATCATTAAATATTGAAGATCTCGGAGACTGCTAACGCTATGAAAGAACTCTTGGTGTGTCCTCAATACCTTTAACTCATTCCGAAGTAATATCACCTCTCCCTAATACCACAGCGACATCTGAAGATCGCGCCGTTATAGAGCATTCGAATGGTGCAGGACGTCTTTACAATTACTGTTTAAAACACCATCACTGTTAATTAGTTTTGAAAAACTTACATGACTACTCCGTTATCGACCATTTTCGTTCGCGAAGGAACAATGACTTGACCCTTTTCATCTCGGGTCTTCTCGAAGTCGAAAGCCCAGAGTGAACACGCGATGTCGATAAATAAAGCTTGGTTTGCAAGATTCATACCGACACAGATGCTGTGAGATTGAATCATACACATCAGTGCTTCTTTTTAGTAAACGAGGTTTACCGTTTTCCGAACCCGTAAGAGACATGGCCTAAGGATAATGTATCTGGTGGTACAACATCGACTGTTTCTGATTCATCCAAGAAACGTTCGGGTCGGAATTCCTCAAAGTCAGGGAAAATCTTGGGATCCCTGTTATAAGAGTCAGAAAATGAGACTTGTACATGTCTAAACCCCACCTATTTATAGCCCTTAAATAGAATAAATCAATTGTATAAGTACATAAAGGCAATAAACTAACCAGACATTCACCAAAACAAGTGTACCTTTAGGAATAAAACAACCGTTGTACCAATCATCCTGTGAAACCATCAAAGGTGTACTCAACCAAAGGTGATACAAACCATATATTTAGCTCACTTTGTTTACTGATCTAGGAAGAGCTGAGATTCGGGGAAATTTTACTTCTGTTAGCTATTGCCCAGAATATATTGAATGCTAGTCATACCAATAGGACCTGCTGGCCTCCACCTCAAGACTTCCCTTACTATAGCTCGAATATAATGCAAATTATCAAGATCTGCAAAGCTTGGCAAACGACCACGACCAACTACTTGGTCAATTTGAGCTTGTGCTTTATGCATGACATCGGGATATAAGCACATGGCCAGAACAAAAACAGAAAGTGAAGCTGCGGTCTGTAAACTTGCATCAGGAAATTATCTTGAAATTCTTAAAAAAAAAGGCACAACTGTTTCTGCTCCACCACCCCTGAATCACAACAGCCTGTGGTTAAGAGACCCGAATCATTAATAATTATTGCAGCATGTACTCACAGCAGACCACCTGCTAACCAAGCAGCTTCTTTATCTGTTAGACTGTGCTTTTCCCTGTTCTCAAGAATCAAAGAACAAAAACATGGCTTGCAGGTTCCATTGGACTGACAAATATTAAGTATCGAGATAGTTATTCGGCATAAGTTGAACAAGGTGACCAACCATTCGCTGTTTGACATTTCCCAAAAATCCTTCAAGCATTTCTGTAGTTTTCATATGCCATTGCAAAGCATCCCGTTTCCACTTGACCATCCGAGAAGGTAGGAAATCCAGAACAGGGAAAAACTCGACCAGATAAGCTCCCGGTAGAGCAGATTTTGCTATACAACGCGCCATATCGTGAAATTGAGCAATAACATTGTTGTCTTCACTTTCGTTCTGTGAAAACCCATATATGGAAGATAGAGCAGTTGAAGTGGTAGCGCTATTTGAGATGGTCAAATGACCGTTTTCCGAAATCAAAATCGTGACTGACCGGAGCAAATGATGATACAAATCTCCACGGGGGTCGAGAAGTAGGTCTGAAAGAAGCCGCATGGCCGCATATTCTTGAAGAGGTTGATATGTCTTTGAAATACGAACATTTAGAAATTCTTGGGCTGCTCGTCGCAGTCTTAACCATCTAGAAAAAACTAGTTTTGCGCGTAATTCAGACCAGGTCAAGATGGCACATACTGTTTCCCATAGCTGACGAATGGCATAAAAACTCCACCAGTCAGATATTCTCCAGGTACAATCAGTCTGGGTCTATTGCTGTATATCTCGGCGCGACGATCTGAAGATAGGAGCCAAAGTAATTGGTTTTGGATCTGAAGGAATGTGATTGAACCCACTCAGCAAGTCTACGGCGGCTTGATGAGAATTAATGACAATCGCAGGCTGTCCTGCTAAATTGAGCGAAAAGATGGGCCCTGAACCCAGAAGATTATTCAGTCGTCGCACATATGTCCGAGGTCAGACTAATGTACCGTAGGTTTCCCCCCATTTTGTAAAGCGGAGCCATGGGTACTGAGCGAACTGAAAGACATTGCCCAGGAATGGAAGTCCTGGAGGACCAGGAGGCCAGTATTTTCGTCTGACATATACCGAGTAACAAAGCTTGACGAATAAGATGCCTAGGACAACCACGGACACCTGGAACGCTTGTGCGGTTTGGAATTGGTCAAAGGAGATCATGGGCTTTGTCTAGATGATTGATGTCTGTATTCCAGGAGCTCGGAGGTTATAAGTAACAGCATGAGGCCTGTGGACCAATAGAGTTCGGAACCTAAAATAAGTTCATAGAAGATGCGGAATCTTCTTTGTGATGAATCACTGTGAACCCCAATTAGGTACAAAATCAACCTGGCTTTTAGTGATATTCAACTCCAACCTATTTTAGGTTGATTTCTCAGGGCATAGGTTGATTGTATTGCACCTAAGCTTGGGTGAACGCTTCCATAGGTTGATAATCTTGAACCGAAATTGTGTCAAGTCATTTCAAGCTCCGACAATACAAACTGTATAGCTGTACACATAAGCACCTGACAGCACATCACTTTGGGCGCGATACTAATAGGGTGGAATGATACTAACCAGATACTCGGAACACCGGCATGTCATAATTTTCTCACGCTGTCATTACTTTATATAGTACTGCACTCAAACCTTAAATTGTACAGCGACAGTAATTCGAGCACAACCATGAGTTAATTTCCCATGCCACGCCGGTTCGGATGTTCTTTCGGTCCGAGTATCAGACCTTCTATTCCTGGAATTTCTCCTATACATTCATTTACACTCCATTCCATTGTCTTTATGGTGTTTGGAGGCCATTTGCAATCTCAGATAGATAGCTAGAATATGTATTGAGTGAATAAAATCAATGGAAAACACAGAAACCCACTCAGACCCTCTTTCCCTTTGTGTAATTTTGAGTATCAGAGCCGTGTTGCCGTGCCAGCAATTTCCGAGTATCATTGAGCAATCCGCTCGAACTCGCATTGTCGAGTATAATAACACATTGCATCAAAAGTAAAATAAAATGGCTATGCTATGCATGTAATATTGTACAACTGACATTAATACAAGTACAGATTCCCCTTTCTTTCTTTTCTTCCCCTCCTTCCTTTTTCAGAATTTTTCTTCTTTTCTTTCCATTTCTGTAATTTCTCTTCCACCCTTTCAGTATCGGGCCTCACTTTGTGTCCACTGTTGTCCACCGTCACTGCGTCACCGCATGCAGTGTCACCACTTCCTTCAAGACGAGTCTATTAACTCTCAAGAGCTCCCTCAACATCAGGAAAAAAAATTCCGCTACAGCAAATCACTGCCAAGATACCCAATATCAGTGACATACCAACCTTACTCCGGAGGAGCAGTAGCAACGCGTAGCATTCGGTAGACAGTGTGCGTTGATCCGTGACACAGGGTTGCCAGCACAAACTGTTCGGTACGATATATATTGTATAATATAGATCGGCCAGCAATCCATTGGAATAGTATATCTAGGTGCAAGCTACAATGGGCTCAGAGTACTAGGTAAATCTCCTCCAAATTTCAGGAGCTCATCTATTTATATACTACTGTTCTAAAATCATACAGAGGTACTAGTTACGGAATGATTTGCATCAACGTACTACTTTCTCCTCTTTGTTTTTGGCCGTGAGACTGAAATTTCTTCTGAAGATTTGTCGTGAAGATATCGCTTATACCGTAGAAGATAGAAGTCCCGAACACGAAGGTATGGATTTACATAAAACACCTTACATTCATCCAAAATGTTTTTAGAACTCCAGCCCCTGTTAACTGTGCGTCCGAAATCTGGCGACAAGTGACAGGTCTGTTGAATTGTGTCTGCAAATATAATCCCGGAATGTTGTTCGTGCTGGCGTGAAGCATAAGAGACTTGATACATTCCCAGGGCGTCGTTATATTTTTGCAGGGGAGTAAACCAATCAACGAAAGCAAGTAAGTGGGGGAACGACATTTCAGTGGGGAGTTTGAAGAGTAAACGGACTCGAGCGACGTTTAAATCTGTGCAGGTTGTTAGTGACAGTAGGTCTAAATGTATGTTAACTCACTGTCAAATGGGCCTTTACTTGCATCATGCTCGCCGGTCTTGACAATTACAGTACTTGTTCTGGCTGGAGTATCAGGTTTCACCCCTTTAGGCGTGATAGCACCAGCGCATAAACGGTGTCCAAATTTAGCTCAGTCTCAGCTTCGGCAATAGCAGGCATCTGAAGCTGGAGTTTTTTCCAAACTGGGAGAAGGATATCTTCAGGAGTTGAGAGAAGAGTAGAAGGTAATGAGTGTTCCTCAAAAAATCTCTCCAAGTACCAGAGAAACCAATCTCCGCAGCGGTAAATAGAGTTGACCTCTTGAAGTGATGTTCGGGGAAAAGCGGGATTCTTGGCATAACTATACGTAATCGACGTGTCCATCATGAGCTGTGCGTCGTCTTCTGCAACGTCTTCCTCCTCTTCCTCCTCTTCCTCTTCCTCTTCCTCCGGAGTATCAAAAGTAGCTGGGTGATACTGAGGTATAGCCCATTGCAAGTACTGGTCATGTCGGTATACTGCCTCTTGACGTGCCAACCATGTTGTCATCTGATATTGGTAATTTCGCTTATTTGATGCCCGGTATCCAACCTTGGCAAGGTCTATGTGCAAACGCTCTGACGACTCAGAGTTGAAGCCGTCTGCGGGACCACGAGAACGAATGCTTTGGCAGTAATGCGAGACGTTGTGCAATTTGCTTATATTGAAGTGCTTTCGGATGCCTAGTTCCTGGAATACTTCTTTGTGATCATGAAATGCGCACCAAGCTGCCTCGAGGGCCTGCAACGATTCATCAGTGTGGACTTCAAAATGTGCGTAATAGAGGAAATCCTCAAATGCACGGACAGCCGCTAAAACCCCTTTGTCCACAGCACCCGCAAGCATTGCCGGGAACACTTTCGCCATTGCCTTGTATTCACGGCCTGTCCACTGCGTCACTTTGGAAATTCCTTTAGAGAAATGCCGTAGGATGGGATGTGGGGTCATGGTGCGGAATCTACAGTCGATTTCTTCTTTGCTATCTTTGACTGCCTTTTGCGCCCACTTGGATACATGATCACCGAATAGACCCTTGTGCAGTTGATGAAGGAGGTCTGGTGTCATGCATTCGAATATATTACAGTGAGGCAAGTCTCTCCAGAAAGGATCGATTGCTCGCAAACGCTCGGTCTCGAAAGCCGCAGGTTTCAGCCCCTGGGATTGGTCATAAAGAGTCGTAACTGTTGTCTCCGGGGACCGAAGTACGCTATATACCAACTGCCCACGTTTATTGGGATCAACGGTACAGGTCGGACAGCTATTTTCCTTGCAACAGCAAACAAGACATTGTTCTGGGTAGTCTGCAATGTATGCGGCTAGCAGCGGAAACACTAGGCGTTCGTATCCATCAGCACACATCATCTTTACTCCTTCGCGACCAGCTTTTCGCAGAGGTTCGAGAATTTTTCTCATACAGTCATGAAACAGCTGATAGCCTCTTTCTGAGCGACAACTTTCAGAGAAGCACTCGAGTTTAGAGGTTGGGATGTATCCCAGGAGAAGGAAAGCTCGCGAAGAAGGTTTGCGTCGTATTGCTTTCTCAATATTTCCTATACTGAGATACACTGGCCAGGCCTTCTTATCACCGCTGAACGTGGAGAGTTGTGTTTGATCAGATGCAATGATACTTGGAGCGACAGTACCGCGTGCATCAGGAAGCTTTTGCTGCATGAAGTAAGAACTTCGTTTGTAAGAAATGTTTTAATTTGAACTCACCTGTACCTCCCACCACCAGTTACAGGTCCACATTTCACTGTACTCTCGGTTCTTTTGCTGCTCATCTCGAAAATGCTGTACTGGTGTGTAACGCTGATGTTTTCGGAACACCGGATTTCCCATCAGTTCTTTAATTATCTCAACAGGGTCTCTATGCCATAACTCGAGTACTTCAGTTCGAGGTTGTCCATTTCCGTCCTTTAGGTCGCCTTCTACCCGCATGGGAGTACAATAGAAAGCAGGACCATGTTGCAAAGTGTCGATATACTGCAAGAATGATCTGCTATTATGATATGAAGGTTTGACGTCTTCCTGTATCTTTATGTGCCTGCAGTTAGCTCATCATATTCCTAGAGATGCCTTTTCACGTACAATCTTAAGTTTACAAAACTCGTCAATCTTTTTCTGACTAACCCCGGATGTCATTAACCACCGAGCAAGTTCCCATTCTTTCTGCGACTGGAATGGATACCAAGGGTCCTTTTTATCCTGTTGCTGTGCTTGGTGTAATTTCTCAAAAGCCGTTGGAAGTTGAGAATTGTTTAGCGGTGAACCTGCAGGCCCAGGGTAGTATGATGGGTAGACGTAGTCGGTATTTCCGTATATGGATTTAGGATCACTTGAATTGTCGTCTTCTACTTCTTCAACTCTAGCCCGCTTTTCTCCAGTGCTTTTTTCCTCTGATAGCCCCTCCAGCATATCATCACCGTCAGAAAACTGTCCGAAATTGGCAGGATCAGAACTGAAATCATCATCGGAGTTGGAATTTCCTAAAGCTGTAGAGTCAGGTTTCTCAACATCTGAATCTGGCTCATTAAAGCTGTCCTCATCTTTTGTCCGACAGAAAGGGGTTTGTGTAATGTGTGCACGTTGTGCTTGGTAAGTATGAGTAAATGTCTGACAATGTGGGCAGCGAGGCATAGCAGCGAGATATGGAGGAATGAGTTAAGGATAAGTGCCGGTGTCCCTGTACGGCCCCAAACATTTCTAACCGAGGCTAAGTACATGAAACAGTTTGCCCAGTCATCGTAATGCTTTTGTCTTTACTGCTATCATCTATTGCTTTCTTTTTTGCTAAATGTCAAAACGCAGGTCACAAGACAATGGTGATGAGGAGGGATTGGAGGATGAGGAATATGAGTTACCTCAGAAACGGCGCCGACGCACGCAAACTGCGCAGTCCGGTGATGGTCGTCAAAGATCTTCAGGTGAGTAGCTATGTCTGTACTCCATTGCATGTGATATGTACTCCTTTTCCAGCGCGGAACAAAAATAATCACCAAGAGAGTGATGCTGCAAAGGTCATCCGTTTGGAGCAAGAGACACAACGACTGCAGCAAATGTTGAAAGGTACTCTTCCCCAATTATTTTTTGCCTGTCACTAATGCCTTTGCTACCCATAAGGTGCTAGTAAACAGACATCACACTACGAGGAAAATGATGATGAGGATGACGGTGGTGACGCAGAAAGTGAGAATGAGCCTGGTACCATAGGAATAACATTTGCACCTCCATCGGCGGTATTCATTTTGTGCTGGTACAACTTGTATCATTTCTGAAAATTTTCTTTAACAGATAACACCATTGCAGACAATGCCAGCTCCGATCCCTGTACCCCGCTTGGACCTTGCACGGGTCCATAGGAGAAATAATCCCGCACCAGTTCCTAAGATACCCCGGAATGCCTTCTTGACAGCTCCCAGTGTTGACAATTCAGATGACAGCGGAGCTGACCAGAATGATGATACATTGTCATCACTGCCTTTGTCTATTCCGCACTACCGGCCTCAGGTTTGTTTTTTTAAACGTTGCCTAGTAAGTTTCTTGTATGACATTTTATTACTCTTAGCATCGGCGTTCTGGGTCCTCTAGTACTCATGTTTCCATTACATCAAATCACACTTCCGAGTCCTCGACTGTGCCTATGTCTCCAGTAACCCCAACAGTCCATACAAAGCCACGTCTTAGATTCTCTGCTGACTATGTGCCTGGTAAAAAAGCCAAAGCAGGGGACTATGACTCCGAAGGTATAGCAATCATTTTACGGGCTGCAGCATATTATGAGAGCAAGATTATTGGGGCTGGCTGCTTTCCAAGCCGCTCTGTACAAATTGGGTGGGCTAACAAAGCCTTTCATGATGGGTGCTGTGTCGCTGAGAAGGAATATGAGCCTGATGACCGGGTGAGATCTATAGTGAGTTTTAATTTTCTCTCGCTATGGTTTATTCGAACTTTTGCCAGATTCGAGGTCGCGCAAGCCGTATTCGGGGTGAGATGTATGGCCTGGTCTATCAAGCCGTTCTTTCCACATACGGTTTCAAAAGCGACACGACCAAAAAGGCAATAAAACATAATATTGATTTGCACTTTCAGCTGATGGATAGGATGATGTTTGCTTATAGAGTCAGTCATTCTGACTCGTCAATTTTTTCCTTTTGCCAATCATTTTTAGGTTATGAAAAAGCCGGACCCTGAGGATTTCGCTGAGAATCCAATATTTCAGCTAATCCTTCGTTTAGGGATATTTGGGAGTGGCATCGAATCTCGCGGCATTGTCTTTTCGCGCTTTTTTAATCCTGTTTCTCTTGAAACCATAGCTTTCTTCATGACATTAGTAAGTGGTCCTCAAATTGTATTGGTTCTTTATCAACAAGTATTAGATTAGGGCTGTAATTAACCGATTCTCAACGGGCATCTATGATAAACCATCACAGCGTAATGGATTTACAGAACAAGGGAATAAGCAATATTATGATGAGTACCTTGAGGCTCTCAAAACTTGGAGCGGGTGCAATGAAGAGGTAGTTCTACAAATCCGGAAACGAATGTACAAGCGTGCTCGGTGTGTCCTATTTCCTATCATTTGACTCAAATCATTCATATATTCGGTATCCAATCTTTAGTGAAAAGTCTCGTGTTGACCCTGCTGTTCCTGAAGCCGTGATCTCAGATGCAGCTCGGATACACATGAAAGTACGCCTTTCGACGAGAACCGGTGATACTGACACAGAGGATGAGGACGAGGACGAGGATGAGGACAATGAGAACAGGAACGGGAATGGGAATAGTAACGATGCTTCTAGTGCATAGTACATCTAAATATAATATCTTGATTCCTATTTCTCTCTGAAGTGATTCCATACAGGTACTATACACGCTGAGCAAACATCAATACTCCTTACTATTAGAGTCTCGTATCACCAATAGTTCATATAGCATCTCTAAGTTAGATATACTACGTTGCCGTCAGCCTATAATGTATAGAATATTGAGACTTGGCAGTGGACTACTAGTTGCTACGGAGCGGGCTGTGTGCGCTATGAATGCTATCGCTTGCAAAATAAAGGGGGACGTTCCTATTAAGATATTACCGATACGAGTGCTACGTAACTTTCGGAAGTAACTTATTTTTTTGCTGATGAAGAGCATCCTCAAGACCTTTCTCATCCTCTTCCCTCAAATCCTCTCCCTCAACTCCTCCTCAACTCCTCCTCCCTCAACTCCTCTTCCCCCAAATTCTTTTCCTTCAAATTCTCCTCCCTCAAATCCTTCTCCCTCAAATCCTCCTCCCTCAAATCCTCCTCCTTCAAATCCTCCTCTCTCAAGATGTTGCCTCAAGATTTTTCCGCACGACTTTTTCAAGATTTTCTCTTTTACATCTCTACCTACTTGACTCGGAGGTAGCCATGCCTGTTGTTGGCCTATTGCTCCAAATTTTGACATGTGGCTGTGTGGGAACATTGACCATCCATGTCCAGACTAGTGTGTTGCCCGGTATATGTATGTAGTTACATAGCCCACTCGTGCATTAGAGATTGTATTTAGGTTTTTGAATCTGATTGATTATATTTCCATGCCTGCCTTGGGACTGAGAACAAACCACAAGTAATAGTGATGAATACGAAAACCTGTGGTTAATCAACCTAAAATTTAGTGATAAGAGCACCCTGCCAAAAATCTATGCATGGGTTGAATTTTTCGAAGATAGGGTGATATAACACCTAACCAGATTTCATTTTTCATACACTGGGTGCAAAAACCCATAATTCTCTGGAAATACAGTGATATTACAGTAAAGATATGAATCAGAAACATGCCTATATTTCTAGTAGATATACAGAAAAAAATACAGGATAAGATATGGTGAAATTACAGTGTAAAAGAGAAGTTACAGTTAATATACAATGAGTAACTGTTTCTGTAACTTTCCAGTAAAATAAGTGGAAATACATACATGTTTCCAATTCATATTATTAGATTAAACAGATGTTAAGGACACTTGAACACAAGTGAAATGAGACAACGGATACAATTGAGGCTCTGGCATAACAGTACAACACTACCTAGTATTTATACTTGTAGCTACTGTATGTGTGTGAGTCCATAGATAAGAAAGAACAATAAAGCATAGCTTGTGTGCAGCACTAGTACAGCAGTGTAAGACAGGTGATAACAGGAAAGACAATAAGACAATAGGAAAGGTGTAAAGATGAGTCGATAGAAGTGAGGTAAATGTTGTGTATCATATGGATAGCTATACAAGCAAGTCAGATAGAAGTAAAGAATAGAAACAAATATAGTCCTGTGTATAATGTGAATTGTAGATTCCAACACATATTTCCTCTGTAATATCACTGTATTTCCAAAGGATTACAGAATTTTGTTCCCAGTGATAGGTGTTCTTTCAACCTACTTAGGTTGAAAATGACCACTTCTTTGGTTGATTCTTACTCTAAGATAGGTCTATTTCCGGTAGTGATTCTTGACCTATCTAGATCTCACAGTGAATTCATGCATTTGAGCCTCGTAACCTCTGTAAAGAATATTCAAAGGTGATTTGTCACTGTAATACGCAGAATTACGCCAGTGAAGTGACCCAGAGGATTGCTGTCCCGTAAAACCCAATCGACCGACGTTGTCAAGAGCTACGGCATGTTAGTGCTTGTTTGCTCCCGCTAAAACTTCCCAATTGGGCAATTTCTGGTTCGCCGACGAGGGAATTGGGATGGATGCTACCGACGTTATAAACCCTTGGCTTCCGAACATGTCATTCCCCAGAACATCCCCCATAGCCCTTTCAGTGACTCTTCGTGACTTTTTAACGACTCTTCCGCCTTGAAAACGACAAACATGTCCTACGAAAACGCTTTGGCTTCCACTAGCTCTTTACCTCTCCCTGCTACCGCAGCTACGAACGAACCATCTACCCCAAGGGGTGCCAGATCAGCAATCGGGCGCCCAAATGAAAATAGCGTGCCAAATTGATGCGAGACGTTTGTAAGCCAATGCCGGTCACTTGCCGTGCAGCAAAAGCTTGCTGGTGCCATCTGCGCGCGTTCTTGACACGTCCCAAACGCCTTTGCTGAACGTGGACACCCCCCAACACCATGACTACATTCATGTAAATACTGTCCATAATAGTCCGAGTCCATATCCGCACTATCCATTCTATACAACCTCTGTAGAAACGCTGCAACAAAAAAGAGACCTCCCACGTCACCGGCAGGAGCCTAAGAATTATAGATACATAGTTGTAACGAATATACGAAAGTTGCCAGAAGTTGCATTCTCATCGTCCGTTGTTTTGGCGCACGGCAAGCGACCGGCATTGGCTTACAAACGTCTCGCATCAATTTGGCACGCTATTTTCATTTGGGCGCCCGATTGCTGATCTGGCACCCAGTCAGCTCTACTTCACTCGGATACACATTCTCTCTGTCGCGTTCCTCAACGCGTGAAAGCCGACACGACCGTCGCCTGTCTCTCTCAGACTTGGAGACCGAGAACGCAGAAAGAGATGTTGAGCTGGGAATGGCACCACCGGCTTATGAAGAGCCCCCGGTGTACACAAAGAAAGACGAGCCCATTACGCTTGCGATGTACCTGTTTAAATTTGGGTTTTGTACGTGTTCTTTCACTGTCTTTCTGACATTGTTACTTACTCGTTCTTCCTTTAGTATTCCCTCCGTTCTGGATTCTCGGCGCCTTCATACTTCTTTCACCACTTCGTGCCCCTGATGCCAGCACTTCTGATGATTCGCTGCCTGCTGCCTGGCTTCCCGAAAAGACAGAAGCGGAGCGTCAGGCTATCATTGACCACATGCGCAAAGCGGAACTGAAATGGGCTTGGAGATGTCTTTGGGCTCTCCTTATTATCACACTGCTTGGGATTGCCGCTGGTGTAGCCATCTACATGGTGCTCAGGGCATGAAGAGCTTCTGCTGCCCACTTTCACTGTATCTCCGACCGTGCTTCTTACCCACCCTTTCATCCAACCTCTACGCGCCGAGCGTTTTAACCCAACTTTCCACTCATCACTCTTGCACTGTATTCTTCGAGTCTTCTATCCTTATTACTTTTTCTCCATCACTCTTTTGGGCCCCTGGTTTCACTCGTCCTAGAGACATTTCCATTCTACTGTTGCTGTATCGCTAGACACGAAAAATTCTAAGAATGTACATGTATCGTTATGTTCTATTTCTATTCGTTCACGAATGATAATTCACCTTGATTTCACTCGTAATTGAAAGAGGAATATTGAAAATCATCTCAGACAGACTTAGAGTCATACCATGTTTCTCTTCCAGGCCTGGTTGGGATCACTTAATAGCCTGGCAAACGAAAGCAATGCGATTGGTTCATACGGTAATACGGCTACTTACTACGTAACATCGCAGTCGACTTTTTCTTATCCTATCAGTATCCATTCAAGAAAAGGTTTTGACTGCTGCAGACCGCGGAAGACCTGGCATAATTCTATTGATGAACCATTTTCGTCTTCAATCCCTTTTCAACTTACTCCGTAAATTGACTCTGTGATCGTTTTGAGGTTGTCTGTCAAGGAGTTGCATTGATAGGCTATCCTTTTAGGTCTTGGCAAATTGAAAGGATTCCGTCGGGACACTTACTGGCTTCTTGCTATACCGCAGGTTGAACTGAAGGAATCGCTGATCGTGGCCCTTGAGTCCGGCGGAGACTCAGAAGAGAAGGACAAGTCCTGCATAACCAACGGATTGCGCTGGATCTACCGAGTCCGTATAAAAGACATGGTAAGAAAACCAAAAACCATAAACCGTTCTCTCTCACTGTCTTTTACATCAGGGCCTTCCCAGCATGAGCTTCAAATCTCTCCTGCTCTCACTCTGCACTGCTGCTATTGTTGTGGCTCATTCCAACAAATATGAAGACGACCATCGTTATATTGCTCCTGGTCCCAACGACCTTCGTGGTCCTTGTCCCGGTCTAAATACGTTCGTTCATATCTTTCTCGACTCGTGAGATGCTCTAACGTCCTCAAATATAGCCTCGCAAATCACGGATACCTCCCAAGAGATGGTAGGAATATCAATGTGACCACCATTTTGGACGCAGGATTCAGTATGTCCACTCTGAACATTCTGGCTCCAGTTTAACACCGATCATATTAGATGGATACCATATGCAACCCGGCGTTCTTGAACTAGCAGCCAAGGTATCGTTGCTGACCTCGAATGATCCCTTCACTTTTACGCTCGATGATATCAAGCTGTAAGTCCCGTTAATCCATGACCATGCAGCTTTTGACAAGGCATCGGTTCGCGTTAAATAGCCACGGAAACATCGAGCACGATGCATCCATCTCGAGGGTGGACTTTGCCTTGGGAGACAATGCCCGTTTCAATGAGACCGTATTTACAACACTTGCAGAGTCAAACCCAGGAGATGATCACTACAACACGACATCGGCAGGTCAAGTTCAGTACCTACGTCTCGCGGATTCTCAAGCTAAAAATCCCAATGTCACCAACACTGACAAGGAATTCTTCATTCGAAGTGTCGAATCAGCCTTCTATCTCAGTGTCATGGGAGACCCATTGACCGGCGTCGCGCCTAAAGAGTAAGTATCATCCTTTATCCCGAATTTTATATATTCATGACCTCTGTAGATTTGTCAATATCTTCTTCCGTGAAGAGCGTCTCCCCATTGCCGAAGGATGGAAGCGCTCTGAAGCGCCAATCAATGGAAGCACCATCGGTCCTTTGTATCGAAAGATTCAAGCGGCGTCCAACTGGACTGCCGGTGAAGATTGTCACTGGCTCAGGTTGGGTCCTGATGATCCCATCGTTGATTTTTAAGTATGCTACATAGTAGGGGCTAATATATTCTGTCCGTTCGTTACTTTAAATATTATGTGGACCCCCAACAGGGTTATTATTTATGGACATATTTCTCTGAGGCTAAGCAAATGTCACACACAGAGCGCATTTGAATCTACCGGGCGGTTTGATTCTGTACTGGTATTTATTTCTTGATCCATGTCATAAATCAAGTCTTCAGAACTCTAGTTAATGGTGTTGTGTTTGGCTACTGTTAACATTGAGGAATCAAAACGCCATTACAAGGCCGGAGGTTTTTGCTAAGTATCTGACAAATCACCTTCATCGGCATCCGAGTCAATGCGGCAAGTCGACATTACATTTCGATGGATTACGGCCTTGTATTCACCATACACAGTGGCGCACTTCTTTATTATTTTCCCGGTTTGACTATGCAACTGATTTTGGGTGACAGCCTGTTCTCTTCTACCACATCATTATGAAGGGGATATAGCAGATACGAGGTCAGAAATTATGATGATGCGGGGGGTTTACACACTAGCAAATAGGTTTGCACGGGATTCAGTCAGTCAGGTTTAGTACGAGTCCTTCGTAAACTCTGGCCTCGTAATTGGGTGCATATCAATATGTACTCTTAGATCTGATACCCTCGCCCTCGGGCAAGACTTTGGTATAGACATTAGCATTGAGTATTTATCTAGTGCAATCCAGCATACTGCAAGAAGGAAATCTAAACGATTCCGCAGCAACGCACAAGCCTTTTCTGTACCATATAATGATATATGTTTTTGCGCAGATAATCGGAAAATGCCTATGCTGTTCCTGGCCCTCGGCAACTCCGAATTCCATCATGGCACTGATAAATATGCTAATCTGGAACCCATTTTAACCCAGTACAGTAACAGGTAGTTGAAATCTATTAGATGTCTTGCTAAAACACAATACGATAGAGAACGCTTTTTGGATCCCATGATACGGTATTTTCTGATGATCAGATCGTGATAATCACTCTGTAAGCATGTAACGGATAAAAATTTAGCTATAGTGAGACAAGTGGATCAACATATTGTCACCTGTTCGAGCTAATTTTTGACATTATTAAAAGTGATCAAGTTATAAATTTGTATTCCCCTCACACGAGGCCATTATATATATTTACCTGCATTTATGGTCCAGCGAGCTCACCTCAATCACCACTGAATCCTACTACTTGGAGATTTTGGCTTGAAAATTTGACGTTCATCAACTACAGCCCTATTTTCCCATGGCACCTAATCCACCGGGCTCTCCCTATTTGCTTTTGTGGGTAGTTTTTTCTGCCTTTTGGTGTATAAATCTGTTCATCGACATTTTACATAGAACAGGACCAATAGTTGGTCTCCAAATTTTCCACCGCTTTCAATCCGTACTGAACTACTACTGTGGCAGTTTATTGGTACCATATTGAACTGGGCACTTATGGGGACACTATCTGTTCAAGTCTGTGAGCATTCCATGTCACTGTCATCCGCGTGGGTAATGATTGTGATAATTCATGGAAGATAACTATTTCCGATCCGGTTTCAAAGATAGAAGATGGATTTTCTGGCTTGGTGTGTGTTCAATTTCAGAGAGGTATCATTCCTTTTGACCATTCCTGCTTCAGTCATTACTGTTTATGTTCTTGACATTTTACAAACCATTTTTGAGGTGCATTCTATATGGGTGATGCTTATCCTTGGATGGGGAGATTTTTCAGCTTTGATCAATCCACCATGGACCACCTATACAATTCCAATCATGACTGGAATCAGTGTGTGATTTCCATATGTTTTTACCCTAGTATATTGACCAGAGTTTAGTTGGTGGCCTGATACAGATATTCTATGCTTGGTTGGTGTTGATTCATTTATGCTCTTATTCAATGACAAAAACTCCTGCAGGCGCATTTGGATACTGGGAAACAACATGAAAGCACATATTTCATCTGTAATTATTGTCATTGTGAGTCTTATTCACAGATATAATAAGTTTTGAACTAATCAATAGAATAGTTAGCACTTGCACAATGTATTAGTGCATTTGTATCCTCAGTCCAGGTAGCTGATTATTATCCTTTGCCATTCAATAATTTTAACTAGTCCCAGGCAGCTTTTGTTCCATTTCTAGACATGATTCCAACAATCTTTCCAGGTTTTATGGTATGATATGAATAATCATTAAGCAATGATTGGAGGTTTATTAATGACTCAAAGGTCTGGTTGGTTGGAAGCACCCTTTGTGATATTATCATAGTGATATGTATGCTGATAATTGTGAGTTCTGTTCCATTCTTGCTCACCGGTCAGCATTAAATATTATCAAGCTTCAATCAGCAAAAGCCAACTCCAATTTTGGAAGGACCAACTCCCTGATTGATCGCCTCATGATTCAAACAGTTCATACTGGTTCCATAACTGCAGTTACCGTTACTATTGGAATGATTTTTTTCTTGATTGAAAAGAATACATATATTCATTACTGTCCGTGCGTATATTTGAATCTTGTTATTGATCTGCAAAGGCTGTTAAACACACAGTTATAGTGCTATATTTGCAGGCAAATTGTTAGATCCATTTACTTCAACCATCTTTACACCACTAACCAACCATATCCATTCAGATACTCTAACACATTGCTAGCAAATTTAAATGGACGTCGCAGAGGAGAAACTGCATACTCTGTCCAATCACAACCTACCAGAACACTGGAAATGATGAGATTTGCATCTAATGGAAATTCAAACACAAGTGGTCCTGCTACCATCGATATTGTGAGTCTGAGTGATCCTCATTCTTGCCTCTGTATAACCTTTTTCAGGTCATTGAAACAAACATAGAAAATGATAGGCATACAAAAGGCTCTGGAATCTATTAGTATTACAACTATGGATTCCTCAACCAACAACTTATTCTAATTCAACACGACTTTTCTCCAATATCACAGAGACACTGGGAGACCGCGCTGTTATGGAACATTTGAATGGCATGGGTCGTCTATATAATTACCAGTCAAATCATGACCATTGTTAAAGCTTCTAAACAACTTACATGACTACTCCATTATCTATCATGTCTGTTTGGGAAGGGACATTGGTTCGACCCTGTTCATCCCTGATTTTCTCAATCCCAAAGGAGAAAGCCCAGAGCAAACATGCAACGTCGATAAATAAAGCTTGATTTGCGAGATTCATACCGACACAGATCCTGCGTGATTGATCAGGCCGATCAGGGTGCATCAATGCCTTTGTTTCGATAAATCAATTTTACCCACCGCTTTCCAAATCCGTAAGAGACATGGCCTAACGATAATGTGTCCGGTGGAACGACGTCTACTTTCTCCGATTCATCTAGAAACCGTTCTGGCCGGAATTCCTCAAAGTCAGGGAAAACCTCGGGATCCCTGTGTCAAAAGATCAAAGCCTGAAAAACGGGTTGCACATGTCCGAACCCCACCTATCCATAGCCCTTGGACATGATAAATTTATGGAAATATATGGATCAAGTAGTAAACTAACCAGAGGTTGACAAGAACGAGCGTGCCTTTAGGAATAAAATAGCCGTTGTACCAATCATCCTACAAATCCATCAAAGGCGTCAAGGTGTGCTTCATTGAAGGAGGAAAATGCGACGCAATACAACAACTTACTTTACTTGTCGATCTGGGAAGGCCTGAAACGAAAAGAGATCATAATTTTTAATTGATAGGTTTAGAAATATTGAACGCTGGTCATACCAATAGGACCCACAGGTCTCCACCTCAAGATTTCCTTTACTATAGCTCGTATATAATGCAAATTATCGAAATCTGCAATAGTTGGCAGACGATCGCGACCGACGACTTGATCAATTTGGGCTTGGGCTTTGCGCATGACATCTGGATATAAGCACATAGCCCAGATAAAAAACGAAAGCGAAGCCGCAGTCTGTAAAATTATGATGTTGAGAAATGACGCCAGAATTTTTCCTACTTGAGAAGCTGACCGTTTCTGCTCCAGCACCTCTGTGAGGCAATATATCAATGTTAGAAAAATGAAAAATTTCACAGACATGTATATTCACAGTAGAGTATTTGCTAGCCACGCAATTTCCTTACTTGTCAAGCCATGCCTCTCATTGTTCTCTAGAAGCGATGAGCAAAAGCAAGGCTTGTTGGTACCATTCTCCTGTTTCATGGCTAAATAAGAAGCAAAAAAAAAAGAACAGGTACTCACCATTCTTTTACGGACACCTTCCAAAAGTCTCTCGAATGTTTCTGTAGCTTTGTTGTGCCATGCGAAAGCTTCACGTTTCCACTTGGCCATCCAAGGTGGAAATATGTCCAGAAAAGGAAATAACTCAACTAAATGAGTTCCTGGTAAAGCTGACTTGGCTAAATGATCCGTGAGCTCTTCAAGTTCAGTAATCAGACTATCATCTTTGCTTTCGGGTGGCGGTAATCCATAGATAGAAGACAGGACTATTGAAGAAGTAGAACTGAGTGTAGGAGCGAAACAATCAATGTTAGCCAACATTCATTCACCCGCCGAGATGTACAAACTGTACGGACCGAAATAAATTTCTCTCCCAATTCTGGGGGTCTTGGAGCATGTCCGACACAAGGGACATAGCTTCATATTCTTGAAGAGGTCGGTAAGTTTTTACCATGCGGACATTGAGGAACTCTTGCGCCGGTCGGCGAAATTTCAGCCACCTAATAGATACGTTGCATGTGCCCGGCCCCCAATTGGATTTTTGAAAAACAACGCACGGTTTTCCGTAGTTAATGAATGCAAAATGCATTCTCCCAGTCAAGTACTCTCCGGTTACAATCAGCCTTGGTCTATCACTGTAGATATCTGCACGTTTGTCTAAGAATGCAATCGTTGTGATGATATTCAGTATATGTATTGGTTAGACATACTCAACAAGTCTATAGCTACTTGGTGAGAGCCTATGACGATCGCAGGCTGACCCGCCAAGTTGAGAGAGAAAATGGGTCCTGAAGAGCTTCAATCATAGAAGCAAGCGAATATCAGGTCGGACCGGCATACCGTAAGTTTCCTTCCATTTCGCGAGTTGGAGATGTTGGAGCCGAATAGGAAGCTGAAGGGCATTCCCCAAAATCGGGATACCGGAAGGTCCTGGAGGCCAATACTTTTGCCTAATGTAGGCCGAGTGACAAAGCTTGATGATCCAAACGGCCAGCACAGATATGAAGACCTGAAACACTTGTACACTTTGAAAATTGGGAATCATGGCTGAGTAAGAATCAATTGTTGGGTGCTCCAAAAGCTTGGGGTACAAGTTGGGTGCTTTCGGCTCAAGCTTGACTATTTAACTGGACTGGGCGACTTTGAAAATGGTTCTATCGACATACGCCATTGTTGTAACGTCAGGCTTGAAAGTTGGGAATGTTCATCTGCAACCTTCGAATTTTCTTATCATGTCATTGATACCTATATTTATATGTGAAAAGTGTCCTCGTTAACGCGAAAAGAACTTTGTCGTTCGCCGGCCCGAGGGATCATTTGACCTTGTAACATCGACCAGCTCCATGCCTCTAAACTGGGCGAGGAATTGTTGACGGTTACATATGTGGAGGATTGCTGTCTCGTAAAACCCAATCGACCGACGTTGTCAAGGGCTACGGCATATTAGTGCTTGTTTGTCTCCGCTAAAACTTCCTAATTCGGCGATTTCTGGTTGACTTTACTCGCACGACGAGGGAATTGGAATGGACGCTACCGACGTTATAAACGCTTGGCTTCCGAACATGACATTCCCCAGAACATCCCCCGCAGTCCTCTTAGTGACTCGCTTTGACTTTTTAACAACTTTTCTGCCTTGAAAACGACAAACATGTCCTACGAAAACGCTTTGGCTTCCACTAGCTCTTTACCTCTCCCTGCTACGGCAGTTACAAACGAGCCATCTACCCACCCAATCAACTCTACTTCACTCGGATACACATTCTCTCTGTCGCGTTCCTCAACGCGTGAAAGCCGACACGACCGTCGTCTGTCTCTTTCAGACTTGGAGACCGAAAATGCAGAAAGAGATGTTGAGCTGGGAATGGCACCACCAGCCTATGAAGAGCCTCCGGTGTACACAAAGAAAGACGAGCCCATTACGCTTGCGATGTACTTGTTTAAATTTGGGTTTTGTACGTGTTCTTTCCCTGTCTTTCTGATCCTTCAGCTCACTCTTTCTTCAGTATTCCCTCCATTTTGGATTCTCGGCGCTTTCATACTTCTTTCACCACTTCGTGCCCCCGATGCCGACACTTCTGATGATTCGCTGCCTGCTGCTTGGTTGTCCGAAAAGACAGAAGCAGAGCGTCAAGCTATTATCGACCATATGCGCAAAGCCGAACTCAAATGGGCTTGGAGATGTCTTTGGGCTCTCCTTATTATCACACTGCTTGGAATTGCCGCCGGTGTAACCATCTTCATGGTGCTGAGGGCATGAAAACGCCCCGATCGTTCCGCTTCCTCCCGGTCTTCATATGTGGTCATTTGCCATCGACGCGGCATTGTGCTTCCATTACGCCCCCGCTACTCCTGCTTACCTCGCCTATTCTTATTGTTGTCCTCTTGCTCTCATTTACCATCGCTCTTTCGGGATACTTTGCTTCTTCGTGTTTTCTGCACGTCCTAGAGACGCTTTCTCTGTATTCAAACTGTATCGCTAGGCATGAAACTCTTGACGTCTGTACATGTATCGTTATGCTCCTACTTACCTGACGAATAATGAAAAATCAATAATGTATCATGATTCATAGTCTGTAAAGCTTCTCCGGGTGACTAAACCAAGTAGGGCTCTGGAATGAGAGAAATGGTAGAAAACACTGCAGCCAATGGTCAGGTCGATCAGGCTTCAGACTATCTAAATCTCTGGCGGGTCCTCTATGTTCCTGGTACGACTGCCCTCGCTTGATGTAATGTTGCCTTGTTTTTTCTCAGATATTTACAAACTCCGCTACTTTTCTGCCTTCACGTCGGCGAAAATCGCTATGCATATGCAAATCTCGCTCAACGACAGGATACCGAACGAGATCCTGACGGAGATTCTGGTCTTCAGCTGCTACACCAACTCCTCCCTTTGCTCTATCGACCTCCCTCCTCAAAGGTATCGTGATCAAGACACAGGCTGGGAAGGGAAATTTTCACCTCCTCCTCAATGGATTCTAGCCCATGTCTGCGGATTATGGCGAGAATTGGTCATTAACATGCCCATACTCTGGACTTCGATCTCATTATTTGTCGACAATCTGGAAGGGCGGTACCGCGAAAACGAATCCTATGTTTTGGAGACGTTACAAGGTCTTCTCTCCCGTTCAGACCCAGCAGACCTGCCTCTCACGATTATGTATAAGAAATCCGCGGTTTGTGGGCAGGCGTATGATGTACTTTGGGGTCATAGCCTTTTCGAAGCCTTGATGGAACGTTGTGGGCGCTGGCGTTCTGTGACCATTGCCATTGGCGTCCTTGACTGTCTTCCCGCATCTTTAGAGTTTAAACGGGATAGATTCGTTTCGCTGGAAGTTTTGACCGTGTTTGTCTCACAAGAATGTATGCTGGAGTTTTCCCCGGACGAGGAGGAGGCTGCTGAAGATGTAGTGGACGAGATCCTGTGGTGTCTTGGAAGACTGCCCGCACTCCAAAATTTCACGCTCTCTCATGCATCGGCTTTTCTTACCTCGGAGGAGTGGTGTCATAATTGGAAGACAGTTACGGCATTCGAGTGCGAAGATCGGGCACTTTCACGACGGCCTGGGACGTATTGGGACGGGCAGAGAACATGCAGTCTTTTGACTTGCGCCTTGACGACAGGTTCTCCAGTGGTGATCCGGAATCGTTACAAGGCGCTCTTGAGCACCAAAAAGTCTCTCGTCTTTGGTTTCGGCATTCGCAGTGGTTCTCGCTCTTGGATCACCTTACTTTGCCTTCTCTGTCCACCCTGGATTTCGAGTGCTCGTTATCGGATTGGTCCGGCGTTTTCTCTCTGATCAATTTTTTGGAGCGCTCTCATCCGCCTTTGGAGTCGCTCATAATTGTTGATCCAGAAGTTTGCCATAGCTCACGACGGACACTGTCTTCATTGGATGATCCCCCAACGGTTCTACCTGTCATTGGTGGTCCCATTGTTCTCCAGACCCTTCACACATTGCATTACGATCTTGAGGGCGCGCATTCGGCCGTGTTTTTTGATTATATCCAACTTCCATCACTTCGTCATCTGCGTCTTTTAAGATGCCAATCCCCTCATCTTATCAAAAGAGTCTTCAATATGCTCATTCGTTCCGCCTGCCCTATAGAGACTCTACATATCGAGTTCTTTGGACTATTGGACGTTACACTTGTATCATTTCTGGAGCAGACCCCTGATCTAAAAGAGCTGTCTTTGCATGGACCGGTCTCCGACTATCTCCTCGAAAGGCTGGCTTCTTTCGACGCGTCGGCACCGAATGGTCGTGTCTTGGTTCCCAAGTTGCAGCGTTTATGGGTAGGCTGGCAGCCCATCTTCGCAATAGACGCATTCATCAACATGCTCCGTTCACGATATCGTACCGGGTTGCATAACGTGCATTTAAAAGTCTTCAACATGTTTCCGGATAGCGTGGTAGAAAAACTGCGCGCCTTCTCGAATGAGGGAGACTTTACCGTTCATATGGTGCACGAGAGTCATTCTATACCGGAGAAACCCATTTCAATCTTGATGAATGAAGGCCGAGAAGCTTTCCTTACTATGGAATGCATACTTGACAAACCCGTTATGTCTGGTCCTGATGTCGACGATATTGCCGAAGCTGTTATGCACACCCTTACAAGGAGCCCTCAATTCCGAATCCCAGCGCAGTTTGGATATGATAGCAACGACGAGGTGGGTATATCTGCTCTCAACTTTTTCTACGGCCTGACGATATCTGGATTCGGGTATGGATAGAATCTTCTGCTGGTTGAGCCACTTTTCAAAACTATCGAGGAATCCGGGAAAAATTCCGATGTAAGTGACGGAGAATTTTCTGGTATTTTGAGCTTCTATTCAAATAACAATCTTACCGTTACAGGTGTCGCGGTTTCTTGCCGCAATTAAAGAAATCGCTGATTGTAAAGCCAAGGATCAGTCAGGCTTTTTCGCTCGAGCTCGTAAACTTATGGAAAAGTTGGGAGATGGAGCGGATAAATCATCGAGTAATCCTTTTAGGTCACGTCGTAGATAACACACTGCATATAGGTACAGAACTAAGATGCAATCAACGCGTGATTTTTCTGTCTAGTCGTCCATGTATACAAAGCCTTGATTAGCATCTTCATAAGATTTTCTGAAGTTTCAGCGAATTCTTCGATTCTTGGCAAGAAGTTTACACCTTGTATTTTTAATCTGCTTGTAAGTTTAACCACCAAGATCTCGCCCAAATTATGAAAGATTTCCGTCGAAGGCGACATACAGAAATCTCCTCATAACCGCACATAAATCACGGTCTACGTACGGAATTTCGGTAAAATTCGACGCCGAAGTAAACAGACGTAAATTTCCGCTGCTTTCCTCCCAATGTGCATGTCCGTGAGGACTTGTTTCCGCTTACTTTTTTGCCTAAATTCTTTCTCTGAATTCGGCTCCTTGGCATATACTCTTCACCTTACCGACGTCTCGCCATTCTCATGACAACATGGCCGCACGTTTGCACACCGTGTTGGAGTACGGCTGTACACAGCCTTCTCCAACAACTGAGCAGGAAACTGATTGGATGTAACAGTTGAGTATGATATACATCTCCTTCATAAATCACAAACATTCGTTTTGAAACCTAGACCTTAGTTTCACCCTGATCATCATTTTAGGATACGAACATAATGATGACACGGATACGGCTCGTAGCTTAGAACGAAAATAGTTAGATATCTGCTCGCCACAATGTTTCAGCTTCCCACTTCCTTTATTCATCACCAGAGGATCGACGACCTACACAGACTTAACCCTCTAAATCAACTCAATGCTTTTTATCGTACCTACCTAGATATAGTTGGAATGAGATCCACTATCATAAAGATCATTGATAGCGGATTGGCGTCGGTCTCTCAACTATCGTTGCCATGGCCTTGAATGGTTGGATTTTGATGCGCTAGCGTAAAGCGAGGTGAGATCTCACCAAACACATCTTCATTATTCCCGTACTGAAACCAACGTTCTTCGAAATTCCTTGGATTGCTTGTAGATCGCGATTTATTGAGACGAGAATGGCTTTACTCGAAATCAGGTGTTGAACACTGAGCATTCTCAAGTATACCGATCCAAGATACCAAGATGAAAGACACCCTCCCAGGATGTTCTTATGTTGATCCCAGATATCTTCCCGCTTCGGCCCCAGCTCTGGCAGTGCTATAATGGTGCCCTCCTTATCATTACTGAGGAACGTATTGGAAATGAATGGCTCGTCCTCCATGATGTAAGTGCTGCGAGTTTGATCTACGGCTTAGGCCTGATGGGTTCGCCTAGCGTACGCACAGCCTGTAGATGAGGCGAAACATATAATATTTTGTTCGTTGGTCCAGTCTCCAAGTCCGAACCCCTCGTTCAGCTAGCCCTACCCACACCGCTCCCTCTTTCTTTTTACTTTTTTTTTCGTTCATTCCCGACCTCGACGGTTCGGCTGGTCTTTTTTTTTCATCACTCAACTTCGACCACTCCTTCTTTTTCTTCCTTCTAAACCGACCTCGAAGGTTCGGCTGGTCTTTATTTTTGTTTCAACAATCAACTTCGGTCACTCTCTTCATTTCTTTTTCTTTCTTAATAACCATGCCCGTCCTCCACCAACTTATGCAAGCCGAACATGCTTTGGCTTTGGCTGCTCCGCTCTTCTTGACCCAAGGGCTTCAGGCTCTCCTTCCGCTCATCCTCATTGTCTCTGCTATGCTCACTGTCCGCATCATAATGAAACGCCGTAATGATGCATACGGAGACATGGGCTTGAAAAGTGGCAAAACCTTGTCACAGGGTCACTCGGATTTGGAGCCGACTCGCCTCCATGCTTCGTCTTTGTCTCTTCTTAAATCTTATTATGGAGCAAGACATGACTTTCTGAAGTGGGGCAGCCAGGAAACGAGGGAAACTGTTTTCCAATTCAATCTCCTCCAGGTACGCATATTTTTATTCTGTGCTCAGTGAACTTGCGCTCATACATATGCAACTTGTAGCATAAAGTCATCGCAGTCTCAGGACACTCTGCTCGCCAAACCTTTTTCGCCGAGAGAGGTTTGAATCTGCCACTCGGTGCAAAGATACTCAACGGCGCTGTGAGTAATTGATATCGATTAGCATGGGTCATTATTCATTGATTAAAATACGAACAGATCCCCTCCATACCAGGAATATCAGATGATTTGGACCTTGACCAGGTTGCCTTGTTTCACAAGCGTGCAGCTGAGGTTCAAAAAGATCATCATCTTAGCCTCAGTGAGTACAAGGTATTGAGCTTGGTAAAGCAAGTCTGATATGCTATATGGTTTTCAGTTCTTCCTGTCATCATAGAGGACTGTCATCGGGGAATGGATGAATGGGCTGCTTCCGGGACTATTGATCCGTTCGAGATCCCGTATAAGGTATGTTAACTTTTCTCAAATTTATTGTGCTGGGCTGAGCCATCAACTATCCATAGCTCCTCTTCAAACTTACTGTTCGTGTCATGGCTTCGTTCGACATCGCAGAAGACCCCGCACTTGTGTCCAGCTTGCAGTATTACTACGAAATGATCGATCATACTACTACTGCCTCGACCGTAATGTTGCCCTGGCTTCCGTCGCCAAAATGGTGCAAGAAGCTTTATGCGACATTGAGAATATGTAGTATCCTCTCCCGAGCATTCAATGACCGCTTGAAGAGTGGAGTAGCCAAAGACGATACATTGCAGATGTTCATTGATACGGGGGATAACCAAACACAGAGCATAGGAGTGGGTGGTTCTTTTAGCGATTTGAATCGTGACACGAAGCTAACTGCACTTGTAGTTCATTTTCGGTATGATGTTGGCTGGAGTACGAACAACAGGATCGACAGGTGCGTGTTTTTTTTGAGTTGCGATGCAATGATGATTGACGGTCTGACCATATCTATCAGCTTGCTGGGTACTGACATTCCTCGGGAGCAACCCAACTTGGCGGGATAAAGTTGTAGAGGAGATTGAGAGTCTCCTACTCTCAGCCGACTCTAACGTTGACTTCACACCAGAAAATCTCGCGGAACGCATGTCCGCGATTACTTTGGAAGAATGGGAACACAAAACCCCCATTTTCGATGCTGTATTGAGAGAGACTTTGCGTCTAGCTGAGCCTCACACTGCAATGCGCAAGAATATAGGACCCGACACCTACATTGACGGAAAGCTTATCCCATCTGGTGCATTTGCGGTGTACTCTTTCGCTGACGTTCACTTGAACCCCGAAGTTTACTCAAATCCTTGGGAGTTTAACCCCGGTCGTGACTGGGACAAATTGGGCAGAGAGTTTCCCACTTCATACATAGGCTTTGGTACAGGTTCGTTCTGTTCTTTTTTCATTTCCCGCGCATCATGAACTGATCTGGAATCGTTAATACAGGAGGTACCGCTTGTCAAGGACGCCGAATGGCAACACTCGAAATCAAAGTTTTCGTTGCCATGTTCTTGACGAAATTCAAGTGCTTGACAGTGGGTCCAGACGGAATGATGCCATTGCAAAATTCGCCGGCACCCGACTGGAATGATTTTTTGAATCATGGCAGGGCACCTGGGTCATTCGCCCTCAAATATGAAAGGCGGAATTAGGGTTATTTAGGTTTTTTGGATAGTCGGGTGGACTGACAGTGAGCGTGCTCCGAGGCTAGACACGGCACTGAGGCGGACGTTTGATACATACGACCGTGTATATACAGAGAAACTTGTACAAAAACGGCAAAATTAAACATATCGAAAAGAAACCGAAGGATTGCGGATACCAAAAGGTACAAGGATACTAGGAAAGGGAACATGTGCATCGACGTGGCTCCATTAGTAACACTCCTATGTCCTATACTACTCCCGACATAGTCTGAAGACCAGCAACCTCTTGCTCAGCAACATCGCCAATCCACCTAGTGTTTCCATCTGCGTTGGTCACCTAAAATTGACTTGTATTAGGCTGCTTTCCATTCATTATTGGCTCTGCTCCGTGGAGCTTTCAGATATCCACATAGCAGATATGGTCTAATCAGATAATATTACATCGTTTTCAACCATTTTGTATCAGAAGAAAAGCCCGTGACAGTGTGAAGGTAATGTTAGTAAAACATAGAGAGGCAAGACGAATACGCAAAAAGGATTTCAATAGGATCTCTATCTATAACTGGTACATCACACAAAATGACAATATATTATAACCCCATTATGAGGGTTATAACAGTTCATGAACTATTATAACCAAGTTATAACTGGGTTATAATCAGTTATAATTCAATTACAATTCAGTTATAACCTGGCTAAAATGATTGTAGGCTATTATAACAAAGCGTCATTTTCTCAGATGTAAGCTTGAAGATATCAAATAAATTTGCCTTGTAATTACTCTTGTTACTTGTAAGTATTTCTCTGGTGTTATTTTCCCCTGGTGATTCTATATATCTTATGCTTAGCCCACTTACTCTAGTTCCCTAAAACTTGAGTTATATAGACTTGGCCATGCACCCATGGATGCTACTCTAGTAAAGATGAAGCCACTTTCTCTAGTATCCAGCCTTATCTCTACAGCATGAAATGGGTTGCAGATGTGAGTGATCATGTGAATTCTTGTGCCTAAAATTGGAGAGCTCTGTTGTATATGTAAACTTCTGGTGAGCATTTATTATATCTCTAATTAGTATCAATTTAATTTATATCTATAACTGTTGAATGAAGATCCGGCTGTATATCTTCCCTAGTCTCCATAGGTTGAGGTGAAGATTTCACCTCCATTGTCAATCCAAGTCCAACACGAACGAGCATTAGAGTTGGGGCAATACCCTTGATACATTGGCTGTTAGAGAGCATTCACTTGTTCAAGCAAACCAAAAAGAAGGCTCACCATGATTGGAATAAGTGCCCGAGTAACAATGCTATTTGCTGTGCCCGAGAATGCGTTGGACTGTAGGTGTACTAAGTCCTGGGTGGAGCTGTTTTTAAAGATGCAAATCACCCATATAATTAAAGCCGCAGGGTACAATAATCCAGACTCTATACTATTCACGTAGAAAATTAGACGAAGAAATGCCTGACTCTAAAGCAATTGATAATTATACGTACATTGCGATGACTATGATTTTATACCTGTTCAGTAGAGTCTGATTAATGACATTTGAAGCTTTTTTCGCCATTCCCAGGATTCTGACAGCTAAGGTACCTATTTCAAACTAGATATTGCAAAAAGCGAGAAATACTTACTCATGAGTGATGTCAATAACATGTTCTCCGTACCGGTGATAAATATAAATGGATAAAAGAGCAGTGGAGATTTTGAGAAATAGGTGGAAATTCCCAGTGCTGTGAAAATTACTTGATGCTTTGAATGTAAAAATATTCTACTCACATAGATTTATAACTAGTAAAATAGAGGGCAGCAAAATAATCTTATAGCTTCCACCCCATACTGAATAACAGCGGTTTATCTGCATCCCACATGAGTTATCGTAGTAGTCAGAAGGATCTGACTAACTACCATGATTACATTTGCAATGACACTGATAAGAATCACAAATATCATTTCTGTAACGGGTCCAACCATTAATCTACTCACTCAGATGGAACAAATGCTTTCATTCGCTTTGGTGGTAGTTCAGCATCAATTCTTGACAAATCTGGCATTTCATCGGATAACAACCTCGCCGTTTCAGTTAAATCCAGGATAATGCCGGCAGTTGCAAGCAGGAAAAGAACGCTGGATGTTAGGACATGAAATTTGTAGTGGGGGTTCCTTCTACCAAAAAGAACATAGAGACAAAGAACAAAGAGCACAATGTATATACCTTTGAGAGGTTGCTTTTTAGATTACAGTAAGGAAGAGAAGTGCTTCATTCTCACCGTATAGTATTGAAGCGAGCTAAATAGTAGTGAAATATCACATAAGCTTCGACAATTAGAAGAAAGAACACAGATGAGATTTCTTACAACGATAGGGACAATTGTATCTTGGAAATACGCAGACATTGAGTCTGCAGAACTCGGGAATACTTCAAGGTGACAGTTGGCCTTATATATGATTTCGTGAACTCCATGAAAGATTGATTTGTAAGTGATCTCGATTTTTCGAGTTGTGTAGTACGCTGATCAAGAACTTACACGCGTTGACTGCCATGGTTTGCTCCATGTCTGTGCACTACATACATTGAAAACATCATTTGATAAATCCGAACACAGGTATACCTCATATTCATTCTGTCGGCTAGAAAGAGGCAACAATTCATATCTTTGTTTCCATACTAATTAGAGACGTTGCGACGTCACAGTGCTGTAATGGCTTGGCTCTCTGGATGTACAGCCAGTTCAAGCCGTAGCCAGCCAGTGGAGTGGTTCACTACCTTTACATAGGGTCAGCGTCCATTGCCGGTCACTCAAGTGTTGCCGCTATTACTTCCCAGCATCAAAATTATTATTTGATAAATCCGAACTTCCCGGTGTCATTCTTGGCTCAACCTTATTCTTAAGGCCTCTGTGGGAACAGAGGATACTTGGGGCCAGTTCGGTTGTCAGGGGTTTTCTGTATTACACTTCAGTTACCAGTTACTAGTAAATAGCCAAAGGGAATATACTGATTATTAGTGCCCCTCCATGTGTACTACCCAAAGGCACTTCGACCATCAGTAACTTAGATTAATAGCCTCTGAATACATGCCAGGGATAAATGGGACAAATCCGACAGAGCTCTCATAAGTTAAATCAAAATTGTTATTTCTGAGCTTCCATAACTGTTCAATCAGGGCTTTTCTTTGGTAATCTGGCAGTGATTATCAAGTAGAAATTACTTCACTTCTTACAGGATCATGAACCTCCACCCCGCTCCCTGAATTCCATTACTGAATGTACATTATCTTCACTTCCAGAGTTTCCTGCTAACCCCAGTCCAACGCGGACTAACATTAAAGTGGGCGCTATTCCCTATAAAATCAAAATTAGCCATTACGACAGCTTGCATTCAAGCTAAAACATGCCAGAATTGGAATCAGAGCTCGGGTGACAATGCCATTTTTTGTGCCCGCAAAAGCATTTGCCACTAAATGTGCAAAGTCATCCGAAGTAGCATTCTTGAAGATGCACACAGTCCAGATTACTAGGGTCATAGGATACAAAGATCCAGATTCGATGCTTTTTTTTTTTAAAAAAAAAATTAATTCAGACAAGCTAGTCAGGATATAAAGGGGAAAAAAAATTACATTACAATAGCAATGAATTTATATCTATCCAGGATGTTTTGATTCAACACAAAAAATGCCGTTTGTCTCATCCTTAGAATCCTGACGGCTAGCCACAGTATTCTCTTTAGGCAAAATCTATTGATATAGAGAAATGCTCACCCATAAGAGTTGTCAAAAGAACATTTTCAATCCCAGTAATGAATATAATTGGGTAGAAAATGATTGGGGATGCGACAAAGTAGGTGCTGACACCAAAACCTATCAAGATATCCACATCAGCTATCTATTACAAGTTGAAAAATCGCAAAGAATTCACCCATATCCACAATTAGTAATAATATAGGCACTACAATAATTCTAGCGCTTCTTTCCCAGACAATATAGCACCTGTGAATCTACCAAACAATGCTATAATTAATTTTGAAATGGACATCTAGTATCTACCATGATAACATTCGCGACAAGGCTGAGCAATTACACGAACCAAATTCATTTTAATCAAAGGGAGAGCTTGAACGGCTAAATAACTCACTCTGCTGGAATGAAAACCTGCATTCTTTTTGGCAAATCAGAGGCAACTTTTGTTACATCTGGCTGTCCGTCGGAAAGAATATCTGCGCTTTCAACAAGGTCCACGATAAAGCTTGCAGTTGCAAGGACGAAAAGGATACTGGTGGTAAGGATATGAAATTGATGGTGCGGCTTCTTCCGGCCATGAAGCACGTAGATACAAAGTGGGAAAAGGACGAGGTAAATTCCTAGTCCAAGTATAAACGTCTTGGGCTTCAGCGAATCGTAAAGCTATTACCAGTTAAGATGGCACCCAGCTAAATATCAAACTAGATCAATTTGCTTATCCGTTGAAAGAGCGCAACAAAAGTACTGACCACCAATGGGACAACAGTGCCTTGAAAGACTAGTGACATTGAGAGGTGGGTCTCCACGTTTAAAGTTCAAGAAGGCTTTAAAGGGTAAAAGTCTATTTTCCTCCTTCGGTTTCTATGGTTCAATCTATTAAAAAACTGCGCCCATCTTTCATACAAGCGACGATCATGATTTTTCTGGCCAAGCAGCTGCGGTCAAAAGAATCAGGGACATGATGAACCTTCGTAGGATTCAGCCAATAAACTTAGACTAACCATGCATTCAGAGAAATCACGCGTACAGCTGACTGATATGGAAGGTAGGATGGTTAAAACTAGCTAGGTCAGAGTACGTTTGTTCGTTGGTGATTGCAGGTATTATTATCTACGTACAAGTAATCACAGCAACTATCCATGATGAAAGTAAGAACTAGGAAATCAATTGTACTTCAACTGCCATCATAAGTCGTAAAACACCGCTTCCTCGAATGAGCCAGCACTTGGCTTCAAACTCAGACTCCGTGCTCCACCCACTTTCTCTCTGACGAACTGATTATCAGTACATGGACAAAGGCTGTGATGCATTCCCTCTCCCTCTACCATCACCATCCCCATCCCGCGATGATCATTTTCTACCCGTTCTGAACGGGACGCATTTATAGAAAAGAACGTGTTTATAGAACGCAAGATTTCTCGGCCAACATATCGAAACTTGAACACAGGGTTGTCAATGTCATGCTGGTGATTCTCCAAAGAGAGGTCTTGAAGACGGCCTCGAGCTACTGCCGCTCGCCATGTTAGACACTACTAGTAATTCGCTTTTCAACCCCGACCAAGGTATACGCTACTCTGGTTTAAGACGAGGAATTCTGCAAAGCGAGACCCAAGACTAGCCGTGAAAATTGCCGGACGCATTTCGCCTGCGGCTAAAGACGACGGACCGGGACGAACAAAGGCCTGGGTTGGATTTGTTTGCCTCCAAATGTCGATACATCGCAGAACCCTAGGACTCTTGGGACTTAGTATGCGAACTTTGGAAGCGAGAAGAAGCACGTCGCCCTTCTTGCTTCCACACTACAGAACACGAAGAAGGCGCTACGGCCATAGGCAGTGTTGGCGCTAACGTAGCCTTGGTTGCAAATTGCAGCTTCTGTTTCTCTGCCTCCACGTTCACCAGCAAGAGTCTGTTACCAATACCATTCCCGTCTGCATCTTCTACCTCGACACTGTCTAGCGCCCTCTTCGTCCAAAAACGTATTTGACTACCACCGACCGCCTAGCCATACTGTCCGATGATCTCAGCGTAGCCTCCTCGCCTTCTACCTATACCCTCCTCGCATCACTACATCTATCCTTTTCTTTCGTAACCCCAGCGGCGGACGAGTCTCTGGGCCTTGCGAGCTCGCGCTCAAAGGATTTAGACTCGCCAGCAAGGAGCGGGGGCAGAGGTACGAGGGAAAGCGTCGACAGTTAGTCGTTAGGAAATGATTGGTGGTGTAACGTGTGTTGGAGGAGGTAGAGCGGCCTAGTCTTGTATCCGAAGGCAAGGTGTCGTTTCTCGTGATGTTGTTTAGATTGGGAAGACAGAGTTATTTATGAGTGAATGAATGGGAGGAGACGCTGTATGCGCACGAAATAGAGAAATAGAGCGGAATTGGAGTATCAGGGTGCAGAATGAGAAGAAAAAACTCACCGAATATAACGTGTCCTCGCACTGAATATCTTTGTCGACGACCTGAACGATTGCTTGAAACTTGAACGGCGCACGCCGTATGAGTCTCCGTATTATCGCCTGTTCCCCATGTGTATAACCACGGTCGTTGACACCTTCCTTGCCCCATCCCATCTCCTCGACAACCGCCCCAACCAACTCCCGACGCCGACTCAGGACCTCCACCACACTCTGAGAATTCTCCGTCAAAGGTTGTTCCAATTGACCTACATCGATCCGTGTTGAGGTGGAAATCATTGGGGAGTTCTGATCTGGGCAAGTACGACCACAAGGAGCATTAGTGGGGTTTGTTTGTTTGTGGTGAGGCGTGAGGCGTCATCTAGCGTTGGGCAGCAGAGGAAGGATATCTAGTGCCTTTACAGGACTGGATAACTCTCTAAACACTTCCGCCCTAAGGAACCCGCGATTGTTGACCCGTGCCCAGTTTCCAGAATAGCGTTCATTGCGAGAATCAACTGGTCTGGCGAGGGCGAACAACCCGAAACGGGGCGGCGAGGATGGCAGGGAAGGAGGAATGTATCGATACATAGAGTTTGACAGCGCTGTCAACGGCCATGTAGCACACTATTGTATTCTGTTGGAGGCATTGACGTATTGCAGTTTCTATTGGAGACAACTCTGCAAAATGAGATGGTTAGCGTACGCAGCACGAATAAGAGAGATTGGCCCACACCCCATTTCCTCTAAACAATTGCGGCTTTATCGTATCATCTACCGCTCCTGGCTTGTTTCATCTGGCTGCACTTGCCCAGCTCCCAGGTTCACGGTTGTACCAGCTCGGCGGAATGGAGATGCGTCTCAGGTCACGGTGCATATAAGGATCCTGAAGAGATAAAACAAGCGTCCTTCCTAAAACCAAATGTTTAATGTAATTTCAACGCTTTTCAGGTACAAAAACGCACCTGGATCTATTCCTTTTCGTTTTAATCCACTCACATATGCATCGACACTGCGACACAAAACATCTCCACCCACCCCGCATGAAACTATTCTGGTTCTGATATAGCCGGCTCAGCTAAACGACTTGCTGAAGCAACGACGTTATGAATGTGCAGATAGAGAGAGTTGACTCCCAAAGGATGGTGCGTGACGGCGTCACTCGCTTTTTCAACTTGCACGCCTTCATGCTGATCACGGTGTAGATTTGCCCTACGAGTCGAATCAACTCTTCGGGATAGCACGGGTGACAGGCTTGGACAATATAGCTGATAAAATACTGGCTGCGACGAAGTAAAAGACTGACTCAACGCATATATACGCATCTATATTGATCATGTTCAAACGAAAATTCGGGGTATGTATGTACACACTGGTCTTTGCAGTACAGTAGATAATAAGCTCAGCTTGGAGTGGAAATGAACGCAGCTTGCAGAGCGATAACATTTACAGTATACTCTGCGAGCGATATTAGGATTCTCAATTGCCAAGGACAAAGTCTGAACCGTTTACTGACGCCTGAGGTCGAAGGCAGGAGGATCAAGGAGACTGAATCGGTGTTCGCATACTAGGGACAAGGTTCAAGCATTCGGTGAAAGTTAAATGATAGCATATCGTACGATTACGTACTGCGTCGGCTTTCTCTGACCCGACGTTACCACCGCCTACTTCCCATGTACATTTACACCTGAGTGACTACCGCCTGCCTCCCATGTCCGTTGACACCTGCGCCCTCACTGCCGTCCTTCTCCTTCTCCGATTTTCCTCCAGCACCAGCGCCTGAATCCCCCAATACCCCTTCGACAACCTCCCTGACTTTCCGCCTCGCCTTCTCGACACCTCGACTTGCTCGTCAGGCGCGTTATCGAGGAACCCATTGACTTGGTATGTTACATCTGCGGCGGCATAGTGTGCGATGGTGAATGCTGTGATGGCGAGGAGATTTGTGGGGCATGTTTTCGTCGTCGTCAAAGTCGGAGTATGGTTTGCGTGTCCATGGAAATGGGCATGGTTCGCATGGTGATACGTAGGAGACGTAGGCGTTGTTCAACCCAGGTCCCGCCCTTTCCTACCTCACCGCCCTAAAATAATCTCCCTCTACACCTTCACAACAAACTCCGACTCCCAAAATCCTCCACACCTCTGTATGCTCATCGGGCACAATGCTCGGTCCTTCTCCAGCAATCCATCGACTTGATACGCCATGTCTACGGTGATAGGGCTGTCACGGTGTTCACGCGTTGGCGCAGTCGCAACGTGATGGTTCACGTGCCTTGTGTGGAGTATGGCCATTGCCCATGAGTACCGAGAAGGTATAAGCGTTGTCGGCCCGTTCGTTGGGAAATAGAGCGCCATACTTATGAACCGATCCGCTAATACGTGTGTCTGAGTCATACTATCCTTGTACCGGACATCGGACATGTACCACCTCTCGGCCAGTCACAACTGTCACAGCCTCACATTCAAACTCCGACCTCTGTGCGTGCACTCCTGAAAACGGACTTGCTCAACGTTCAACACTAAAACTTCATAGAGAATCAGTATAAAATGACTAGTATGCATATTGTTAAATTATTATAATATATCTGAATTGTGCTGTAGCCTGTGAATACTTAAAAGTACACTAACTGTCTATGCTCGGGCTGTTGTGTTGCCAAACTCTTCCCTCTGGGGTCATTGCAGCAACAGTCCTTGTAGCATGTAGCTCCGTGGTGATGTCTTTCTGTCGGTAAATACACAGACTTGCGGTGTACAGACATCGACACATTAAGGATTTTAATCTCCGACACGGCAAATCCGGCAGAGCGTGACAGCCTACTGATTTCTCGTCTCAGGAACGGCACATTTCCTATCTACAAAAGGCCCAGGGATATGTAGTTACAGTGGATATATACACATATACAAAGTCTGAAGGGTGTCGGATTGCAAGTGACCGAAATACTCAAGGTGGACGACAAGTGGTACGTGTCCGATGTCCGGTACAAAGATAGTATGTAACTAACATGTCTATAATTATTAAGTTCAAAAACACAGTTATAAGGTTCAAGTGTTGTCGAAAAAGGAAAAATTGCGGATCGACAATTCAGTACGGCCTCTCGGCTTGCAAATTTAGGTTTGAGCATTCGAAATGAATAGGTCCTCACGTGAAGTTGCTAGCTTTGCAATTTGATCAACTCGTCAAACCGCGCTCACACATCCCGAATGGAAAACATGTTCGAAGAAACTTCAACAGTATCCCTAGGTGGGTATCCTCCCTATTGCCCCGCAAATATACATGCAAGAATGGCTTACACTTTGTTTTTGTTAGCTCGAGGTCAACCTCAAGACAATTTTGGTGCTCAGAAAAACATACAGTTCTTTTCTGGGGCCAATCAGTCCGAATTCTTAAATACTACAATCAATTATGTTTCTGGGAACCAGATCAATAGTTATGGTAAGTGCGGGTCTTACTGATACTTCAGTTTATGATCTTACTTTCATTATAGATAAGAATGACAACATGTCACTGGAACAGAGTACTTTTTTATCTTAGTCATGTCTTCTCATGTTCTGAGTTGCTTCTATAGAAGAGAAAAAACTAAAGGAGATTTATGACTGGATGAAGCCATCTAATCCATCACAAAACTACAATCAATACCTTGAAATGTGCACAATGGCTAAAACAGGTGAATGGTTCATTAATTCACCAAAATATAAAGCCTGGAAGGAAACACCAAGTTCAATGATGTGGTTGCAAGGAGAAAGTGAGTATATCAGTTACTGCTTTCTTACATAGAAGCTTACTTTTGATCAAGTGGGTTGTGGAAAAAGTGTGCTTGTGTGAGTAATAACATTTATTACTGACATTCTTATTGAACATTATCTCATCTTTTCCATGTCAAGATCCACTGTCATCAAGGATCTTGAAGACTTTAAGAAACCAGACAATGCAATTGCATATTATTACTTTGACTTCCGAGATGCTTCAAAGCAAGGATTTAAAGATTTGATTGTTTCTCTTATCATACAGCTTTCCTTAACTCCTCATCTTTTGGGGGAGGCTTATGAAATTTTGAAACAATTATATGATAAACACAAGTTGGGCACAAATGAAGCAAGCATTATAACATTGAGAAGCACATTGATGGATTTGCTTTCTCTTTCATTATCAAGTTCTACTCAGATTGTCATTGATGCCCTTGATGAAATGGAGGGGAAAGCATTTCAGTCATTTATGGAGCTTATGAGTGTTCTTGATCAGAAAAAGTTCCAGCATCTTCATGTCCTAGTGACCAGCCGTCCCCAGTTGCCTATTGCTAGTCAGTTACAGAAGTTATGCTCAAGAAGCCTGGGATCTGTATTGTTCAGCAAGACAGATGTAAATGCAGATGTAGAGATTTTTCTTGATCACACCCTGAGTAATGCTCATGCATTCCAAAATTGGGAACCAGTGGTAAAGAATGAAATTAAAACAGCTTTACTTCAGAATGTTGATGGAATGTAAGTGCTTTGTCACTGCATAAGAAGAATTCAAGCTAATATTTAAATAACAGGTTTCGTTTAGTGGGATGTCAGTTAAATGCTTTGCAAAGTTGCAAAAGTACAAAAGCAATGCGCCAGGCTCTAAAAGAAATGCCCACAACCATTTATGACACTTATATACAAGCTCTTGAAAAGGCTACAAAAGAAACTGCCCATGCTCAAAATCTGAAAAATGTGTTACAATGGCTTGCATTTTCTATGGAGCCACTAACACTTAAACAACTGATAGAGGTCACTGCCTTTGAAAGACATGATAACAATGTAATTTTTGAAGTGGAGAGCAAACTTGAATCCAGAGAATTACTGAGCCTGGGGGCTACATTTATACATGTTGATAAAAATGGGATTGTGGAACTGGCACATCTATCAGCAAAGGATTTTTTGATGTCAACATTTTTGGAAAATTACTCAAGCTCTATGATTTCACAATTTCACATGAACCCATATATGGCTCATAAAGCCATTACTGGGAGCTGCCTGACATACCTTCTACAACCTGACAGGTGTGCTGATACAGGAGTAATGGGAAAGAAGGACTCACTAGCAAAGTATGCAGCAAATTGGTGGGTAAACCATCTGAGGGCAGAGGTTAGGTTGGGGGATAGCAAAATATGGGGCCAGGCTAATTTGCTTTTGAGTTTGGCTAACCCACAATATTGCAATCTATTAAATATGTTGAAAAGAAAAGAAGATTTTCAGACAGCCACAGGATGGGTTGAGCCTTTATACTATGCAGCTCATTTTGATTTGAAGCCAGCAATATTGAGACTGATAGGAGAACAAGTGAATGTAAATGCTAAAGGAGGGTTTATGGGCTCAGCACTTGGGGCAGCTTGTGCAAAGGGTTATGACAAAGTAGCTAGGATTTTGCTGAAAAAGGGTGCAGATGTCAATGCAACAGATGAATATGGAGGTACAGCAGTGTGGTATGCATCCCAAAACGGTCATAAGGAGGTTGTCCAACTGCTGATAGAGTGGGGTGCTGATATGAATATCCATGGTTGGAAAAATGCCACTCCCCTCACCCAAGCATCTCTGAATGGTCATCTGGACATTGTGAAGATTCTTCTAGAAAGCAAGGCTGCTGTCAATGCAACAGATGAAGATGGAAGTACAGCAGTATGGATGGCATCCAAAAATGGTCATAAGGAGGTTGTTCAACTGCTGATAGAGCAGGGTGCTGATATTAATATCCATGGTTGGAAAAATGCCACTCCCCTCAGACAAGCATCTCGGAATGGTCATTTGGACATTGTGAAGAGTCTTTTAGAAAACAAAGCTGCTGTCAATGCAACAGATGAAGATGGAAGTACAGCAGTATGGATGGCATCCAAAAATGGTCATAAGGAGGTTGTCCAAATGCTGATAGAGTGGGGTGCTGATATTAATATCCATGGTTGGAAAAATGCCAATCCCCTCAGACAAGCATCTCTGAATGGTCATTTGGACATTGTGAAGATTCTTCTAGAAAACAAGGCTGCTGTCAATGCAACAGATAAAGATGGAAGTACAGCAGTATGGATGGCATCCAAAAATGGTCATAAGGAGGTTGTCCAACTGCTGATGGGGCAGGGTGCTGAGATTAATATCCATGGTTGGAAAAATGCCACTCCCCTCAGACAAGCATCTCTGAATGGTCATTTGGACATTGTGAAGATTCTTCTAGAAAACAAAGCTGCTGTCAATGCAACAGATGAAGATGGAAGTACAGCAGTATGGATGGCATCCAAAAATGGTCATAAGGAGGTTGTCCAACTGCTGATAGAGTGGGGTGCTGATATTGACATCCATGGTTTGCAAGATGACACTGCCCTCACCCAAGCATCTCTGAATGGTCATTTGGACATTGTGAAGATTCTTCTAGAAAACAAAGCTGCTGTCAATGCAACAGATGAAGATGGAAGTACAGCAGTATGGATGGCATCCCAAAATGGTCATAAGGAGGTTGTCCAACTGCTGATAGAGCAGGGTGCTGATATTAATATCCATGGTTTTCAAAATGCCACTCCCCTTAGACAAGCATCTCTGAATGGTCATTTGGACATTGTGAAGATTCTTCTAGAAAACAAGGCTGCTGTCAATGCAACAGATGAAGATGGAAGTACAGCAGTATGGATGGCATCCCAAAATGGTCATAAGGAGGTTGTCCAACTGCTGATAGAGCAGGGTGCTAATATTAATATCCATGGTTTGCAAGATGACACTCCCCTCACCCAAGCATCTCTGAATGGTCATTTGGACATTGTGAAAATTCTTCTTGAAAACAAAGCTGCTGTCAATGCAACAGATAAAGATGGAAGTACAGCAGTATGGATGGCATCCCAAAATGGTCATAAGGAGGTTGTCCAACTGCTGATAGAGCAGGGTGCTGATATCAATATCCATGGTTTTCAAAATGACACTCCCCTCACCCAAGCATCTCTGAATGGTCATCTGGACATTGTGAAGATTCTTCTAGAAAACAAAGCTGCCATCAATGCAACAGATGAAGATGGAAGTACAGCAGTATGGATGGCATCCAAAAATGGTCATAAGGAGGTTGTCCAACTGCTGATAGAGCAGGGTTCTGATATCAATATCCCAGGTGTTCAAAATACAACTCCCCTCAGACAAGCATCTCTGAATGGTCATCTGGACATTGTGAAGATTCTTCTAGAAAACAAAGCTGCTGTCAATGCAACAGATGAAGATGGAAGTACAGCAGTATGGATGGCATCCAAAAATGATCATACGGAGGTTGTCCAACTGCTGATAGAGTGGGGTGCTGATATAAATATCCATGGTTGGAAAAATGCCACTCCCCTCAGACAAGCATCTCTGAATGGTCATCTTGACATTGTGAAGATTCTTCTAGAACACAAGGCTGCTGTCAATGCAACAGATAAAAATGGACGCACAGCAGTATGGATGGCATCCAAAAATGGTCATAAGGAGGTTGTCCAACTGCTGATAGAGTGGGGTGCTGATATTAATATCCATGGTTGGAAAAATGCCACTCCCCTCACCCAAGCATCTCTGAATGGTCATTTGGACATTGTGAAGATTCTTCTAGAAAACAAAGCTGTTGTTAATGCAACAGATGAAGATGGAAGTACAGCAGTATGGATGGCATCCCAAAATGGTTATAAGGAGGTTGTCCAACTGCTGATAGAGTGGGGTGCTGATATCAATATCCATGGTTTTCAAAATGATACTCCCCTCACCCAAGCATCTCTGAATGGTCATTTGGACATTGTGAAGATTCTTCTAGAAAGCAAAGCTGCTGTCAATGCAACGGATGAAGATGGAAGTACAGCAGTATGGATGGCATCCAAAAATGGTCATAAGGAGGTTGTCCAACTGCTGATAGAGCAGGGTGCTGATATCAATATCCATGGTTTTCAAAATGACACTCCCCTCACCCAAGCATCTCTGAATGGTCATCTGGACATTGTGAAGATTCTTCTAGAAAACAAAGCTGCCATCAATGCAACAGATGAAGATGGAAGTACAGCAGTATGGATGGCATCCAAAAATGGTCATAAGGAGGTTGTCCAACTGCTGATAGAGCAGGGTGCTGATATCAATATCCATGGTTTTCAAAATGACACTCCCCTCACCCAAGCATCTCTGAATGGTCATTTGGACATTGTGAAGATTCTTCTAGAAAACAAAGCTGCCATCAATGCAACAGATGAAGATGGAAGTACAGCAGTATGGATGGCATCCAAAAATGGTCATAAGGAGGTTGTCCAACTGCTGATAGAGCAGGGTGCTGATATCAATATCCCAGGTGTTCAAAATACAACTCCCCTCAGACAAGCATCTCTGAATGGTCATCTGGACATTGTGAAGATTCTTCTAGAAAACAAAGCTGCTGTCAATGCAACAGATGAAGATGGAAGTACAGCAGTATGGATGGCATCCAAAAATGATCATAAGGAGGTTGTCCAACTGCTGATAGAGTGGGGTGCTGATATAAATATCCATGGTTGGAAAAATGCCACTCCCCTCAGACAAGCATCTCTGAATGGTCATCTTGACATTGTGAAGATTCTTCTAGAACACAAGGCTGCTGTCAATGCAACAGATAAAAATGGACGCACAGCAGTATGGGTGGCATCCAAAAATGGTCATAAGGAGGTTGTCCAACTGCTGATAGAGTGGGGTGCTGATATTAATATCCATGGTTGGAAAAATGCCACTCCCCTCACCCAAGCATCTCTGAATGGTCATTTGGACATTGTGAAGATTCTTCTAGAAAACAAAGCTGCTGTCAATGCAACAGATGAAGATGGAAGTACAGCAGTATGGATGGCATCCCAAAATGGTCATAAGGAGGTTGTCCAACTGCTGATAGAGTGGGGTGCTGATATCAATATCCATGGTTTTCAAAATGACACTCCCCTCACCCAAGCATCTCTGAATGGTCATCTGGACATTGTGAAGATTCTTCTAGAAAACAAAGCTGCTGTGAATGCAACAGATGAAGATGGAAGTACAGCAGTATGGATGGCATCCCAAAATGGTCATAAGGAGGTTGTCCAACTGCTGATAGAGCAGGGTTCTGATATTAATATCCCAGGTGTTCAAAATACAACTCCCCTCAGACAAGCATCTCTGAATGGTCATTTAGACATTGTGAAGATTCTTCTAGAAAACAAAGCTGCCATCAATGCAACAGATGAAGATGGAAGTACAGCAGTATGGATGGCATCCAAAAATGGTCATAAGGAGGTTGTCCAAGTGCTGATAGAGTGGGGTGCTGATATTAATATCCATGGTTTTCAAAATGCCACTCCTGTCGTAAAGATTAAATACGAACATTTTATTCCGATTACTAATATTCATTTTTCCTTTATTTTTAGACATTTACGTTTGCATGTTCCTGTTTACCATCACCTTTAAACCTTATTTCCAAACCTTAACTACGAAGTGCGCGCAGCCTTATCGCTGCCTCGCACCTTTACACCCTGTCTACACCTTTCTTTCATTTCCCTTCGATCATACTTGTCCATAGCCTTTCCATAGCCTTACCATAATCTTTCCCAAACATGCGTTAGTAGTGCTGTAAGCCCATAGCCCTAGTTTCACATCGTCGATCTCCATAGTACGGTATTTAAACTCTTCGTCCTGTAACCTAGTCCTCATCTTGACCTCTTGGTCTATTCGGACTAGGTATGCTTTGTATCTTTTTACTACTCTAATCTAACTTGGTCTATTCGGACTAGTTTGCGTTAAAGTCTCTCGCTCTCGTCTCGCTCTTGCTTGCCCTCTCGTTGTCGCCTCTTCGCGACATTAGGTCAAGATCCTTTACTGTGCCCGTCTATCAAGAGACCCGTACAGACACGTTGTACTCGTCGGTATCCCGATCCCTTCCCTTCCCATCCCCCAAGGGCCCACAAGCCCGTCGACTCTAGCCTGTGTGAGGAGCCTCACAGGTGGGCAGGTACGAACAGTTCAAGGAGCTGTTGCGTAAGGTCATCCCCCGTCCACACGAACTTCGAAACGTAAATCCGGACTCCCTATAAAGGAGTAAGGTGGTTGCCCGACTTCGTAATTGAAATCAGCCTTCAACTCTACCGACACGAGAAACAGTCATGTCAGATCCCACTACCTACGAATGTTACCAACTCCCACATGGAGTAGACCTCACCGGAAAGAGACACGTGCACGTCAGAGCAGATGGGAAATTCTGGCCTTGCAAGGAGCAAGTCTGTCCCAATGCCTTCTTCCAGTCAATCAGCGAACCTACTACAGCCAACTGGGACAATGTTGAACACGAAATCATCCCGGTTCCACCGAAACAACCGCCTAAGCCTCCCCCCACGCCACCAAAAGACGAAAGCATGGATGACATGTCCAAAGATGATCTCATCAAATTCCTCATGAAACAGCAACTCCTGCTCCAGAACGAAGTCACCCGCCTCGCCCATTCCATCAGCAAAGCCGATATCACAGAAAAAAGGGACAAGAAGAACGCTAATGCTAAACCTGCCCCCTTTACGGGCAAAGGAACAGACGTGCGCCGCTTCCTCGCCTTTTTTCAGAATTGGGCAGGAAAGCAAGAAGGAATCCGGAACGCTCATGACTGGATCGCCTCTGCCCTGTCCTACATGACAGAAGATGCAGCAGATTGGGCGGCCCGATACGCAGACCAAGTATTCCAACATTACGCTGATCCCACCAAAACCTCATTCCCATTCAATGGAAAGTGGGATGAGTTTGTCAAAGCTTTCAAAACTAGGTTTGGATCGCTAGACGAAGAGTCGGAGGCTAGGAAGGAAATTCAGGGGAAAGACGGCAAGGGCATGAGACAAGGGAAACAGACAGTCGCGCAGTTCGCGCAGAAATTCCAGGATGTCGGATCCAGAACCGGGTTCTCGGATGCCGATCTCTTAGAGCGCTTCTGTAACGGACTCAACCATGGCATTCGGCTCCACATGGTGAGCATCAACATCGCACAAGGAAAGCCCAAGTCCCTGACCCAAGCCATCTCGCGAGCCATCGAAATCGAATTGGCTCTCCATGACCCCACTTACAACGCCAATAATAACCACCGATCCGATCCTAATGCCATGGACGTAGATGCCACGCGAGTAGGAGGAGGAAGAGGAGGAGGAGGGAATTGGAATGGGAAGAGTCGAGATGACTTCCTAAGAGAGATGAAGGGAAGGTGTTTCGGATGCGGGAGCCAGAGCCATATTCGAGGAAACTGCAACATGAAGAACGAGAAGTGCCGTCACTGTGCCCGAACCGGTCATGTCGAAAGAGTCTGTCAGGACAGATACATGGGTTTGGAAAAGAACCGAGGAGCTGGAAAGACAGGAGGAGGAGCTCGCGTATCCGCTAACACAGAAGCCCCATTTTCTTTGTTCAGTAACGACACCCCTAACACGGGACCTTCTCAACCGCCGACCCGCGTCAACAACTCCACCAATGAGATCCAAGCCTTGAAAGAGGCTATGGCTCAACAAACCGCCATCTTAGCTGCTTTCATGAAAGAACGTAAGGATTTTTAAAGCCGGTACCGGACTCTGCTGCACCCCGAGTACCTCATACATTTCAGAACTTTCGCTTTTCTTCTAACTACGATTCGATACACGCATGTACTTTAAATATGACTTCGGAAATAAAGCCAGGAGCTTCGCATTATCGAGTCAACGTGTGTCTTCAAGAAAAGGGATTGCAGCTGAATGTAGCAGCAATGGTGGATAGCGGAGCAACTGCGTTGTTCTTAGATGAAAGATTTGTTCAGAAACACAAGATCCCTACCTTCCTGATGAAAAAGGCCCTGCCGATTTACAACATAGATGGAACGGAAAACCGGGCCGGGAAAATAGAAAAATGCGCGAACCTAAGGTTAACGGTAGATCAGATGAGCGGATGGATGGACTTTTTAGTCACGGACCTAGGAGGGGAAGATGTGATCTTAGGATTACCATGGCTAAGAGAGGCTAACCCGAGTATAGACTGGGAAAAAGGCCTATTACAAGTTCGAGGGAGGAGTGACCGCATCTATGATGATGATGACTTCTGGGCAACAGAAGAAGAGGTGAAAGCCGGAGCGACGAAAGAAGAGGAAGAAGGACCTCTGCTGACCCCGGTAAAGATTAAAGCAAACCGAAAACAACGCAGAGAGTGGAGGAGAGAAGGAGTAATCGAGGAACTAGAAGACGAAGTATGGTGTGCAGCAGGAGTAACTTACTCCCAGCGAATCGCAGAAGAAGCCGCAAAAGGGAAGGAAAAGAAGACGTTGGAAGAGATGATACCAGAAGCCTACCGAGAGTTCCACAAAGTTTTCTCCGAAGAGGAATCCGAAAGACTCCCAGCCCATCAGCCCTGGGATCATGCAATCGAGTTGACACCAGGAGCACCCGCCTCCATTCGAACCAAAGTGTACCCCATGTCGGTGAATGAACAGCAGGAGCTTGAAAGATTCTTAGAAGACAACCTGCAGAAGGGGTACATTCAGACCTCTAAATCCCCCGTCACCTCCCCTGTATTCTTTATCAAAAAAAAGGACGGCAAGCTTAGATTTGTTCAGGACTATCGGAAACTCAATGAATTCACCATTCGAAACCGATATCCCCTACCCTTAGTCCAAGACATCATTAATCGACTTCAAGAAGCCAAGTACTTTACCAAGTTTGACGTCCGATGGGGATACAACAACATACGAATCCGAGAAGGAGACGAATGGAAGGCAGCCTTTGCGACCAACCGAGGGCTATTCGAGCCGAAAGTAATGTTCTTCGGGCTGACCAACTCGCCCGCCACCTTTCAGACCCTTATGAATTCTATTTTCGGGGACCTAATCGCGGCAGGAAAAGTGGCTGTATATTTGGATGATATCCTCATCTTCACAAGCACCAGGGAAGAGCATAAAGAGATCACGAGAGAAGTCCTTAGAAGGCTAGAAGAGTACGATTTATACTTAAGGCCGGAGAAGTGTGAATTTGAAAAAGAAGAGATCGAGTATCTAGGGCTCGTAATTAGATATGGAGAAGTGCGGATGGACCCAGCCAAAGTAGAAGCGGTTAGAAAATGGCCCGTACCCAAGAGTATCCGAGAAGTACGAGGCTTCATTGGATTCGCCAACTTCTACAGGAGATTCATACAAGGATTCTCGGATGTAGCGAGGCCCCTACATGACCTCACAAAAAAGGGAGTGGTGTTCCAATGGGGGCTCAAACAACAGCAGGCCTTTGAAGAACTTAGAGACCGATTCATTTCAGCCCCGATACTTACACTATGGAACCCAGACCGACCCACTCGTATCGATGTAGATGCCTCGGGCTTCGCCACTGGAGGAGTTATCATGCAAAAACTTGAAGACGAACTCTGGCACCCAATCGCGTTCCGATCCGCCTCTATGGACGAACACCAACGGAACTACGAGATCCACAACCGAGAAATGCTGGCGATTATCGAGGCTTTGAAAGAATGGAGGCACTATCTAGAAGGACTCCCCGAGCCCTTCGAAGTCATTACTGACCACGACAATCTGCGTTACTGGAAGACGGCCCAGGATCTAAGCAGGAGACAGGCTCGATGGGCCTTGAAACTAGCCAACTTCAACTTCCTATTAGTACATAGGCCAGGCAAAACCAACGTCTTAGCCGATGCCCTATCTCGATCCCCCTTACACCGCGTCTCCGACGAGGAAGATAACACCAAACGAACAGTTCTACGACCTGAACACTTTGTGAAGTTAGCCGCGTCCCATTTCAGCAACCCGTTGGAAGAAAGAATCCGTCGAGCCACTACAAGAGAAGCGGAAGTAGTAGAAGGGCTGAAGGAGTTGAAGAAGGGAGGACTGAAGAGACTAGCGGATGGGATAGCAGAATGGGAAGAAGATGGAGGGCTGATCTATCACAGAGGAAGGGTGTATGTTCCACCAGAGGAAGAGTTAAGGAAAGAGGTAGTGAGACAATGCCACGATGTGCCCACTGCAGGACATGGAGGGAAACACGCAACCTTTGACCTGGTTAGTACTCACTACTGGTGGCCGTCGATGAGAGCGTTCGTAGAAAAGTTTGTGGAAGGATGTGATATCTGCATGAGGAAGAAGCTACAGAGACACCCAAGGGCAGTGATGGAACCGTTGGAAGTCCCTGAAGGACCCTGGGAATTTGTCGGAGTAGACTTGATCACGCAACTACCAAAATCTCAAGGATACGATGCCATAATGGTCTGTACAGACCACTTCGGCAAACAGCTACACACTGTACCCTGTCATTCGAATCTTACAGCGGAAGGAGCCGCTGATCTATATTACAAAGAAATCTTCCGACTCCATGGGTTACCACTTAGGATGATTTCCGATCGAGGCCCCCAATTCGCAGCCGCAGTAATGAGATTGCTGCTCAAAAGACTAGGCATTCAATCGACCCTGACCTCGGGATACCGACCCCAGTCAAATGGACAGACAGAGAGGGCAAACCAAGAAGTGGAAAAGTATTTAAGGATATTTGTAAACCGAAGGCAAGACGACTGGGTGGAACACCTACCCATGGCAGAGTTCGTAATCAACTCCCGAACCCACTCGGCCCACGGCCTGGCACCCTTCGAAGTTACCTACGGGTATTTACCACACTTCAACATCCCAGTAGGAAGGAGAACAGGAAATGCGAGTGTAGAACAACGGATCGAAGTATTGAGAGAAGCGAGGAGAGATGCAGGAGCAGCTTTACATTTGGCAAAGAGGAAAATGAAGGAAGGTTTCGAACGAGGAAGAAAGAAAGCACACCAATTCAAAGTCGGAGACCATGTTTGGCTTAGTGCCGAAGATATCAACCTCCAACTTTCCAGTGAAAAACTAGGAGACCGACAACTAGGACCGTACGAAGTCATCGAGAAGATCGGGAACCTAAACTACAAATTGGATCTTCCTAGATCCCTAGAGCGAATACACCCTGTCTTTCATGTCGACAAGCTCCATCCGTTCAAAGGCAATATAGTTAACGGAAAGTTGGAAGTGGAACCGGAACCAGTTTATCTAGAAGATGAAGACGAACCAGAATACGAAGTAGAAAAATTATTAGACAGTCGGATCAGATGGAGGAGAATCGAATATTTGGTAAAGTGGAAAGGATATGATGAAGGACACAATTCATGGGAACCGGTAACAAATCTCACAAATGCTAAACGATCAATTACAGCATTCCACAAGAAACACCCGGAGGCACCCAGAATATAGTCATCGAGGATGATGGACTCTAAGGAGGGGGGTAATGTCGTAAAGATTAAATACGAACATTTTATTCCGATTACTAATATTCATTTTTCCTTTATTTTTAGACATTTACGTTTGCATGTTCCTGTTTACCATCACCTTTAAACCTTATTTCCAAACCTTAACTACGAAGTGCGCGCAGCCTTATCGCTGCCTCGCACCTTTACACCCTGTCTACACCTTTCTTTCATTTCCCTTCGATCATACTTGTCCATAGCCTTTCCATAGCCTTACCATAATCTTTCCCGAACATGCGTTAGTAGTGCTGTAAGCCCATAGCCCTAGTTTCACATCGTCGATCTCCATAGTACGGTATTTAAACTCTTCGTCCTGTAACCTAGTCCTCATCTTGACCTCTTGGTCTATTCGGACTAGGTATGCTTTGTATCTTTTTACTACTCTAATCTAACTTGGTCTATTCGGACTAGTTTGCGTTAAAGTCTCTCGCTCTCGTCTCGCTCTTGCTTGCCCTCTCGTTGTCGCCTCTTCGCGACAACTCCCCTCACCCAAGCATCTCTGAATGGTCATTTGGACATTGTGAATATTCTTCTAGAAAACAAGGCTGCTGTCAATGCAACAGATGAAGATGGAAGTACAGCAGTATGGATAGCATCCAAAAATGGTCATAAGGAGGTTGTCCAACTGCTGATAGAGCAGGGTGCTGATATTAATATCCATGGTTGGAAAAATGCCACTCCCCTTAAACAAGCATCTCTGAATGGTCATCTGGACATTGTGAAGATTCTTCTAGAAAACAAGGCTTCTGTCAATGCAACAGATGAAGATGGAAGTACAGCAGTATGGATGGCATCCCAAAATGGTCATAAGGAGGTTGTCCAACTGCTGATAGAGTGGGGTGCTGATATTAATATCCATGGTTTTCAAAATGCCACTCCCCTCAGACAAGCATCTCTTGATGGTCATCTGGAAATTGTGAAAATTCTTCTAGAAAACAAAGCTGCTGTCAATGCAACAGATGAAGATGGAAGTACAGCAGTATGGATGGCATCCCAAAATGGTCATAAGGAGGTTGTCCACCTGCTGATAGAGTGGGGTGCTGATATTAATATCCATGGTTGGAAACATGCCACTCCCCTCAGACAAGCATCTTGGAATGGTCATCTGGACATTGTGAAGATCCTTGTAAATAAGGGAGCCAATGTTAATGCAACAGATGGATTTGGGGACACAGTAGTGGCAGTAGCACAGCAGAATGATCATGCAAATATTGTTCAGTTTCTTTTTGATAATGGAGCATCATTGACAGAACTGTAATATGGATTTGGTACACCTGTTTCTCTAATTCCGAGTATATGCCTTACAATGTAACCCCTAATTTAATTATTTAAGTGGTCAATAGTTGTAGGTAATTTTTAACTGATTGATTATTGTTTGGTTGGTCATATGCAGGCTGGCCATTTATCTCTGTTCGATCGTTGTAGTCTCAAATCCCAGCCTTTATTTTTCCAGCTCCAGTTCAAGTCTTAACACATGAATCACGCTCACCGTTAACATAGCTAAGCCGTTACAATTGATGAGTAGGTGCATATGCAGTGTCCATTATCTCATTGAGCATTAGGATATATTATGAAATTTAAAGTAAAAGATGTGCACCGCAAAAGTCCGCGATGAAAGGAAAAGAAAAGAGGATCAGAATCCATACAAAAATTAGATGTCGTAGTCATAAAAGGTCATAATTACGTCCACCACAAGCCACACATCAATACTTCCACCTCGGCTTCAAATTCAAACTCGGCGCACCTCCCTCCCTCCCCCTCATAAACTGATTATAAATCTTCAACTCTGGTAACGGTGTCGACACGTCGTTTCCTTCTTCCCCTCCTTCAGCCCGCTCATCACCAACTCCAGTCTGATGTATCATCTTACTCGTATCCACCGATTTAGACTGCCCATGTTTATAAAACGCAAACTTTTTCAGTCTACTCGTCTTTGAAGGCGTCGAAGGTGTATTCGGCCGAGATTGCGCTCTAGGCGTCGTCGTACTATTTGTAGTAGCGTTGGCGGTTCTCGAAGGAGGCCTCGAAGGAGTCCTAGAATTACTACTCGCTGTCGGACTCTGGTAATTGGTCTTTCGCCCTCTACTCGGAGTTGTAGGTACTGGAAGTCCCCCAAGATAAGGCTCTAAAGGCGGAGTAGGATGTAACAGGTTAAGCATAGCCGTTCGCATTTCACCTGAAGGTGATTGGGGACGTGATTGAGCGCGTGATGGAGGACGAGAAGAGGAGTTTCGAGGACGTGATTGGGAACGGGCAGTGGAACGTGTTTGGCTTTGGGTTGTATGCGTTGTATGGGTAGAATGGAAAGAAGAGTCTAGGCTTGTTTTGCCTCGAGATGAAGGTGTAGATATATCGCGAGCTCGTTCCGGGCTCGGTTTATGATCTTCGGAAGTGGGGGTACGGTGACGTGCAGCAGAGTTACCGACGGCACTAGAAGGTGAATGAGATGAATTAGGTATAGATGGAAGCGATTTAGAAACAGAAGACGCTTCGGCCGCAGGTGTCGGTGTTGACGTAGCCTCGACTGCAGCTGCAGCTTGAACTTTCTGTTTCTCCTTCTCCTCGGCGAGCACCCTTTCCTTCTCATCCTCTTCCTTTCTCCTCCTCTCCTCCGCCTCCGCCTTCAACACAACGAACACCCTCCTCGCTAAAATCGCTCTCGAAACACTCTGTAACCCCACCGCCCACCTCCTCTTCCTCTCCTCCCTAACCATCTCTGCGTAAATCCTCCTCGCTTTCCATCCCCTATACACTCTCTGTATCTCGATAGCCGCATGCTCCCTTCTCTCTTCCAACTCGAGTAAAAGCCTAGTCCGTAGACCCTCCAAGAGAGCGAGCGTTCGTACACGGAAGAATAGCCTGGTTTTGCCTAATTGGTAGAGTTTGGGAGAGCCGTGATGAGCGTTTGTAGACGCTGACGTTGTTGTTAGGGCTGTAGAGTTGGAGTTGGAGGTAGAGTGGTCGTCTTCATCCGGAAGCGTGAGCTGCAGAATCCGTTCACAGACTTGTCTCGTGTCAAAAGATGCAGGGTCGGTTTCTAGTTGACGTTGTTCGGATTCAGGGAGGAATATCGAGTACCTGTAAATGTGAAAGGATGAATGAGCGGGATTACATAGCATAAAGATGGCATAGAACAGCCAACACAATGAATGCAGCGAAAAACTCCGAGGACAAAGAACAAGAGGAAAAAATCCTAAGAAACTCACCTCTCCCTAAACTCTTCATAACTCCACCGACTCGGATACCCCGCCGCACTAATCCTAATCGTCTCCAACACTCCACAAGCTCTCAGCTGAGCGAGTACGTGCGCCGAATCAAAGAGCCAGGGGGATTTAGAGTTGTTGGGTTTCACGCAGCTGCGAAGCGGAATAATGAGACCACGTCAGAAAACTAGCAAGGTAATAAATAGACTCACCGAATATAATGTATCCTCGTACTATATAACATCTCCATCAACGCGTTCAACGAATGCTTGAACAGCGTACACTGTGTTGGCTTTCTCTGACCCGAAGTGACTACCGCCTGCTTCCCATGTCCATTTACACCTGCGCCCTTACTGCCGTCTTTCTCCTTCTCCGCTTTTCCTCCAGTACCTGAATCCCCCAACGCCCCTTCAACAACCTCCCTAACCAACTCTCCGCCCCACCTCCTCAACACTTCGACTTGTTCGTCGGGCACGACCCCCCGGTTCTTCTCGAGGAACCCGTCGACTTGGTATGTTACATCCGCAGCATAGTGTGCAATGGTGAACGCTGTGTTGGCGTGGAGATTCGTGGGGCGTGTTGTCGTCGTCGTTGAAGTCGGAGCATGATTTGCGTGTGCATGGTTATGGGTATGATTCGCATGGTGATGAGTAGAAGGCGTAGGTGTCGTCGGTCTCAACCCCGGTATTGGACTCGTTGGTCTTGCCGTAGCCGTGCTTGTCGTCGGCACCGGAGGAACCATAGGAACCAAAGGAGCAGGAGCATGAGGTGCTCTAACGGGGTTAAAGACCCCTCTGAACACTTCAGCCGCCGGTCCAGCACCGAGAAGGTCGTTGAGCTTTTGGCAAAAGGATGTATCGGTTGTTGTTGGGAGACGGCATTCTTCGTCGAGGAGGGCTAGGATACCTGGATGGGGATACCTAGAGTCTTCGTTAGTGCCTGACAGTGAGAGCGAAACGGAAACGAAAGGGGGCCATAAAACCAGAGGAAAGAGCAGACAAGGAGCACTCACCGACTCTCAATAACTTCCACACACCTCTTATTATCCACAAACTCTACAAAACTCCAGGGGATCCCCTCTTCTTCGTACGTATCCTGCTCTAGCTTGAATATATGCGCAGTAAACTGTTGTTGAAGCTTTTCGTTGGCGTAGTTTATGCAAAATTGTTCGAAACGGTTCTGTAGAGAATCTGGGGTATTAGTCTACCGCATAAAAAGGAACAGAAAAACTTACACTCTCGAAATGCTCGAACCCGTAAATATCCAACACCCCAATAAACATCCCCTCTATCCTATCCTCTCCCAATTCCTCCTCCCCAGCCAAACTCGCATTGACCCTCCCAACCAACCACTCAAACAAACACGCATACAACCATTTCGCCAATCCATCTCTAACATGCACCGCTTGATCTCTATTCAAGGCCTTGACAAACGTCTCTCCAACTGCTAGGCCGGATTTCGATTGTGTTCGGGAAGGAGTCGAGATTTGTCGGTTGAGGAGCCATTTCTTGAACAGTTTCGCTCCTTCACTTCCTCCTGCGTCTTCGTCCGTTGAAGAGGATATACCCAAGAGGTCGACTACGCGTTGAAAAGCCGCATCACCTTCTTCAATCCACGCAACATCTCTCTTTTGCATAATCTCAACGTTTCCCAAGTGTAGAATCGCGGCTACGAGGCGGAAAATGCCTCGTTGAGCTGAAGGACCAATGCCGACGGTGGAGAGGGCTTGCATAGTCGAGTGAAAGTCGGTTGCGTATGAGGAAGAGGAGGAAGAGGCATTAGGAGAGATAGCGAGCGAATGAAGGAATGACGAGGTCGATGTCGTAGAGTTTAGATAGTGGAATTTAGTATTAGGGTCGAGACCCAAGTCTTCTACCATCCCAACAAAAGACGACGAGGAAGGGGACGAAGGTGTCTTGGGCGAAGTAACGTCTCCAGATGAAGAAGAGGCGGCGGCGGCACCAGCACATAGTTGATAGAAGATATGGTAGTTCTGCTCCCCTCCTGCTCCATGCTGAAAGACGACCCTTGACCTCTCAAGGAGGTACGTCCTTATCCGAGCGCCGGTGATTGTTATTCTCGATGGATGCTTCAACGGCTTCTTTCGTTTAGAATGGGGGGTATGAGGGGTATGAGGGGTCGTGGGTGTCTTTGGTTGAGAGGTTGAGTAAGAGTGTGGGTCTCGAGGCGAGTACGCTGCAGTGACCATCGAGGGGGCACCAGGGTCCTCGTCATCGAAAAGAATTTGGATGTATTTCCCGAACCGTGAACTGTTGTTGTTCCTTGCTGTCTTGGCATTTCCGAATGCTTCCAAGATAGGATTCGTAGCGAGGATTTGCTGTTCTATTGAGGGACGGACAAGTGAAGGACGTCGTGAGGAGGGGGAAGTCGGAGATGTTGGAGACGGTAGTGAGAGCTGAGAGGATGAAAACGCCGATTTGGAGGGTGATGAAGAGGAAGGATGTAAATAGGGAGAACGAGGGGGAAAGTTTGCTTGGGAAGGGGATGGCGTGGATAGGGAAGTCGAGTCACCGTCGACATTGACAGCGTTGACAGCGGCCATGTATCGCATTATGTATTTTGCTGTTTCCGTTTTCCCCGCACCACTGTACAAGTATTAGAACTGTGGATATTGGGATAAGAAAAGACTTACCTTTCTCCAGAAACGATGATAGTCTGGCCCTTCCTATCCTGTGTCATGGCCATGTACGCATCCTTGGCTATGGCGAACAAATGTGGGTCCAGTTCCTCCAATTGTTCTCCTTCTTCGTCGTCTTCTCCCGCTTTACCTCCCACAGGTCTTGTAACCCCAACGCCCATATACCGCTCAATCGTTTCTATTCCATAGATCCCCAACGGCTCAAACGGGTTGATGGCTATGAGTGCAATTCCAGAGTATGTGTAAATCTTCTTTTGCAGATATCTCTCCCTTAATGCATGAAGTACCGAAGGTTCATTGAGATGCGTAAGCGTAGCAAGTTCACGGGGAGCTTCGAGGTTGGGAGGATTCATTAAAGGGGGGAGGTGCGGCGCATTGGATGTTATTTCGGCTGGTGTTGTGAGTATCGTTGATTCCTAACAAATATTAAATTCTGAGAGAATGAAAGAAAGAAAGAGACGCACCTTTCCCCCCGTCCCAAGAAACCGGATCTCAATCTTCTCCCCATCTTCCGACGTCGATACACCCTTCACTTCTCCACGCACCCATGGATCCTCCCCCTCTCTCTCTTCCAGCCAAACCCTCGTCCCTTTACTGTAAATGTTCTCCGCCATTCCCCGTTAGTACCCTTCTATTCCTTCTCCTTTCAAGTCTTTTGACAAGGCTCCCGTCCTCGTTGTGGTCGTTGGTCTAGTACTGTGCTCACCGTCGTCGACGACGATGACGACCTAATCGTGTTGGTGATTGATGATGGAAGTAGAAATGAAAGAATGAAACGAAAGCAACAAACAATGAAAGCGAAGCAAGAAACGTCAGAGCTGCCATGCAACCACACGTCGATCGATTAAGTCATTTCACGTGACATTTATATCAATCTTATCTTGTCGCACTGGTCGAGATTAGGGGCTCAACATCGGCGCGTTTTCTATCATTTTACCGCTTTCGGAACCCGAGGTTTACTGTTCAGGGCATATATCAAATTTGAATCATTCTCCCTTAGTAGTAGTGCCGCAGTCTCACTCTTCTCTTCTGCAAACCAAGGTCGCGTGTAAAAAGGGAACGAATTCCAACGCAGAGAATCGAGCCCTCGGCTATTGTGTACTGCACGGTGTATATTTCCGAGTTAGCCACTACACCATAATGGTATTCAATGACATTCATCATCCTGATGAGGCCACTTCAAGTTCCCCTCGGATACGAACATTTCAATCAGTTACTCAAGTACCGGGTCCCTAATTGTCTATCCCATATACATGGCAGACACTACAGTGCGTAATCCCACTGCTACCTTTCTCATTTAACCCATATTCATTCTCGAACACCGAACCTGTTTCCTCCCAGAACTGTAAACAACAAATTCTAACGTATCCTGTTGCGATAGCTCAACCGAACTGAATTTACTTATCCAGGCATTTGCTTCGAAAGTACAGATGGGAAGGAAAATTTCCACCCACTGATATTGCTCGATAATCCATGGAAACGTTCTCAGATTGCGAGAAACAGAAACATGAAACCACGTTAATTAATCACTCGCTGCTCTGCAGGTGCAGACAACCTCCTTCAAGATCCACCAAATTTCAGTTCTAATGTTATGGAGAAGGTCATTCTCAAGCTCTGACCCTGCCAAATTCCTCGTTATTCAATGAATAGCCCAGATCATCGAATATTGCAATACCATTATAATTCTCTATTCAGGGACTTCAGCAGCCTGAGACAGGCTCCCAGATGGAGCAAAGGCTTTTCCGTTGCAATTATGTTCATTCCTCTCTTAATAAAATGCTCTTGGCACTCATTACTCACACCGGAGACGAACCCATGGGAAGCCAACCCGGAGCCGATTGTTTCGAGCAATGCCTGAAGGATCGAAATGTGAAGAGTGGAGGCGTGGTCCAGCAACATTGTCAAAGACACAAAGGATTTCTTTATTCTATAATACATATCTAGTTCTACGATCAAATGTATTCCACTTAAGATCGAGATTGCAAACATTTGTAAGATAAGTAAGTGCGCGTCACCAAAAAACACGGCTTCAAAGGTTCAAAGGATGAACAAAGAACTTAGAGATTAGTCTATACTCCTTTCACGCCATTGCGGCTTTGATTAATAAATCTTGAGTCAACCAGGACCTCCATCTCGAAGCTTGTTCCCGTTCCCTCTGTACTCATCATCTTCATGCCACAAACTCCCAAACCATCCAAGACTCGCCCTATGGGACCTTGGAAATCCCAATCTGGTCATCAAGGTTCTTCAGATAGCGCCGACTCACAAACAAAGAAATCGTCGAAGAAGAAGGACCCAATCCGCATCCCTCGAGCTGAAGTCCCTGGAGACGTGAAAGGCACCTAGGTGAGCAGTAATTCTTATTTTTTGTAGAAGTGATTACATACCTGTCCAATCCAATAGCGCGCTTTTCAAATCCACATTTGTATTGCGATGGGACTTGTCTCTGCAACGTCCGTGCCGACGACACCTCCCAGTCACCTCAAGGAAAAACTCGCCAAGCGTTTCCAAACTGAAGCCGACTTCTCTTCCATCGTTAGAAACTTGGGCCGTTTTAAACTCAATCACCAAGCCCACAGAGAACGAATTCAGACAGCATGAACCCAGTTCCACAACAACTCGTCCACTGGGAACAGTCTTGGCAAAGACGCAGCCTTGGTGGAGGACCTATCCCTCACAATCCTGTACACCATGATGGACCAATATGGTTTCGAAACTTGGTGTCCAGATCTTTCAGAATCCCCTTCCTCCTTGTACAACAATTGCCACCGAACTGTTGCCATTGATAGCTTTACGCAGGCGTGCGCGATGGGAGGATATCGTCGATTTGGTGTCAATCAAGAATACTACAGCAACCCACTTCTCCTGGCCCAGATCTACGACAGCTACGTCTTTGGAACCATAAAAGATAAGTCTCGAAAAGAAGCCAGAGACCCTGGTGTTCTTAAGCGTCGCCAAGAGAACAATAACGTCGGAAAGAGAAGGCGTGCGGTATGAGTAATCTTTTCTTGTCTACTTGTAGAGTTTGGCTAATGTTACATTCCAGAGGGCAAGTGAACGCGAAAGGTATCTGAGGCATAATGGATATCCGGAAAGGGTCATCAAGGCTATAGCTGGGTCTTATTGCGCATCAGAAGATGAAGGTCCTGTTGTCGACAAGACAACTGATCAATGTAAACTCCATAACGGCAAACCGTACTATCTCATCCGGCAGGTCCCTGGCCGCAATCCAGCTCTGACTGCCTTCATCTGCCGCATCGACCAGGAGATCATGTCCCGAGGAACCTCTGGAAGTCTAGTAGAGCCAGCACTTCGCAAGAATAGGGGCAGAGGAATTGTGGGAACATCCGAATCCAAGCGCGAGCGAATCGTTCCCAACCAGCCCATCTACCTGGAAGCACACTATCTGCCTGGAGATGTCCCACTTGACTTCTTCGAACCCAACTACTTCAACAATCTTTCCGTTATTGATCGTGCCAAATATAGTGTTAAACCATACTTTGCCTTCCCTCCTGACTCTACTCTGGACTGGCTGTTCCAAAACACGGACAAGTGGGCAAAGCTGTCGAATCGAGACTTCAACAATCTCTATGGCTCACAGCAGCATGCATACAACTTCCCCACTCAGGAAGAAATTGATAGTTTCTTAAGCGGCAATACTGAAGAGGCGGAGCAGGATGCAGAGGACGACAGGGAACGTGCAGAGTACAGAGCGCGTCTGGATGCGGATCTTGCAGCTAGGATGTCTGCCCAGGGGAAAAAGAGAGCGCATGATGACGATGATGAAGATGACGATGATGACGGGGAGGACTTGTATGGAGAAGGCTATGAAGCTGACTATGATAATCAAAATGATGACGATAACGAGGAAGGCAGGCACTTCCGACCCCAGAAAAAGCGTCGCCGACACAGAGACAAACCCAGGGATGCGACGGACGGGTACGAGGACGAGGACGAAAACATGGAGGATGTGAACAAGGACGAGAATGAGTACTATGATGCAATGGATACAGACGAGGATCATCTGTTGAAACGGAAGGAGTAAAGAAAAGGACACGAACAGCGCGCCAGGCTGAGTTACAGAAGGAAAAAGTGAGAATGGTGAAGCAGAAAGAGATACAGAAGGAGAAACAGAAGAGGGAAGGGGCAAAAAATAGGGTTGAGCGGAAAAGGATGACGAAAGAGAAGGCACGAAGGGATGGAAAAATGATGCCTGAATGGGAGGGGGCAGGCTCTAGCACACTGTCTGGAGGCCAGCATCAGGAGCAGCAGACTGGGTACACGTCGTCGGATGCCTCGAATTGGTTTACACCAGAAGCAACACCAACGCATAACCCAACTCCACAGGCAACACCAACTCCGACACCGACGAGGCTGCTGTATTTCTGGGAGAGGAATGGTTCAAAGCATGAAGACTCGGCGAATGACAACCAAACAACGCCTAGGCAGGCAACAGCTCAGCCTGCATTTAACGCGCTACCTCCATCGATGGGTACCCCAGTTGCGTGGAGTGCCGGCCACGGTAATCATGGGTATTATGGGTACGAGGGAGCAGCAAATTCCTATGGTAGCGAGTATGGAAGCAATGGCTATGGAACCAACCATGGGATACAAGGTGTCTCCTCGGGTGCTTCAAGTTCGGCCAGCGGTGCCCAAGCATACCAATCGTATCCGGGAGCGCATCAATCGTATCCGGGAGCACATCAATCGTATCCTGGAGCACATCAATCGTATCCGGGAGCGTATCCTGAAGTGTATTCCGGAGTGTACCCTGACAATTACTCCAACAATGCCAGTACTTCCAACACCCAACAGTATATCCGTAATGTTAACGAAGCGCATCAGGCGTATCCCACCGATTACTCCAACAACACCAGTATTTCCAACACCCAACAGTACGCCCATGACGGGGAGTTGGCGAACGCAGAGGAAGGTAGAAGCAACCAGAGCTAAAAATGGCCGTTTAATACTTAGTCTCCAGGTAGATACACGATATACTGACCTGTAGAACTTGTTATTTCTTTACATTAATATAATCTCTTTCTCCTCCAACTCTCTTTTAAATCTTTTTTGCCAATTATACAAGTCCTTGACATTGATATATTAGCATTTTTCCCAACGCAAAGGAGGATAAGTAATACTCACAACATGCAAGACGCGACGCATCACATGATACCACTTTCCTATTTGGGAATGCATCCTCCCGATGAACCAATCTTACTTTAACAGCTGCTATTCTTCTCTTCGATCTTTCAGCAATGCAGTAAACTAATATTAAAAGGTTACAATAACCGAAAACTTCTAGCATTTCGCCTCCCCTTCCTCATCTAGTGTCCAATGTCCAATGTACCCCCTTCCCCCCTCTTCCCTCCTGCATGAATTGTCTGTCTGCTTTGGTGTAGATAGTATATCTGTAAGCTATAAAAGGTCAACGAGGGCTGTCCAGTAAGATGTGAGAACGCTTACGGGACTGCGACGCAACGGTGAACTAGGAGTCGTTATTGACAGCGAATGATATGTTGGCAGGGAAGAGAGAGTGTGTGGAGAGTAGCGTCGAAGATAGGAGCCGAATAGAGGTGTCGAAGACGCAGAAGATGGTGAAGTCGCGAAAGGTGAAGCTGAACTGATGAAGGTATCGAGGGCGCAGAGGGAAGGTTGAGAACAGTGAAGAGAAGGATTAGTGAGGACTCCGAGAATGTAGGCGTCGATGCCGACAACGACAATGTCGACGTCGACGCCAGAGATGATAAGCCACCAGAGCCCGTATTACATTTGTAAATGTACCTGGGAAAATGCGCTAACGACATTTGCAATTGTGTGGGGCTGACCGCTTATGAGCTTTTCGGCCACTCCGGCCAGAAACAAAGGCTACTGGCATTAGCGGCATGAACTTTATGAACTGACATAAGCTCTTGCACTCACGGCAAGCCCGGCACCTCATTTTAAAGAGTCAAAAGCGCACATTTACAAATGTCCAAAAGGGCATAAGATAACAGATTAGATAAAGATAAGATAAGAGTATTGGGTACTGCCAGGTGCGCATTTTTCGGCTGATCTCAGATCTGCAATCCATTTTTGGATAGCAGCTGTGGCTGAGGAGAAAAATGCAAAAAACGCGCCAGGAGCCAGCGATAAAAATTGAGAAAGTGGGTATATAGGGGTAAATTGGGTCAGGGAATTCAAATATTCAATCAGATTTTGCATATCTGCAATGGTTCTTGAGATATTCTCAAATAATCACTGAAAAATAGCAAAATTTGCTCCTGGGAGCATATCTGTAGCTCTAAAAATGTGGGAAAGAGGGGAAATAGTAGAATGTGATATTTAAAATAGATATCATTTAATTCTTGCACTGATTACAACATATAAATCAAAGCAATCAAATAATGATCATGTAAAAGCACAGAATATTTTCCTAATATCTTATTTATCAATCTTTTGATGCACATGAAATAAAACTAGGTAGAATAGTAGAATGTGGTATTTTTAAAGTAGATATCATTTAATTGTTGTGCAACATATAAGTGAAAGGAATCAAATAATAGTCATGTAAAAGCACAGAATATTTCCCTGGTATTCTATATATTGATCTTTTGATGCAAATTAAAGTGTACAGAATTATTTGATGGAACATGAATTATTAATTTAATAGCTGCATAGTGTTAACAACTCAGGTATCAATATGTACAAGCACAGAATACTAACTCTAAAACACAAAGTGTGAAACAGGGTTATCACACTATCTGATCCATTATTAACAGCTGTACAATATTCAGTGAGAAGCAGAGCTATAATTGCAATCATGCCACAAACAAAGCAAAATTTTTAATGACTAGAAAGATGGGTTTTTTCATTTGTTACTGGCAATTTTTGTATTTTTATTCAGACCAACAGTTTACTACCCAGACATGGTCTGACAAAAAACATCTCTGTAAAATTGTATTGGGTTACTGAATATATTATCTACCCTAAATAATGGGTCTGGACTAGTGACCATTCAGCACTTCATAGATGCAAAAACCTACATTAGATGCAATGCAGATGACTGATTTGTATAATCTTAAGAGGTAATATTCTACATTATTACAAGTTTATAAGGATATAGCATTCATAGCTTTCCTATATTATATGTCTTTTATGGGAGCTTGGCAAACAGATGTATAGGTAGATATATATTTATGACTCATTGCACTCTCTAGATTAATGAGTTTAGTGAGAAACCTTGAATCCTATTATTTATCTCATTGATATGAACTGAAGAAAGTTGCATATATACAGAAGCAACCTGGATCAGTTTTTATATGTTCATATGATACCAAAACCCTACTGTTTAGGTTGAGTGCACCCGTGGAGAACTGTAATATCTTTAGTGATTTCTGTTTGATTGCACATATTACACAGTTGTACTTTAGGTACTTTAAGTCTAACAGGGGCAAGTTGTTTGGGGAATGTGCATAAAATATCCACAAGCTCTCATTGTAATTCAATTACTTTAATGTTAATTGATTCAATGATTTTACAACATTCATAGTGAGATACTATATACTTTGTGTTCTTATTAGCTCTCTTGTTTAATGAAACCTCTGAATGTTAAAACAGCAATAGTTATAATCATATATGGTGTATGGAAATGCTTATCTCAATATATGATTCTTTTACATTTGGATCTTTTACTATTACCTGACTTGTGAGACCTATTTAAACCTTGATTCATGTAAATATTTTAAAATCTTATATCCCTATCTCTTAAATAATTGCTGATACAATAACCCTATTGAAACACCAAAAAATCTTTCATTTCTGCGCACTCAGGGACATTTTTCATGGTCTAAAGCTGACTCAATATCTTATGCTTTTACATCTGTATCTCACTTGAGCTCTTAAGAGTATGCCAATGTTAATTAGACATTCATATCCATCAAAAAATGAATATATAGGATGTCAGGGAAATATTCTGTGCTTTTACATGACCATTATTTGATTCCTTTGATTTATATGTTGTAACCAGTGTACCAGTTCAATGATACTCATTTTAAATATCACATTCTACTATTCCACCCCTTTCCCACATTTTTAGAGCTACAGATATGCTCCCAGGAGCAAATTTTGCTATTTTTCAGTGATATTTCAACAATATCTCAAAAACCATTGCAGATATGCAAAATCTGATTTCATTTTCGGATTCCCCGACCCAATTTACCCCTATACATCTATTTTTACAATTGTCATCGCCGGCTCCCAGAGAGTTTTTTGTGTTTTTCTCCTCAGCCACAGCTGCTATCCAAAAATGGATTGCAGATCTGAGATCAGCCGAAAAATACGCACCTGGCAGCACCCAATAATCTTATCTTATCTGTATCTAACCCAATTTATCTATGCACTCCTGAACATTTATAAATGTCGTTTTTGACTCTTTAAAATGTTGTGCCGGGTTTGCCGTGAGTATAACAGCTTATGTCAGTATATAAAATTCATGCCGCTGATGCCGCTGGCCTTAGTTTTCGGCTTGAGTGGCCAAAAACCTCATAGGCGATCAGCCCCGCAGAATTGCAAATGTCGTTAACGCATTTTGCCAGGTACATTTGTAAATGTTTTACGATATCAGCTGGATAAGCACAGGAGGTGGTAAGAGGGAAAGGGATGGAAGAATTAGCAAATCTCCGACGCGTGACGATATTGTCCAGCGCCGGCAAGGATTTTGGAGTCCATGGACCTAGCCACGGACTCCAAAATCCTTGCCGGCGCTGGACAATATCGTCACATGTCGGAATTCGGCTAAGTCCTTCCATCCTTTTCCGTCCTACCACCACTACTTCTGTCGTCCTCCCTCCTCCTCCTCCCTCCTCCTCGTCATGTCTTTGTCGTGAGTATTTCTAATATACCGTAGTGTTACAATGTACAAGTAGAATAAAAGTAATGATAAAATAGTAGTTCGTCCTCTCGTCAGAAGAGGCCTTCTATGAGAAGCTTTTGCAGGATTCCTGTACTTCCTGTCTAAATCTTATGAAAAGTAATGAACAATGTACTGATTTTTCTTCTTTGATAGACCAACTCTGTCACATCAACGTTAGCGCTATCCAATCAAGATGTCCAACCCTTTCATCGACAGTGAAGCCATCAATGATCGTTCTGAAGAGGAGGAGGAGGAGGAGGAGGAGGGAGGTGCAGAGCGATTAATTGAAGTTGAAGATGACCGTGCGTGCCGTCCCTCTGCCACAGGATTTTGGGCGCTAACGACTGCAAATTGACAGGTTATAGCGATGAAGATATGACCCAAGATCACTTACAACTTCGTCTACTCGAGGGTATGCCCCACAATCCGCGTTTTCGAGACTGGATGCAAACAGTTTCCTCAATTAGCGAGAAGTACGAAGCTTCGACTGCTCCTTCAGAGGTTTCTCGTAGTTCTACGCGTCAGCAAGTTTCCTCTGGGACCGATTCCATGCGATCCGAAGCGAACCACGTCCCGGATTCCCAACTTCACCATCTGTTACGCCTTGACGAGACTTCGTCTTTCTGGCGGTTGAAATGTCAGGTATGCTTTCTCGGTATCCGACATCCTCCAATGCACTGACTTCCATTCCATTAGGCCGGCGAACAGTATACACTCATTCACGACATATATTCATTCTTCATTCCAACTGCACCCATTCCTTCCCCTGAAATTACAACTACTTCACTAGACGCTGCTCCGTTCAGATGGTCCCAAACCCTGTTTCCGCCAGACACCTGTGGTGAAACAAAAGTGACGACTGGCTCAGATTCACGTAGTTGTGCATGGTGCGCTGTTGTCAACTACGTTACCTCCGGCCAGACGATTCCACAAATTCACGAAGAGCTCGAGGGTATTCTCAAGGACAAATATGACGCTGCCAACTGGGATGCAGCTGTTGCTGCTGCAACTCCTGAAGGCGATGAGTATGCAAGTGCTCAGGCGGCAGTCTACGAGCTCGCAACCGCCGATGGGTATCCAATGGGTCCTAAGCCTGCCTCGTCAGATACTGCCACGACTTTCCTCGTCACCGATCCACTCGAAATTGCACCGGCTTCATCATCCGCAACCGTTCCCCCACCACCACTTCGTACCCCCATCCCCTGTTATTTCGCAATGGAGTCACCGATCAGGGGAAAGGGTCGGGCTCTCTCAGTGCCTCCTTTCGATTTTTCTCAGAAGAGCCGGAGCAGTGGATCCTCTGTTCCTCCTACAACGACCACAGCGCCAGTAGACGACAAGCGGGCTTCGTCTGCACCTCCTGGTGATCGTACCGTCTGCTCCAGCCATTTTTCAGACCTGGCTCGGATTGACGAGACGGAGGAGGCGGAGGAAGACAATGATGTGCTGGGTATTCTGAAGGATTTATCCACATCTCACTTGTCTACAGTTTCGGCAGGAGAGATTTTGGTGGATGCTGCCAATGTACCTACTCTGCTCTTTTTGCCTTCCTCATCACCCTCACCTGCGCCTGTGCCGCTTCCATCAGTGGAGCAAATGCTTTCTGAGGTTTTTGCTGCTCCCTCGTCTCCACTCAGCGTGCACTCTCCTTCCCAGCCCTTCTCTCCACCCCCGCCAGTTCACTGTTCCTCTGCATCCTCTTTGAAGACCTCACCGACCAGCACATCTCCCATATGTGCAGCGTTCTGTGTTCCCCACGTGATCGACTGTATCTACCTGGAGGGAGATGCAGATTTTCACCCCGATGCCGCCAAGATGTTTGCATTTGCGACATTTTTGCATCAGCATTCCGCTGTGCGCCGATTCAAGTCTGGTCGTTTGATGCTGCGGATCTCTACAGGGGACGCTGCTGACCTGATGCGGTGGGATCGTTTTTCTCCCATTCGGGCAAACAGCTGGGTGTGAGTCGTGAAGAAAGGCATGTTCTACGGTGATGTGGGCCTAGTTACTAGGCGAGAAATGAATGGAGGGTTGCGTCGTCTCAGGGTCCTACTCATACCTCGTTCCTCGTCCCAATCTGGGCAGAAGCGAAAATCAGGTCGACCACCACAAGCTCTACTTTACCAACCCGAAAACCATCTGTTCACTGGGACGTGGACAGATCAACGCATCTATGAGTGCGGGCTCGTAGTTCTCTGGTTGGGTGACAGGCAAGTGACACATAGAGATGTTGTCATCACAGATGAAACTCGTTACTTCTTTAACAGAAGCGAGCATTCTCTGCTGCTTCATTGCCCTGTTCCCGCTCCCGAAAGCTGGGTTTTCGAGCTGGGAGAAGTCGTCTACAGCATACTCTCAGACAGAGAGAAGGAAGGGACGGTCAAATCTGTAGAGGCCCAGCGTTGTTTGGTGGCATATGAGGATAGTACAGACGAATATATTATCAAGAGGAACCTGCGCAAAAGGTTTAGGGGCACTGATATCATCGAGATAACTCATGGTCCCAAGCAAGGCGAGCATGGCGTTATCGTTGCTGTCTGGTGGGAGACTTGCGAAATCGCCTTGTTGCGAGGAACCACTGTCACAGAGGTATGTATCTCTGGTTTTGAGTGTTTCGGCTGCTGACTTATGATGTAGATGGTAATTGCCCATGTGAACCACTGTCGACAAAGTCATCCCCGAGACGGCGGCGGAACTCCGTGGATCAATGAGCGTGTTACCGTGTGCTGGGGCCAGTACTGGAGTTACACTGGCGTTGTCAAAGACGCCTTCCCTCCTTACCCCCCTCATAATGTCACCAGACTTGAGGTCTGGATTCCCAAGCTTATGCAGAGTATCCAGCTTGATCACAACAATGTATATCACACAATGTAAGTATCATCTATAGTTTCTTAGTGTCTAGTCTAACATTCATCTGACACACAGAACTCGTAAAATGCTCAAGGACGCTATACCATTGACTGTACAGCAACAGCACTTCCGACAAGCCAGCTGGACTGACAATGTCGAGTCCAACATCATCCTGGATCCTCTGACTGGCCGACGTGTTAAGATGCATGATCCTCCAATGCGCACACCTCAGGAACCGTGGCTCGGCAAGTTGGTTAAAATTATTCAAGGGCCCATGAAGGATTATAATGGAACGGTTGTCGGAGTCAGTCGCTCATACAACAACCCCAAATTCAAAAGCGGAGTGCGTATCACAGTGTCACTCGACCAGATAATGTTATTCGCTAGGGGAACTGGCGCACGAGAAGATTGGGATTACAATTGGGTTGTGGATAAGCAGTGAGTGTCTTGTCTTTCTTCACCTACTTAGTTAACATTATATTAGGTCAGGCATGCACTTGAATCAAGCCTACCCATTACGTGGGTATCAGAAATTTTACGAACCTGATATCGACACCGTCATCCTGAATCCGAAATCGTTGATGACGAAAGGAAAAGAACGCTGAATAGCAACACCACCTCCCTCTCCCTCTCATATTGTGCATGACAGGGGAGCTTGGGATCCTTCTTCGATGACTCCTTTTTATGTGCCTTCAGTGACTCCTTTGCCTTCAGCAAGACCTGAACATTGGACTATGCACCCCGAGCTCAATGGCAAAACTTTTTGGGCTACATACAAATCCCCCAGCGGAGAAGAACGGGAACGTGTTCACGCGAAACCTGACCGAAGTATTGGTCGTGTTTTCATTACATATCAGCAGAAGACCGCCTTTGCCGTTTCCCCCGAACACATATTTGACATTACCGGCAAGCACATCATCAAGCCCACTGCTCATCAGGGAGGCATACTGGCAGTCAGGGGTCCGCACGTCGGAAAGTACATGCGACGGATATATATTTTGTACGACGATGACGAACATCAGAGGGATCCTTGGATGACATGTATGGTCTTTGCCAACTGGGGCACCAAGGACGAATGTATCGCTCAAGATTATGTTCGTGTTGACCCTGGTGACTGTGCACCTTGTGATGAGCAGAAACTTGTTGGGGACCTTGCAGAACGTCTCCAAAATGCTCGAAAGATTGCGAGACTGAAGCAGCAAAAGCCTAGGCCCGCCTCGTCTGTCCACCAAAATAAGCGTCGCAAAAAGTAGATTATCTGCCTGTTATCACTCGTCTTTGCTGTCAGCACATTAATTTGCATGTATTTAGTTATCAACTTGTAACAGAGTAGTATGTCCTCTCAGCGTCATTAATGTAGATTATACTCGAGGATTTTCTTGTAGCTTACAGTGTGTATGTCTCTACACAATTAAAAAATGTATGGTCAATTTCATAGTAATTTCTGTGACTTGCTGAGCAACTTGTCCAAGAAGATGTCTATAAATTGTCCACAATGATGATGCGTTAAACTATGTAAAGTACCGCTACCTTCTGTTGTTAATACCTTCCTCGATTTAGGGATAGACATACAGTTTTGGTGTTTCTATCTATGCCAAATGTCCCTGCAGGTCGGTGATATACCACTGTATGGGATATAATATTTGGTGGCTCAAGTACAACAAAATGTTCAGAGGGCTCTGCATCTACCACTCGTGTATTGAAGTGAGGATAATGGTGGAATGGTAAGCTGGCTTCTTCCTCTTTTGTCAATGACTTGTCCACTGCAACCAGAATGAAAATGCGAAGGTTTTTGCGTCCTTGGTGCTCAAGGGCAATCTGCCAAATATGTTGTATGGACCCTGTGTAGACTGTGTGGCGATGTGGATCATAGTCATAGAACTGGATGGCGCTGTTTCTGTCATGTGCTGTCTCTATGCTGTACTTCTGGCCACGATGCTGAAAATGTTTTAGCATTGGTACTGTTGCTGGTAGGACCAGTGCATTCAGAGGATGAGGAATGTTATCAAGATGCCACCAAGGAAGTCCTGTATGTTGGTAGAGATATTGGAATAGTAAGTTGTATTCATTCTGGGGTATTGTCTGTGCTTTCCTTCTTAATGTGGCTATCTGCTCAGATGTTATGGGCTGGAAGTTGGTGTCCTTCAGTGATTTTGAATTTTTTGGAGATAAGAGGAGGGCCAGTTCTTTCATGTGTGTGCTCTGGAAAGGACTATCAGAAACCAGAGCATTGTAACGTCCCACCCGACACATTTGCCAAAGCATAGTAAAATCCATATCATCTACAAGCTTCAGGTAAGCTGACTCTGAAAAGATCTATGAAAAGATTTTACTTACACATATGCCGGTTTGTTTCAATGCCTTGTAATATTCTATTCATCTGCTCTCTAGGAAATTCACTGAGGAGAGAAAGGGGTCCCCAGAACTTCAGCAACTGACCATTGTGCATTGCATAATGATGATTTGGCTTGGATGATACACCAGCATAGATTGCAGCTCTGGTTTTCCGATACTCTGTGTAATGATATACATATGCATCTGCCTCACTGTCTGATGTTGAGTAGGCTGCAATTATGTTTGTTGATGCCACCAAGTGATAGAAGTTATGGAGTAGAGCCTGCTCATAGTCCGTAGTGTCCTCAGTACTCCAAATCTCTGGCAGTATAAGAGGGAAGAAGATAGTGAACAGATCAAGGTACTCCTTTGCCTTCAGCTTTCCATGAGCTGGTTCACCTAGATTACCTGGAGGACGGTGAGCATGAGTTGGTAGTGCAACATCTTGAATACACTTTCGGATGCTCGCCAACCATTCAGGCTTGAAGTCAGACAAGAGATCATCATCACTGACAGCCTCCTCAACAACCTGATCTGGGTCATATGATGGATCATTGTTGTCTGAATCCTCAGAGTCTTCAGGATGTGGAGTGGCTGAGGCTGGTACCTCTGTTGGAGCTTCTTCATCTGAAGGTAGATGGAATGGTGATGGCATGGCATCCAAGGCCATCTCAACATCTTCCTGTGATGGTGATGGTGAAAATGCAGAGCTGTGCTGAGACCGTAATTGAAAGGGCAAGATGGGATTGGCTTCATTTCCAGATTCCTCACTTTCCTGCCTCAACTCTTCCAATTCTGAGTCCAGCTCAACTGAGGAATCCTCAACCTCATACTCCTCCTTTGGCTCTGAATTGTTATTCTCAACTCCTGAATCCTTCTTCGCTTTGTCTCCCCGCTCATGTTTGTCTATGCCCCATCGCTGCCGCAAATGATTCTCCAAAATCCCCTCCAGACTATTGTGCATAAACCCAAGGACAACATGCCAGACAGCATCAAAGTAGGGGAGATCATGAAGTGGTGTCCAGCGTACACCATTTTGAGTCGCTAGTCGATTCCTTGCTGAGATTGTTGTCTCCTCCCGCCACTGCCTTGTCTGCTCCCTCACCTCAGCTGGATTCCGCATTGGCCACTTGTCCAGATCCAGACACTCCTTGTCACTGTGAGGACATAGGCACCAAGAGCAGAAGAGTCTAGCTGAATGTCCCAAAAAACCTGTTATTTTTCGTATGGCTTGGAGATCAGCAATGAAGGGAAGTATAGCAACTCGGATCATTGTGCCTGTGGGATGGAGATGTGTCTGTATGATGATCCCATCCCAGTGAGTTACAAGAATATTGACAAGAGGACGTAGAATGTTGGAAATGGTAATGATGTCTGGGAGGTTAGGGCCTGGGGTAATTCCCACAATGAAGATGTTCTCAGGCAGGTAACGAATATCAGGTGGGAGGTTCATGCAACAGAGTAGAATAGCTCCTGTGGACACAACTTTGCCAGCAATTTTATTGGTGAAGGGATTAAACCAGTCAACATATAAAGAGAATGTGAGATTGCCAGGCTGCTGAGGAAACCCAGGGAGCTTGCGCCATGCTTTGCTCCCCCAGGTGTCATGCACTTTGCCATCAGAAGAGAAGGGAGGAGGGAAATATGATTTGTTGATTGTTTCCTCAATTCCTGGACGGTTCAGAAAGAACTCAAGCCATGACTTGAAGCATTGAGTACTGTACATCCGTCGAGGAACTGTAACCTTTCCTTTCCTGTTTCTCCTCTGCCTCTTTAGTGGTTCTCCACAGGCATGGGCTCTTCGTGATTGCTTCCAAGTGCATTTGTCAGGAATTTCTGCACGGAGGGGATAGAGTGTAAAGCATTTGGGGCAGCAGACAGTTCGAATGATGGTTGGTTCAATGTTTAGAGTGTTATATGTAGAGCGGACATCACGAGGGATATGTGGAATGGGTATGTCAATGTCAAGACCAAACACTTTCAGCAGTGTGAAAATTATGTGGAATGCAGCCACTAGAATGATCGCAATAGCCTTGAGTACAATGCCTGTTGCTGTACGACTGGCACCTCCACTCAGATTGAGCCAAGCTCCGAGCATAGAGCACATGTATGCTATTGCAATCATGTTTTTCTCTAAAGTTAATACAACTATTAGATTTTTACACATAAATCATGTAAACAAACATACCGCAGACCTCTTTAGCAGCTCTAATATGGCCAGTCCTTTGCTGCTCATTTCCCTTCACCACACCCTCATTTTCATCATCGGTTGAATCCGACTCATCAGCATCTGAATGATCCCTTGCCTCTTCCCGCAACTTCCGCAATTGATCTTCCTTTTCATGCCGAGCCTTTGTGTCCCTGGTGACTTTCTGACCAGGAAGTCTACTGCCATCCTCCTCGTGGAATAAGGTTCCGCACTTCGAACAGAGACATGTCGTCATACCACGGGCCATAGCTCAGATTCGATACAAAGAGAGAGAAAAGGATCGGAGATACGATGCCCATTTTATAGATCTTTGTACTTTTAAATACACCCGGCTATTGATCTTTGTACTTTAACCGGCCCAATCAATCACAAGCTTCACATTTCACATTTCACATCTCCGGCTCACGCGAAACAAACGGCTTTGAGTTGGCTTCCCATGGGTCCGTCTCCGGTGTCATTCTTAAATCGCTCATAGTGCTCTAGATTATTCAAAGATTATTCAGGTGATGTGAAATAACGGTTGAAATGCGTAAAATCAGTGAGTGCAAGAAGTACAACGAATGAATCGTTCAAAAACGAGGGCTCAAATATGACAGAATCATTTTTTAAAAAAAAAAAAACTCTAGAAATAAACTGGATCAACATTAGAAACAAGAATATGTACATTTGTGCAGTCTCAGGCGCTATTTTCTTACCTTGTGATTTGTGCACTGAAATGTCCTTAAGTCTCGTTAGGGAAAGATTTGTGTAACTATACAAATTTGCTCCCGGTGTCTGGTGTCCCGATTCAAACTTATTTTGAAAATGGGCATTTCGTGAGCAAAATGAGTACACCGGACAATGTCGTATTTTTCTGATGGAATCTTCGTGGGGACAGGTGTCTTCCCCCAATTCTGCTCCCCTGAATTGTTTTCTGGTATGCAAAATCAGCTCTTATCTCTGGAGTCATTTCGGGTTCCGTTTCTGAGCTCCAGAAAATTTTATTCAGGTGCTGTGATCGATTGTTCAATATTCGGAGTCGCGCTTGTAAGCCAGTACTAAGAATTAGCTAAATAACGTAGAATGCCGACCCAGTGTGCTGCATGCGTAACAAAAAAGTACTCATTTGTTCAAAGTAAATTGTAATCATTCGTAAACCAGAAGCTGATGTATCAGAAGGATAACGATACAGTACATATATAAACTTTTACGGCTAGGATACAGGAATTGATGACGTAGTTCTTGAAAACATCGGTCGACTGGGTCTTGCGAAGCACCAGCCTCCTGTCGAATGAACGGTCGTATTCTCTCGTCTCTTCATCCTATCTATTTTTCCCAAGATTCTTTACTAGCAAGGGTAGAGAAAATGTCTCCTATGAATAGTGATGACAGGCCAAAGCCCCAAAGCCCCACCTTCGTACATAGCTGAATGCCACCTCGGGAAGGATCCAGCGGGTAGATAAGCGGGTTCAAGTAAGATATCATTATATATACAAACTTCTTCGGCTTTTGATCTCTTAAATTATCGCAAGTGGTTTTGTAGTTGTATCAGTGACATTTACGGACCAATCCTTATTGCACAACTTACCCGAGAGACACGGCAAGGGAGCATGGTTAAATAGCGGTCCTGAAGTTGGTTAAATTGTACCAGCATTCAAAGTCAACAGGGAACAGACACCAATCGTTTCACTACTCCAGTCCAAGCCCATGATACCCCTCAAACAATTCGAGAATATACAAGTATTCCAGGTGTTCATAGCTGCGCTAGCCATCTTGATCGTCAAACTTTGCTACTCGGCCCACGTCAGGCGAAAGTACTGGCCCCCAGGACCTCCGGGACTTCCAATTTTTGGGAATGTCTTTCAGCTCTCCCAGTTCCAGTGGTTCCGCTTCACAGAATGGAAGGAAACCTACGGTATGTCTACTCTACCCAAGTTCGGAAAGCATAGCATCTGATGATAGTTGAATCTACCCCCAGGCTCCGTGTTTTCCTTGAACTTGGCTGGACAGCCTGCAGTTATCATCAATACTCATCAAGCGGCTGTAGATTTGTTGAGTACGTCCTGTTGATTAAGTGCTACATTTCGTAAATTGATCCTAATATTTCTAGACCGGCGGGCAGATATCTACAGTGATAGACCAAGGCTGATTGTATCGGGGGAACACTTGACTGGCGGAATTTTCATTGCATTCACCAATTATGGAAAACAGTACGTACTCAGTCCAATGTGCAGATACTCATGATCATTATCCATCAGGTGGTTAAAGTTACGGCGGGCAGCACAAGAGTTTCTTAATGTTCGGGTTTCCAAAACGTATCAACCTCTTCAAGAATTCGAGGCCACTTGTCTTGTGTCGGACATGTTGCAAAAACCTCATGAATGGGACAAACATCTACTCCGGTTAGTGGTGGCTTATCATCCAAGCAGTAGAGCATTGAATTTCGTAAATGAACCTTTACAGTTCTACCACCTCAACTGTTCTATCTTCTATTTATGGATTATCACAGGCTGATAGCAGAGACGATAGTCTTGTCACTCAGTTCGACGAGTTCTCGCATCGGATAATCAAATCAGCCATCCCAGGAGCTCATTTAGTAGAACTCTTTCCCTTTCTCAATCTCCTTCCACCTTGGATAGCCAAATGGAAACGCGAAGCCTTGGCGTGGCATGCTCAAACTACGGAGAAACTTTGTGAACTTCTAGGAGATGTCCGTGAGCGAATGGTCAGTTGTTTATCATAGCTATCTTTCACCCATATTTATGAATCACCTACATGATCTACTATGCAGGACGACGAGAGCAGCAAATCATGTTTTTGTTCTTTGGTGCTCGAGAACAACGAGAGGCACGGTTTGACCAGCAAGGAAACTGCATGGTTAGCGGGTACTTTGCTGTAAGTTTACTATTTCACTAGGAAACTCTTTACATTAAATTATAATCTACAGAGGCGCCGGATCAGAAACGGTCAGCTTATGCGTAACGCCAATTGGGGTTAATATTCTAAGAGCACGATTTCACAGACCGCAGCTTCGCTTTCTGTTTTCGTTTTAGCAATGTGCTTATATCCTGATGTCATGCGCAAAGCACAGACCCAAATTGATCAAGTTATTGGTCGCGACCGTTTGCCAACTTTCGCAGATTTTGATAATTTGCATTATATCCGAGCTATAGTAAAGGAGGTCTTGAGATGGAGGCCGATAGCCCCTATTGGTACGTATCATTTTTGGTTTACTTGGCTTCCTCCAAAAAGCCAATTCCTATTCAGCCTTTCCCAGATCAACCAATAAAGTGAGGAGTGATTTTTGTTATCTTCAATCAAGTGTATGTCTAATGGTTCATAGGATGATTGGTACAGTGGGTATTTTATTCCTAAAGGCACACTTGTTCTCGTCAACGTCTGGTTCGTCCATTTATTAGCTTACTTGTTTGGTGTAACAAATTAATTGCATCCAAGGGCTATGAATAGGTGAGGCTTGAACAGCACAGTTGTCTTATTGAAAGTCTGACATTACGACAGAGATCCCGAAATCTTTCCCGACTTTGAAGAATTCCGTCCAGAACGATTTCTAGACGAGTCAGAAACCGTAGACGTCGCTCCTCCAAATACGCTATCTCTGGGACATGTTTCTTACGGATTTGGAAAAAGGTAAAAATTTTGTCTTACTCAGAAATTGTCGACACTTATTGGCGTTTAATTGAACAGGATATGTGTTGGAATGAATCTTGCGAATCAAGCCCTGTTCATTGATATAGCCTGTTTACTTTGGGCCTTCAATATCGAGAAAGCATATGATGAAAACGGTCAGGTCATCATTCCTTCCCGAACGGAAATGATTGATAGCGGAATAGTGGTGTAAGTCATAAAAAACTTCATGCTATTTACGGCGCTCTTGACCCTAGTTGCACAGACGCCCTGTTCCCTTCAAGTGCGCCATAAAGCCTCGGCGTCCAAATGTCTCTGCAGTGATAGATAAGGCCAGTGGCACTGTAGAAGCGCTAGAGGCGTGAAAGCCCGGAAATCTTCGTGAAATAGATAATTGTCAATATGTACTAATCTTTTTCCATTTCACAAAGCAGGGTGGGATGCGGGATCGATACTCGTCAATGCTATTACTTCTCAAGAGACTGTGTGGTTCTGAGTAGGCGAAAGACAGGGTTTTACTTTGAATATTCTATTCTCCGTTTTCCAGATGATATATAGATACAATGCAGAATTACATGTACAGAATCTCTTTTACTTAAGAGTTGGATGGAATGCTTAAGCACCGAACTCAAGAGTATGTGATATTGTTGCCGTCATCGTCGCCGTCTCCCCACATGTCCATGATTCCGCGTGACCTAGCAAAAAAGCCGAGGCTGTCTTCCCCTTTGCAAGAAGCGATTTCTTTGATTGAAGTCAAAAGACGCGGTATCTGGATAATATTGGGATTAAATCTCAACATAAAAATAATTTACAACTACTTACACTAGCGCTTTGCTCGATGGACGCCTCGAGCATTGTGAAAAGTGGTTCAACAAGAGGAAGATTCTACAGGGACGTTGTCAGAACAAATCAAGTGAGAAACGTCAACTAGACAGCACGCTCACCTCGTCCGAGTCACCATGCCCACCTCCAAATTGTTCAGGAATTCGAAAGTTCGGACTCCGAACAAGCGTGTGCGCTATAGCTTTGGCGATATCATCCGCCATTGGCATAGATAATTCCGAATGGTGTTCCCAGCACTTTAAAGCAAGGATGACTTTTTGCCCCTCGTTCAATACAAGCGACGTAGTTTGAATAAGATTCCTTTGCACTATATGAACAGTAACAGGGCTGTTATTCGCCAGTGTGCGAATGTTCTCCCAAATACCTTCCGACAAGTACCCACGGACGTCGAATCGAGCATCATGCAGTCCAGAGGCGTAACGAGAGCGTACCATGCTGATAAACATCTCGATAGTGCAAATCCCATCCGAGTACAGCTGGAAGCGTTCCAGTTTGGGAACAAAAACGTGACCATCAGACGAGGATGCATCGATAAGGGCAAGTTTCTCGAGAAGGTAATCAGTAACTGGCCCTCGCAGGGAGAGCTCTTTCAAACCCTGGTTTTGTTTTAGAAGCGTTTCCAGAGTAACGTCTGCCAGCCCAAAGAACTCCACGTGCAGGATCTGCAAAAGGCAAGAGGAGCGAGAAAGCATGCTGATGACTTTTTTGAGGAGATGAATGGATGGACATCTTAAAAGACGCAGATCACTGAGAGACGGAAGTTCGATGTAGTCAAAGAAGATGGTTGAGTGTAGGCTCTCCAAATCCCAGTGAGGCGATTTCAGAGTCTGTAAAGTGATAGATTCACCGATGACTAGGGTGGTAGGGGCATCTAAGGACGCTGGCCAGCTGTTCGAATTAAAACGATATTGATTATCCACGGCATCAAGTGACTCCAAAGCGGGACTCGATCGTCTCAGGAAATCGACAAGCGAAGAAAGTTCGGACCAGCGAGTGAACGAATCCTTAAAGTGCAGGGTGGAAAGCGAGGGGAGGGAGAGATGGTCCAGAAACGAAAACCATTCCGAATGAGGAAGCTCGAGATGAACGAGTTTTTCGTGTCTGAGAATGGTTTGCAGTAGCATGGGATCAATCACGTCGGGGACTTGATGGCGTCTATGTTTACTGACACCTATATCCAAGGACTGCAAATTTTTCGCCCATTCTAATATCCACCAGGCTGTCGTAAAGGTACACTCTTCCGTGCATCTAAACTTGGTAATGTTCTTCCAATTATGTTGCCACTCTTCGGAGGTGAGAAAAATCGAGATATGAGAGACTGCCAATCGTTGGAGGGAAGGTAGCTTTCCAAGGTACCAAACAACATCGTCCACTACCTCTACAGCATCCCCAAATTCAAAGTTTTGCATACAGGCTTCATCAACAAATACCTCCAACTCCTCCAAGGAGGCCAGACGATCCCGAACAGACTCCAGAGACTCTGGAAGGCAATCAAGAATGCTGACGCCAACGGTGAGAGAACGCCAACGTTCACAGCGCTCCATCAAGACTTCAAAGAGCTGTTGTCCCCAGAGTACATCAAACGCACCCCCGTTTGTGGCATACTTCCTGTAAGAAACGGTGAGAGGCGAACAAAATGAGTCGGAACGAGCAAGGAGAGTTCGTAGCATTTCTACAACGTGAGATTCGTGGTCACGGTATTTTGGCTCCAAATAGTCGATATCTAAGGAGATAGAGGTCCAAATGTCAGGCGTGTGGATTGCCAAATTCCTCCAGCGACTGCAGACGCGAGTTAAAATCCACTGCGGACCTGGTAAAGAGCCGATTTGAGAATAAGTAAGCTCGATAGGGCGAAGTTCCGAGCCAGAATAGCAGCTGAGAATAAATATCTCTGCAAGGAGTTCATTGGGTATGCTCTCGTTGAAGGAGACCCGCTCTGCCATCCTGAATGAAAGACGTGAAGAGAGAAAAATCGACGACAAAGGAAAAGTTAAGATGTCGGAGTTTGAAAATATCAACGTGCGCCGGATAAGATAAGATATCTGATTCTATCGGTTTGGGATTACTGATTCGTCAACAAGAAAAAATAAAGGCATAAAAATACATGTACAATCATTGAGGTTTTCATGTCTAGCGATACAGTATACGAAACGTCTCTAGGGCGCACAAAACACACGAAGGAAACACAAGATCCGGAAAGAGTGACGGAGAAAGAGATAGCAATAAGGATATCAAGGAAAGCAGTGATAGCGACAGTGACGGAAGTGAAAAACAATGACCCGCAAATGACGAGTTAAAGCGGTCAAAGAGTGAAATGTGATGCAGAAGGAGCAGAAGCGTTTAAGAAGCTTCATGTCCTCAGCACCATGTAAATTGTTACACCTGCGGCAATGCCGAATAGAACGACGACGAGAAGAGCCCAAAGACATCTCCAAGCCCATTTGAGTTCGGCTTTGCGCATATGGTCGATGATAGCCTGACGCTCTGCTTCTGTCTTTTCGGGCAACCAGGCAGCAGGCAGCGAGTCGTCAGAAGAGTCGGCATTAGGGACACGGAGTGGTGAAAGAAGTATAAAGGCGCCAAGAACCCAGAATGGAGGGAATACTAAAGAAAGAATGAGTAAGTAACAGTATCAGGAGGTCAGAGGAACAAAAATACGCACGAAACCCAAATTTAAACAAGTACATCGCGAGCGTAATGGGCTCATCCTTCTTTGTATACACCGGAGGCTCTTCATAAGCCGGTGGTGCCATTCCCAACTCGACATCTCTTTCTACATTCTCAGCCTCCAAGTCTGAAAGAGACAGACGACGGTTGTGACGGCTTTCACGCGTTGAGGAACGCGACAGAGAGAATGTGTATCCGAGTGAAGTAGAGTTGACTGGGTGGGTAGATGGTTCGTTTGTGACTGCCGTAGCAGGGAGAGGTAAAGAGCTGGTGGAAGCCAAAGCGTTTTCGTAGGACATGTCTGTCGTTTTCAAGGCGGAAAAGTCGTTAAAAAGTCAAAGCGAGTCACTGAGAGGACTGCGGGGGATGTTCTGGGGAATGTCATGTTCGGAAGCCAAGGGTTTATAACGTCGGTAGCGTCCATCTCAATTCCCTCGTCGTGCGAGTAAAGCGAACCAGAAATCGCCGAATTAGGAAGTTTTAGCGGGAGCAAACAAGCACTAACATGCCGTAGCTCTTGACAACGTCGGTTGATTGGGTTTACGAGACAGCAATCCTCTGTGGAGTGTCATATTTCTCGCTTCTTTCTCTGTACTACACGTATCTACCTCCCGAGGCTACTGCGAAAGCTCAATTCAGGGCCCACTATATATTCGACTTACTGACAACTTGTCTAACGCAGAGGCCAAGTATTTCCGAGTCCCGGATGGAACACACCCGGTAGTGAATCCGAACAAAGTCAAAGTACAGAGTAATGCTTCTGGCTCCGAATGACGTCGGAATAACATTACATTGAACCTTATTGAAACATTCTTCTTGTAGTCGGCGAAAGTGAAAGTCCCCGAACCAGGTTAAATACGAAGGATCGTCTTCAGTTAGTTCCAGGTTGGTCAAATTAATATTGTCCCCTAGGGAATAGATATATTGGCCGTATTCTCCTCTCTCATGGCACCTATCGAATTTTTCCAAAATGTACAAATATTCCAAGTTTTAGCGACTGCGTTGGTCATTTTACTTGTCAAACTCTGCTACTCGGCCTACATCAGGCAGAAGTATTGGCCTCCTGGGCCGCCGGGGCTTCCACTCTTTGGGAATGTCTTTCAGCTTCCTCAGTTCCCGTGGTTCCGCTTGACAGAATGGAAGGAAACCTACGGTATGTCGGTCCGACTTACCAAGGCATGTATACTTATTTTGGATGTGGCAATTTAATATGTCTTAGGTCCTATCTTCTCGTTGAACTTAGCTGGACAGCCTGCGATCGTCATCAATACCCATCAAGCCGCTGTAGATTTATTGAGTACGTGCTATCGATGTGATCCTATACATCATTTTGAACATTTCTAGACCGGAGGGCAGATATCTACAGTGATAGACCAAGGTTGATTGTGTCAGGAGAATACTTGACTGGTGGATTTTTCATTGCATTTACCAGCTATGGAAAACAGTACGTGCTCATATCTCCTCCAATGTACAAATGATCATGAACATTATCTATCAGGTGGTTAAAGTTACGGCGAGCGGCGCAAGAGTTTCTCAACGTACGTGTTTCAAAAACATATCAACCTCTTCAAGAATACGAGTCCGTCCGACTTGTATCGGACATAATCCAAAAGCCTCAGGAATGGGACAAACATTTACTCCGGTTAGTAATAACTTACCTTTGAAAAATTTCCTCCGTTCTATGATAGTTACAGTTCCACCACTTCAATCATGTTGTCCTCTATCTATGGTCTGCCATCGAGTGAAAGCAAAGACGAGATTCTTGTTGCTCAATTCGACGAGTTTTCCCATCGTATCGTTAAATCAGCCTTACCAGGAGCACATTTAGTAGAACTCTTCCCTGTCCTCAACATCTTTCCATCTTGGATAGCCAAATGGAAACGTGATGCTTTGGCTTGGCATACCCAAACCACGAGAAAGCTCGAAAAACTTCTGGGAGATGTTCGTCAGCGAATGGTCAGCGATTCATCGTCTTTCATTCATATTATGATTTATTCTGGAACAGGATAACGAGACCTGTAAATCGTATTTTTGTTCCCTAGTTCTCGAGAATAACGAGAGGCATGGTTTAACGAACAAGGAAACTGCCTGGCTAGCGGGTACTTTACTGTGAGTACATACCACGTCGATGCTATTTCCTAATTTAATTCACCCCCATAAAGAGGTGCTGGAGCAGAAACGGTTAGCATACAATATCAATTTAGGATCATACTCTAACAACACAATCTCACAGACCGCAGCTTCACTTTCTGTTTTCGTTTTAGCAATGTGCTTGTATCCTGACGTCATGTGCAAAGCACAAACCCAGGTTGATCAAGTCGTTGGTCGTGACCGTCTACCGACTTTCGCGGATTTCGATAATTTGCATTATATTCGGGCTATAGTAAAGGAAGTCTTGAGATGGAGGCCTGTAGGCCCTCTTGGTATGATTATTGTGGAATTTATGAGATTTATGGAAGGGCTGATTCATCGGGATATTCTTGTTCAGTTCTTCCTAGGTCAACAAATAAAGTGAACACCCAATGATTTATCTCAAGTCGAATATATTCCTGATAGTTTTACAGGATGATTGGTACAATGGATTCTTCATTCCTAAAGGCTCACTTGTTCTTGTCAATGCTTGGTTAGTGAGCTTACTAATTTTTGCTTTATAAAAATTAACCTTATCTACCCAAGGGCTATGAATAGGTGGGTAAAAAGGAGTTATCGAAAGTGCTCTCTGACATTCCAACAGAGATCCTGAGATCTTTCCTGACTTTGAAGAATTCCGTCCGGAACGTTTTCTAGATGAATCAGAAACCGTAGATATCGCTCCTCCAAATACGTTATCCTTGGGTCATGTTTCTTACGGATTTGGAAAAAGGTAGATGTTTTGTTTAATGCCATAAATTATTTATCTTATTGGCATTTGACAGAATATGCGTTGGGATGAATCTTGCAAACCAAGCACTGTTCATCAACATAGCCTGCTTGCTTTGGGCTTTCAACATTGAGAAAACCCAAGATGAAAAAGGACAGGTCATAATTCCTTCTCGGACAGAGATGATTGACAGCGGCGTAGTGGTGTAAGTCCTCATGACTTCAAAAGTGTTTTCGGCGCTTTTGACCAGTTGCTGTACAGACGCCCGGTTCCTTTCAAATGTGCCATAACGGCACGGTCTCCAACTGTCTCCGCGATATTAGATAAAAATAGTGCTATGTTAGAATGTCTATAACTGCTCTTGCTTTTCGCTATAACTGTTCATGCTCTAAATATGCCATATTAGAGAACGATGGTTCATGAAACCAATTTAGGATGGACTCGTCATTCAAGACACTGTCTCTGGTATGTCTTTCCTTAGGCCTTTTCTGATGGCGAGCTCTATTGTTACAAGTTGTCTGTCAAGTAGAACATTGAAGTCGTCATTGAATTTATTTGTGACGAAGAGCTCTTATCGATAAGCGCTCCATGACTGGTTAAATAATGGGGGTTTGGCCTCCATTGCACCACAGACCCCAATGTACAGCGCCTTAGTACAGGTTTCCCTTGCAACACTAGCGATCCTCCTTATCAAACTCTGCTATTCAGCATGGCACAGACGTAATTATTGGCCCCCTGGCCCTCCAGGAGTACCAATTTTTGGTAACATATTCCAAGTACCGCCATCTCAACCTTGGTTTCAATTTTCAAAATGGAAGGAAGTATACGGTGGGGTTTTAACCGTTTATGTAAGTTTTGAGGAATATTTACTTAACAGTACTTTTAGGTCCTATCTTTTCGTTGAATATTGCCGGTAAACCTGCAATTGTAATCAACAGTCATGAAATAGCTGTTGACCTCTTCAGTACATGCTTGTTTCTTTAAACGCCGCTTGCAGCACTAATTGTTTTCAAGATCGGCGTGCGGATATATACGCCGATAGACCTGAATTTATTGTGACCAAAATGCTCACGGGTGGCTTATTTTTTGCATTTGCTAATGGCAAGCAGTAAGATCTATCTTTCTAGCTCAAGGCGTGCGTACGTTTTGATACGATGTAGATGGATGAAAATGCGTCGGCTCGGACAAGATTTTGTACGTGTTCATATTGTAAACTCTGGCCAACTTCAACAAGAGGAACATGCAACTCGCCTTGTCTTGTCCATGCTGCATAATCCCGAAGATTGGTATCAGAATATAAAGAGGTATAAATTTATCTCAAACAAAGCAGGCCCAAGAAACTAATCGATCGGTTTGAAGATCTTTCAACTCTTCTGTCACATCCTTAGTATAGTATGGCTTGCGACTATCAAACGACAAAACAAACGACGACATCATTAATCGTTGGGATGCTTTTGTGTCTCACATCTTCAAAGCCGCTTTACCAGGAACTCATCTAGTAGAGTTCATTCCAGTATTGAACATCTTTCCAGCGTGGATGGCTCAATGGAAATGCAAAGCTTTACAGTGGCATATTAAGGATACCAAAATGCTCGAAGAGCTTTTGGAAGATGTTGACGAACGGATGGTATAACTGTTCATTCATCTGCGTTGCATATTTTTAAATAACCACGAGCAGCGTTCTGGAGATTCCATTCCGTGTTTTTCCTCAGTGCTTCTTGAAAATAAGGAAAAATACAATTTAACGAATAAAGAGATCGCTTGGGCAGCAGGGACACTGATGTAGGTGAAGCTTTTCACTGTTTGTCACTTATTTCTAAAACCTTGAACCTTCATATAGAGCGGGTGGAATGGCAACGGTTAGACCGAAGATTATTTTCTGGTATCAATGTGCTCACCTTCTTCAGACATCAGCAGCAATGCATTACTTTGTTTTAGCAATGTGTTTGTATCCGCATGCCATGCGAAAGGCCCAAGCCGAGATCGACCGAGTCGTTGGCCGCTATCGTCTCCCAAAACTGGCTGATTCTAACAGTTTACCATATATACGCGCTATGGTTAAAGAGCTTCTTCGATGGAGACCCATAGGTCCCGCAGGTATGATTCTTGATTTTGAGTGTTCCCGGGTTCTCTGAGAAACTGTTGGATAGGTGTTGCTAGAAGTGCCACTGTTGTAGGTACTTGCAATCTTTTCTGAATATTTTTATGCTGATCCCAGCTCAGGATGATTGGTATAATGGGTACTTCATTCCGAAAGGTTCAATTGTGGTTTACAACGTTTGGTCAGTAGCTGATCCACAAGAGTAATGGATCTGTAAACTCACTTCAGTTTATAGGGACATGAACAGGCAGGAGTTGTATAATATTTATTATTGATAGTTAAAACTGAAATTTCTCCAGAGATCAGAAAATCTATCCAGACTTTGAAGAGTTCCGCCCAGAAAGATTTTTGGATGATACAGAGACAATTGACACTGTTCCTCCAAACACATTGTCTTTGGGTCATGTCTCGTATGGATTTGGGAAAAGGTATCATCAGCTACATTTATATCTAAAGATGATGTGCTCACGCTATTGATTAGGATATGCTTGGGTATGAACTTTGCAAATCAAGATTTGTTCATCAAGATAGCATGTTTACTTTGGGCTTTCAATATTGAGAAAGTTAAAAATGAAAATGGAGAACTAGAGATTCCCTCTCGAACTGAAATCATCGATGAAGGAATCTCAACGTACGTTTACTTTCTGCCAGCCTTAAGATCAAATTCTCATCATAATTTCTACAGACGTCCTGTCCCTTTCAAATGCTCTATATCAGCACGCTCTCCAAATGTCTTTGCTGTATTGGAGAATAGTGATTGAAAACAGTCATAATAAAGCTTGAACAATAGTCTGTGCCATCCTGATAACCAGCTGTGTCAAATCAAAATTCTTATACTACGAGTGGACCCGTGTGCATATGTGCTTCTTTACACGCGCCTTTTAACTCTTGCTACTTTTTGAATCCAAAGTGAGTGTAGGCAGCTCGATCACGAAGTGCTGACTGCAAGGGAAATCGCTTGACCCAGCCTTGAGCCGGTTAGCTTGGTTGCCGGTATGTACTAGTGCATTCAAAAAGTGATGGTCCTCCAGACAAAAACTGATTTGCTGTAATTTGTGCATTAAGCACCAACCTTTTTAGACATGCATTAAGTGGATAATAGCAGAGATATAGAGCTTTTAAAATCTGTCCTCAAATACTGTGCATGAATACAGAATCATAATTTCTGTGCATTCATTTCTGGGGCTAATTCAAGAAATAAAGTAGCAGTCATTTTCCCTCAAAAGCAATAGTAGAAAAGTTGGGATTTTTTGTCCATGGCAAGGCCCAGCTGTGATCTGTATGCGTATCTTTTTTGAACAAGGATTTACCATGATCTCTAGGTGTAAAAGTTGCGAAAATTGACAAACACTAAAAATGATAAGGAAATTTGTGGATAAATTTTCAAAAGTAAAATGACAGATTGAATAGTAAAGAAAGTACATACATAAAGGTGTGGGGTCTATCAATCTAACATACCACTCAAATGTCCAGAATAAACAACAGAGACCAGGGAATATCGGAATTGGTGACGTAGCATCAAAATGTGACTGTCACATGACCATTACTTTTTGTACCCACGAGTACAGGCGTGCGTACCGGCCTTTAAATTCCGGTCCTCCTCCTCCGAGTCATGTCATGAAGACAACGCCTATACGTACATTAACCCCATACTACTCTTGTACTGTAGGGCATAGTAAATATATGATAATCTCCATTTAGTGTGACTATGGTCGTAATATTAATGGATGTGAGCCTCTAGTATTCTTCATACCGCTCCAGTGATTTCAGAAACCTCCCCCATCTTCCTCCATTCCATTTCTCAGAAATATCTTTCCACTCATCACTTTCAGGCCCAAACACTGACTTCAACCATATCAAATACCCACCAAGCACAAAATCTGCAAACGTCACCGTTTCTGATCCACCCATAACAAATCCGTCTTCTTTACCAAACCATTGGTTCATTCTATCAAATCCCGTTTCAACCTTCTTCCATTCTATATCCTTTTTCTCCCCAGCAGGATACAAGTCTTCCATCTTGACCGCAGACTTGGTCTTCCTGAAGTACTCTTCACTACGAGGATTAAGGATCCACGTCGTCTTCGGTAGCACGAACGGAAACAAAGGTGCCAACATTGGGAAATAAATAAGGTCATTCCATGGTCCTTGCACTGTGCTGGTACCTGGTGGGAATAGAAGCGGTTGATCGGGGTATGTCTCATCCAGGTACTGAGCTGTGAGACGAGATTCACTGATTCCGCGTTTGGTAGCGGGATCCCAGATGGCGGGAAGACTGTAATAGGGCGAGCCATCAGGTCTAGTGTCGGTTGGTGCAATACCGAGTTTTTTCATTGTTGGTTCTATGTCAGGGTATTCTACCCATACGACCTTATACGAGATGCGTTTGTAGTTGAGGGAGTAGCTGTTGGGTTCATATGCAAATGGAAAATGAGAGGTATTAGACAGTAGCTTACCGTATTTTCCAAGTGTTAGGGGACCATGGGCCAACTTTCTTTGCGGGAATATCATAGAAGATGATAGTGTTATCGGTCATCGTCGTACGAGCAATGTGGGATCTTACAACGGCATGTTGGTTGTCTTTTAAATCTGAGAATATCTACTGACTAATTAACGCTCCCACAATTCGTTTCTCCGATCGAGCTGAGTAAGGCAAGTTAACCCTGGTCACCTGCAATGAAAATTTGTAACACAGTTGGTCAATAGTCATGCACTCATGTTCACTTCAAGCCAGGTCTAACGTCTACGACATGGAGTCTGAACACTCCCTTACGCAAAACCGAAGTAAACTTGCCGGTAGTTGTTGCGGTGTCGGTTCACCATGTTGCCGCAGCAAGCTTCCACACGTTAGTGCAGAACTGCGATCTGTCATCATGTAGCTTAGTACTCGCGCAAATTTCTGGATTAACAAAACAGTATCAAGTTTATCTTTAATTTCCCTCAACTTTCAATGTCGAGGATTTCATTGCTGAGGGAAACAGGGCGAAGCCAGGGGATTCACACAAATATTTGCCTGAATTTGAACAACATCGTTGAGCCTACTAGTGATGTTGTCTTGCTGCGCAGAGCGGAAATAGTTATTCGAATGCACAGAGATCAGGAACCGTAAATCTATTCGTTGAGATGCGGCCACAATAATCCGTATGTCTGGTGGCTGCAGAGTGATAATTATCAAATTGAACACAACGGCTCACAGCTGCGGCACATATCTCACTTTTTAAAGTCACCCTCCTTCTCTCTCTTCAACCACGTATTGCAAACGCTTTTCTCCAGCTTCGAATATGTCTGTTAGACTTTCCAATCCTCCCATCTCCATATTGTTGATGCGGGACATCAATTCAACTCAGGATAGCCCATACGGATACATACCGAATTTTACAGTGAGCAAAATGTTCCTAGCTCTCTTTGGTATAACCACTGGTGAGCTTGATACGTCTTTGGGTCTCGTTGCATCTTACAATTCTACCACAATTACGGTCTATATTAGCCCTTCATTTGGGTCAATGTCTTTTCTATCGTCGCTGGTTTCTTTTGTACACTGTCATTCTCGCTGGAGGCATGGAAATTGCCGGATGGTATGGCCGCTTTTGGTCAAGTCGAGATGTCACGAGCGATGCTGCCTTCTCGATACAGTAAGCATTACAGATACCTGAGGTGGGCCTGTTCATTGACTATTTTTGACTTTCTGTCAGATCCGTATTCACCATTGTTGCACCAACACCATTGCTGGCAGCCAATTTTGTGATTTTTGGGCGTATAATTAGAAGACTTGGGACCACATATAGCAGGCTTGGGCCCCGCCTATGTGAGTATCTTTGTTTCTGCCAATAGTAGATTTAACAAACCTTATCATTATGGGCAGATACAAAGATATTCTTCTCTTGTGTAATCTTTACCCAATTCTAGCATTAAACAACAGCAACTGAGAGAATAACATAGGATATTATTGCACTACTAGTCCAGGCTGCCGGTGGTTCTATGGCTTCAGGAAATGACATCTCCCAAAAGCTTTTGAATATTGTATGTCAAACACCATATTTCTGGTATGCCATAACTAATTCGTAACTTAGGCAACCAAGATCGTATTAGGCGGTATTATCTTTCAGCTTGGTACGTCTGAAGGTCAACTAAAAATCATTACTCTGCTTATGAAATCTCATTAGTGATTATCGCTTGTTTCTCCATGCTTGCACTCAGGTTTCTATGGAGGCATTCCCGAGATCGCCCTGTACGTCGCATGAACTCTGGAGAAACACCACGTGGAGATTTGGAAAGATCATTAAGGCATCTTCTACACGCTCTTGCTGCAAATACTAGTCTCCTGTTTGTTCGGTGAGTAATGCCATGTAATTACTATATGTGAGATGTGAGCCTCAAATATTTTAGTGCGATATACAGGACCGTTGAATTATCTGATGGATTTGATGGAAAATTCAGTCATACTCAGTGGCTATTTGGTGAGAGATTCCTTAAATGCTAATGATTTCATAATGAAAAATTCGAATATACGCAGTGGTGTTCGACGCGTCAATGGTGGTTCTCGCCATGTTCCTTTATAACGCTTTTCACGTCGGAAGACTCATGGAACGCGAAGATGAATTTCAACTCAGATTGCGCAGCTGTAGTTCAATGGATGCCATTAGGATGGTAAAGAGCTCTAAGGGGAACACGACCGTATAATGGATCATGCGATAGTATTCTAACTATGATATTCTTATGTATTCAGGCTTTTAGGTCAAACGGTCGTTACATGCGATGTGTTTATTATTTCGAAATTGTTGAACTTGGAGGGTGATTAATGATTGTACAAATTTGTACCGTCTCTCCGATTTTAAAGCTCATTTTAAATTCCAAGTATTCCTGACCCGATCTGCCGAACAGCGGCACATTGATGCCTTCCAGCAAATAGGCTTGTGCCAAGCTCTAGCCGAGATGCCATGGCTTAAAGTATAAATAGGGGCGTGCGCTTCATTTACGAATCTCACTGTCAAGTAGCACTATTTGCCTCTACTACTGTAAAATAGTCGGCGACCGGGCTGTTATAGAACATCTGAAGGGAGCAGGACACCTATGATAACAATCGTGTTAGAAATGTCAAGTTTTAGTTGATTAGAATCTTACACGACTAGCCCGCTATCAATGGTCTCCGTTCGCGATGGAACTATAACTTGACCTCTTTCATCACGAGCCTTCTCTATATTGAAAGCCCAGAGTAAACACGCTATGTTGATGAATAGAGCTTGATTGGCAAGGCGTATCCCAACACATATTCTGTTCAACAATTAATCAAATAAATCAGCCTCAGCTTCAAGAAAAATATTCCAGTGTTTTCACCGCTTTCTGAAGGTCCGGGAGGTAAATATTTTCATCTCACATATGCTGAGTACCCAGTCTTGATGATCCAGAAGGTTAATAAGGCCAGTAGCACATGTAAGAGTTGCTCAAAGGGAGCCATGAATGTGCGTCGAGAGGTTATATCTGTACGTGGAATTGCGCGCGCGAAGTTTGCAACCAAAGATTGATATTTAAACAATCACAATCTGGGAGGCTTTGTTAAGGCAATAATGCTGATCGATGTCAGGTGTCTATGATATCATTGTGGTAACGCCACTTGAGTGTCGAGTAAGGGTATCAAACTCGGATACACTTCATATGAAGCTACTCGCTTCGAGTGGTAACACTTGGTACTGATTCAACTCTCCAGGATGAATCACCTGTCGATTTCTGACAGCGAATGTTGCTAACGGATGTAATTTAGTCCGCGAATACGGAGTAGAATTCAAACTTGATGGAAGGAGAAAAGAATGAAAAGTTAGCTTGCCATTTGGCGTTGCATCAAAATATGCACATGCGTCATCTAGTTTATCCCTACGTTGATTAGCGTTGACTCTCCCTACTCTCGTGTCTGTGACTTGAAGCTTGAAGTGTCAACCTGATTTGCCTTTTCCACTAATCCTGTCATTCCCGACGTTGCACTCACGCCAAAAGTATCAAAAATTCTGCTCGACAGAAATGACTACTGAAATAGACCGATAAACTAAATCGAGTGATGCCACGTGACCATTACGTAATATTGATAAGCCTTAAATGGATAATCAAGTCTATTTCAGTTGCTGTTTCCGTCGAGCAGAATTTTTTCACCTTTTGGTGTGACTCTTCAGAGGATTGGTGTCGTGTAAAGACGTTGTCAAGGACTACGGCATGTTAGTGCTTGTTTGCTCCCGCTGAAACTTCCTAATTCGGCGATTTCTGGTTCGCTTTACTCGCACGACAAGGGAATTGGGATGGACGCTACCGACATTATAAACCCTTGGCTTCCGAATATGACATTCCCCAGAACATCCCCCGCAGTCCTCTCAGTGACTCTTCTTGACCTTTTCACGACCTTTCTGCTTTGAAAACGACCAACATGTCCTACGAAAACGCTTTGGCTTCCACTAGCTCTTTACCTCTCCCTGCTACGGCAGTTACAAACGAACCATCTATCCACCCAGTCAACTCCGCTTCACTCGGATACACATTCTCTCTGTCGCGTTCCTCAACGCGTGAAAGCCGTCACGACCGTCGCTTGTCTCTTTCAGACTTGGAGACCGAGAACGCAGAAAGAGATGTTGAGCTGGGAATGGCACCACCGGCTTATGAAGAGCCTCCGGTGTATACAAAGAAGGACGAGCCCATTACGCTCGCGATGTACCTGTTTAAATTTGGATTTTGTACGTGTTCTTTCCCTGTCTTTCTGACACTGTTGCTTACTCGTTCTTCCTTTAGTATTCCCTCTATTTTGGATTCTCGGCGCCTTCATACTTCTTTCACCACTTCGTGCCCCTGATGCCAGCACTTCTGACGATTCGCTGCCTGATGCCTGGCTTCCTGAAAAGACAGAAGCGGAGCGTCAGGCCATCATCGACCATATGCGCAAAGCCGAACTCAAATGGGCTTGGAGATGTCTTTGGGCTCTTCTCGTCGTCATTCTATTTGGTATCGCTGCAGGTGTAACGATTTACATGGTGCTGAGGACATGAAGCTTCTTAAACGCCTCTGCTCCTTCTGCATCACATCTTACTCTTTGACCGCTTTAACTCGTCATTTGCGGGTCATTGTTTTTCACTTCATCCATCACTCACTGTCGCTATCACTGCTTTCCTTGATATCCTTATTGCTACACTCTTTCCGAATCTTCCTTCGTGTATATGTGTCCTAGAGACGTTTCCTATACTGTATCGCTAGACATGAAAACCTCAATGATTGTACATGTATCTTTATGCCTTATTTTTTCTTGTTGACGAATAGCAACAAATTTCGTTGATATTTTCAAACTCCGACCTCTCAACTTGTGTCCTCGACCTTTCTCTCTTCACGTCTGTCAGCCAGGATGGCAGAGCGGGTCTCTCTCAACGAGAGCATGCCCAATGAGCTCCTTGCAGAGATATTTATTCTCAGCTGCTATTCTGACTCAGAACTTTGTCCTATCGAGCTTACTTATTCTCAAGTCGACTCTTTACCAGGTCCACAGTGGATTTTAACCCGCGTCTGCAGTCTCTGGAGGAATCTGGCGATTCACACTCCCGTCATCTGGACCTCTATCTCCTTGGATATTGACTATTTGGAGCCAAAATACCGTTATCACGAATCTCACGTTGTGGGAATGCTACGAACTCTCTTTGCTCGTTCCGACCCATTTTGTTTGCCTCTTACTGTTTCTTACAGGAAGTATGCTACAAAAGGAGGTGCCTTTAATGTACTCTGGGGACACCGGCTCTTTGAAGTCTTGATGGAGCGCTGTGAACGCTGGCGTTCTCTCATCCTTGGTGTCAGCATTCTTGATTGCTTTCCAAAGTCTTTGAAGTCTATTCGGGATCGCCTGATCTCCTTGGAGGAGTTGGAGGTACTTGTTGATGAAGCCTGTACGCGAAAATTTGTATTCGGGGATGCTGTAGAGGTAGTGGACAATGTCATGCGGTACCTTGGAAAGCTAAGCTCCCTCCAATGGTTGACGGTCTCTCACGTCTCGGTTTTCCTCACCTCCGAAGATTGGCGCCATAATTGGAAGAATGTTACCAAGTTCATATGCACAGAGAAGTGTACCTTTACGACAGCTTGGCGGATATTGGAATGGGCGAAAAAATTGCAGTCCTTGGAAATAGGTGTCAGTAAACATAGACGCCATCAAGTCCCCGACGTGATTGATCCCATGCTGCTGCAAACCATTCTCAGACACGAAAAACTCGTTCATCTCGAGCTTCCTCATTCGGAATGGTTTTCGTTTCTGGACCATCTTTCCCTCCCCTTGCTTTCCACCCTGCACTTCAAGGGTTCTCTCACTCGCTGGTCTGAACTTTCTTCGCTTGTCGATTTCCTGAGACGATCGAGTCCCGCTTTGGAGTCACTTACTGCCGTGGATAAACAATATTGTTTTAATTCGAATAGCCGGCCAGCACCCTTGGATACCCCCACCACCCTAATCATCGGTGAATCTGTCACTTTACAGACTCTGAAATCGCTTCACTGGGATTTGGAGAGCCTACACTCAACCATCTTCTTTGACTACATCAAACTTCCATCTCTCAGCGATCTGCGTCTTTCAAAATGCCCATCCATCCATCACCTCAAAAAAGTCATCAGCATGCTTTCTCGTTCTGCTTGCCAATTGCAGGTCTTGCATGTGGAGTTTTCTGGACTGGCGGACATCACTCTGGAGATGTTCCTAAAACAAAACCAGGGTCTGAAAGAGCTCTCCTTACGAGGACCAGTTACCGACTACCTTCTCGAGAAACTTGCCCTTGTCGATGCATCATCGCCTGATGACCACGTTATTGTTCCCAAACTGGGACGTTTCCAGCTGTACTCGGATGGGATTTGCACCACCGAGATGTTTATCAGCATGGTATGCTCTCGTCGCGGCTCTGGACTGCATGATGCTCGATTCAACGTCTGTGGGTACTTGTCGGAAGGTACATGGGAGTACATCCGTACGCTTGCGAATGATAGCCCTGTTACTGTTCGTATAGTGCAAAGGAACATTGCGCTGAATCAAACCAAGTCACTTGTATTGAACGAGGGGCAAAAAGTCACCCTTGCTTTAAAGTGCTGGGAACACCGTCCAGAATTATCTACGCTGATGGCGGATAATATTGCCAAAGCTGTAGCGTACACGCTTGTACGGAGTCCGAACTTTCGAATTCCTGAACAATTTGGAGGCGGAGATGATGACTCGGATGAGGTGAGCGTGCTGTCTAATTGACGTATCTCACCAGGTTTGTTCTGACAATGTCTCTGTAGAATCTTCCGCTTGTCGAACCACTTTTCACAATGCTCGAGGCGTCCATCGAGCAAAGCGCTAGTGTAAGCAGCCATGAATTATTGTTATCTTGAGATTTAATCGCAATATGGTCCAGATACCGCGTCTTTTGACTTCAATCAAAGAAATCGCTTCTTGCAAAAGGGAGGACAGCCTTGGCTTTTTTGCTAGGTCACGCAAAATCATAGGCATGTGGGGAGACGGCGACGACGACAATGGCAACAATATCACATTTTCTTGAGCTCGGAGCTTAAGCATTCCATCCAACTAAGGAAAAAGGATGTATATATCATCTGGAAAACGGAGAATAGAATATTCAAACTAAAGCCTTGTCTTTTACAATAAGTTGCTAATTTTCACTTTCAGAAGAGTCTGTTTCAAGCTCCAAGGGCATCCCCTCTTCTTCACACTCCCACAACTCGGACAAAACCTCTTCCGGTAACGAGAAACCAAACTCTAGACATACTCCCTCTTCCAATTTACGGACTTCTGCAGGTTCTTTTACCGGAACATGTGTGACTCTAAAAGAAATCTCACCCCCTGCTGTCGGCTCATCGTTAGCAGTAACAACGAGCTCAGTCTCCGTGGGACAAGGCCTCCATCTCGATGCGACCATTCTCGAGATATTGGGTAAATCCGAATCGTCTTCGCCCTCGGAAAGCGCGCGCTGTGAGAGTTGGATCCAAGTGAGATTTGGACCGATCGGTTTATCTTTGGTTACGGTCAACCCATAACACAAAGAGGTAATTTCAGTGTCACATTCGATTACTGAAAGGTTCCCGATGCTGGGATTGCTACGGATGAAAGCGAGGATTTCGAGATAGGTGATCTCTGTGGTGTATTGAAGCTCGAAAGTCTCCAGCGCAAATACGGAACGAGTTGCGAGGGAGGCCAGATGGGGATAGAGATCAAAGTGTCCAACTGGCTCTTCATTGTCGTCATCCAGGTCATGGTAATGTCCGATAATGAGAGTAGTAAGAGCAGGATATGCTGTTTGAAAAGGGCCAAAATTATTTTCCGATACTTCGACCCATTTTTCATTTTTTCCGATCTTTCAAGCGTGACATGTGACAGGTTGCAATTCCGATACTTCAATTGCGAGAATCAATTTCAACAATTCTGCTCCGATATCTCAAGTGCAAGGCATCAATATTTGATTTCTTGTTTCGATACTTTAACCACAAGAGTCGATATCAACTTTTGTGTTTCGATATTTTAATTGTAATAGGCCGATATCAACTTTTTCATTCCGATACTTCGACTTTTGCATTCCGATATCCCAACTTTTGATTCCGGAGTTCTGACAACTCTACCTCCTAGGACTTAAAGAGGATAAATTAAATAATAAATCATATTTAGAATTATTATTAAATTGTAAAGTAATGACATATACTGTGACTGTTATTTAATATTATTGATTCAACATAATGGCAGTGGTCGCAAGTGGCCACATGAACAGACCACCTGTCGTGCATTAATCCTTAAGTACATTATCACATTGCATATCCCTATTCAGGAGAAAGACTTGAGGTTCAGTGGTAATGAGTGCATGAATTAGCATTGGTAAGTATCTATGAAACACGAGTATCTAGTAAATAGACGTAGATCCAAGATAAAACCACTTTCCAATTTCAACTTCAACGGTAACGAGCGGATGTATCAGTACGTACTGGCAAGTATGGAACACGAGTATCTAGTAAATAGGTGTAGGTGAAATTAAAGTGTGAATTGGATCAAGGAAAAATCTTGCTACTGTGGCTTACTCAAAGTCAATTGGAACTACTGCGTTAAAATGAAGCAGATGGCGATTGGTCTTTGGCTTTTCAGATAGGCGCCGCTTTTGAACGCTTTTCTTATGCAGGGATGAAAGGTAGTTGTAGGGCCGAGTTACTACGCCAGATTGATTCCCGTTCATACGAGTTCTTTGGGACCATTTGCAAGCTGATATCTGAGAAATTAATGAACCTGTCTGTTAGCTCCTAAAATTAACACTCGTTTGAATCGCATAGAATACAGATACTTATCTTAATCCAATAAATTCATTTGTTGATTTTGGAAATAATTAATTGTCTTGGACATATTTTGACAGACAACCGTTCAGTTCCCTTCCTTTGTGGTCCAAGTTAACGCAAACATTAGTGCATACATGATTGTAACCTACCTGCGCGCGCAAAAAAATTATTGAGTGAATAAAAATAGAGATAGCAGCAAGATAGCAGGATATGTCATTATTTCATGGATAATTTAATAATAATATAATTACAATTGTAGAGTTACCAAAACTCCGGAGTCGAAAGACCGAACATCGGAATGCAAAAGTTGGAATATCGGAATGCAAAAGTCAAAGTATCGGAATGCAAAAGTTGATATCGGCCTATTACAATTAAAATATCGAAACACAAAAGTTGATATCGACTCTTGTGGTTAAAGTATCGAAACAAAAAATCAAATATTGATGCCTTACACTTGAGATATCGGAACAGAATTGTTGAAATCGATTTTCGCAGTTGAAGTATCGGAATTGCAACCTGTCACATGTCACGCTTGAAAGATCGGAAAAAATGAAAAATGGGTCGAAGTATCGGAAAATAATTTTGGCCCTTTTCAAACAGCATAGCAGGAAGAATGAGCCCGTCTAAGAAACTTGGAGATCCCTCGGGGTCGGAGAATATAACAGAAAGTGTCTCTAAATGGTGTAGTACAACTGGAACATGATCAGGAACTTCGTCGAGGTACCTCGGGATCTCCACTTCGCATATCTCGAGTTTCGGACAGGAAACTACGATGTTCCTGACAACATTGGGGTCATCAGTGCCTAGAGTGATGTCCAGAGAGGTAATGGTGGAGGTGGGTAACACAAGACGCGATAAGAACGTGCTATCCCTATCAGGGCTGAAGTACTCTAGATGTTGAAGGGATGGTGCAGTCTCTAATGCCGCCAACGGCGTATCATCATCGAGCTCTGTCCAGGGGAATCTGATGGCTACGTTCTTCAGATTGGGAAGGTCAAGTCCAGGACGATCGAGGAAGTACTTGATGTATGAGAATTCAAAGTCAAGCTGGATTGATTCCAGCCTGTCTGTGTAAGGGAGCAGGACATTGAGATACGATTTGGGTGCCTTGAGCCCGTCTTTTGCATCATATTCGATGTCAATAACGAATTCAAAGGGAAGAACACCGCTCAGGCTCAACCATTTTGCTACAAGTGTCTCGTCCGGAAGTTGTTGGCCCGATTTAACGACAGAAATCGAAAGAAGAGTCCAAAGAGCAGGAGTGTTTTCCATAACATGTCTCCAGAGTGAGCAGATCTGCGAAAGAATGACAGGTGATGGAAGGGATTTGTACAGGCATATCCAGTGCTCGTTCGAGTCTGTAGGCGTTATTTCTTCATGGTATCTTTCCGCACCACGTATATCTATGTACTTCAAGAAAACCTCGGCCAAGATTTCACGCGGCAGTCTGTATATCAACGGCGTTTTCTGTACTCTGGCAGCGAAGCTTTGGGTCAGATTGACTGAATAGGTAATGGAAATGTATTTACATACGCCTCGTCGACAACAGCTCTGGACTTGACACTCGGTGAACCAGGTAAGTTTTGAAGAAAGCCTCGCATGTTTCTGAGTGTGGTATGACGTAATGATGGGATTCTGGAACATGGGATCGTATCATACTTGCAATAGTGGAGGGTCAAAATGACTCACAAGAGGTTTGGAGCGAGTTGTTCGAGCTTTTTGCTGTGAGGATGGAAGCAAGATGAAGGCTTGAAATTTGAAATGTAAGCATCGCTAGCCGGACCGGACCGCTCCGAGGTTGTACGGTCCGAGCCTCGGACCTGTTGCGTGCAAACGATAATTTTCAGACCTAATAATCCATCTATCGGCATAAAAAATCATCAACTTTCTTATCTAGGTCGGCAAGTCCAGGACTCCATCATGATACTGTACTATTTCGAAACAGTGTTCAGTAACGCGTAACACAGTGTAACTGAACTATTCATAACATCCAGTCTTGAACAGTATTATGAGCTTTTCAAAGGCTTGTCCTGTCATGAAAATGATTTGTTGCTAAGTCAATTTCTACTGTGAAAGCATTGTTAAAGATTCTGAATCAGATTTTGTTCAAATAAAGACATAAGTAAAGGCAAAGATCATCAAAAATGGACTCGACTTTTGAACCGTAACGGGTTTATTGCAAAAATGAATTGAAACTCCAACGCATAACGCTAAAAAGTGACTAAACATTTCTTTGAAATAGTACAGTATGGAGGTGGGTTTTCATACTTCGAAAGACGTGGAATCTTTTTATATGCAGCTGTGTGATTCAACAAGACTTATTCATACTGCTTCATACGTCACTGCCAATAAAAATGTTGACATCACTGTACTCTCAGCTTCCTCTCGACCGCGATTACCTAAATTGAACATCTTCATATTATACGAGCCTCAGCCAACAGGCAACAATTAAAACGGATGTGTACCCACCATTGAAATAGCATAAACCCTTCCAATACACCACGCGATTGCGGGTGCAACTACATAGATATTTCCCGATGAACGAGAAGAGAAAAAGATAAAACTGTTGAATACTAAACCGAGAATAAATGAACAATGCACACTTACGATTTGTTTCAGATTCGTGGATAGGGACAATCACAACCACTATAGCTAAAGTTGCAGAAATAGTACCGGTGCTGACCGACATTGCGATGACTTTTGATATTAATCTAAATCATAGTTGCTCAATGTGTCAGAATCTCGGCTAAAGAAACCTACTGTCTAGTTGACCTCTTAAATGTCTCCGCTAAGATATGCTTAAGCGTAATAACCAAAGTGATTGCAATTACACTGTCGGTCATGGCAGACGCGATCATTGCCACGCTGCAATCATTTAGACGATAAAACAGACAAATATCGTAAAAGATGCCTCAGCACTTACATACCTCATAGGAATAACAGTTTTGCTTCTCTCTTCATAGCTAGGATATAGAGCTAAGGCTATTGCTCCAAGCAACTCTCCGGCTACCTTGGATTTTATTCGAGGCAAATTCAAGCACTCTGCACCATTGTCGTTCACATACCGTTACAACCGAACCAATAATTAAACAAACGGTGAGCCTTGTCCGCTTGGTTCTGCGAAATAGAGATATTCAATTTAATATTGCTCGCTTGGTCTGATTCAACAACAGAGAGTGACTCACAAGAGCCAGCAACGATGGATAAAAAACATCTGCACGATAAAGACATTGACGCTCATGAAGAATGCTAGCACTGACGCGAATCCTACATTTAGAAATATTGGAATTATGATGCAAACTCACCAGCTGAGGATCTCGAATAGGGTCAACAGCTGCCTGTAAAGATGAATATGGGTTTCAATTACTTACAGACCAGAATATTCCCGGAGAAAAAAGTCCTGATCTCCTACTCATCATGAAAGAATAAATAGTGTCACATACAACTAAACCAAAGTATTTGCTTACCCCAACGAGAGGCCCCGCGGGGATACACGTACCACAGATTGGATACGATGGCTCCCAGGTCCGCAAAAAATAGAGTAAGGACCGAAGTCTTGAGTATTTTGGTATCTTTCCTGAATTGGAGGTTTAGGTACATGATCATCTGCTTATCCTGTGTAAAAAAACATGGATGTGCACAATTGAGATACTTACCTGGCTGACCTCGTACCCGAATAAAAATACATTGAACCATGATCCTACGATAATAGCCCTGTGGAATAGCGCAGTCAAACGATTGATGGGAAATAGGTAAAGCCCAACTCACCCTATCTGTTTGTTATAATCAATCATAACTGAAAGGTCCTTTAAGAAAAACTCCAGTATAAAAGTGATGCCTGGAAGAACTGGGAAAAGCAAAAGTGGGGACAACAAAGGTTTTGAATCATGTATAACATTAATATTGATCCGTAAAGTCCACGTATCCGTCATGTACGTCTCGATTCCTTTGATATTCGGCACCTAATATGCATTAAAGTTCATGGCACCTCTAGATATGCATTCTAGTGTCTATGATAGGATCTATGATTAGTTAGGCTCTGCTCAACCCTGAGAGCATCTAAAGATTCATTTCCCTCAGTATTCATTTAGAGGTCCTTCTTTCGGCTTGTTGCTCAAACAAAAAAAAAGAGCAAGAGCAAAAATGAGAGAGAGGCAGAGGCAGAGAGTGAAAGGGAAAAGGAATAAGCAAAATTCGCCTGCCCGCGCGGCGAAATGGTGATGGATCAGATGTTTGGTCATCGGAGAGGTCAAACAACCTTTCAATGTTAAGGCCGATATTGGTATCGAGGTAAGTATCTCTTCCCTGGATACACCCAGATTATCTCCGTGGGATGACCTACGGAAGTCTCATCAGGTTTTCACGCAAGGTTAATTGGCATATGTCATGAAACGTTCGTCGGACCATGTGTGTTTCCATCTATTTGACATCGGTTGTGATTCTGAAGTACAAACCTTAACAAAGATGGTTAAGTTTCACAGGGACCCCTGCCAGGCTCAATCGTACTCTCAAGGGACATCCAAAGCGTTTTGGACTCCCGTCTAGCGAAGTTTTCAAGTGTACAAAGAAAAGCTTTTGTTTTGACTTTATCAAAGAGCAAGGGAAATAATCGTGGTATCGTCGACGTGCTCCTGGCCTCGGATTAGTCCAGGGAACAGCCCGTTTCCAGTGAACCCATCTAGTGCATCGAAGAGTATATCCATAGTTATGTTCCTGTCACGGGCGGTTTCGTTGCTCATACATGACGACAGTCCTGTAATATTACTAGCCTTTTTGGTTTTGGAATAAAGATCGTTGAGCCCATCAGAAGCTAGCACTAGAATGGAATTAGCCGTAAAGAGCCGATAATGTACAATATCGGCCGTCGTTGAAAGATATGGTGGTTTCATGTTACGAGCAATGAGATCTTGGAACTTGTAATTTTCGTGGAATGCAGGAATTGCCAATGCAAAGACACGCTCGGTGTAGATGGATGGAAGCTTGAAAAATATGTCCCCCAGGGCTATGAAACATTGAATGCGATATAAGCATCTCAAGTTGTCTTGTAGAGGTTCGAAGTGAGCTTAGATCAAAGAGAAACCAGCTTGGTAATAACCGAGGTTAGCTATATGAATAACCTGCGAGGATCAATGCTGTCGTCCCCGTCTTCGTTCGCATTATCTTCACAGATGACTTTTGAATATCTGCACGCTTCCGGATAAACTGCCTGATCTGATCATCGCTGAGTCGGGCGATTTCCGCTTCTCCACCAGGGAGAAGTCGGAGCGTATACGATGATCTACCTCTAAAATACTCTGCTACAAAATGCTAGCTACCACCGAGTCAGAAAGACTTTCTTCCGAAAGGTATTGTTTGATAGTTCCCGGTAACGTATAGTTCGTCTACTGTCGCTGTACCGGCTCCATGTCCTATGGTAGGAGTAAATCTGGTCAGTTTCTAGTTATTGAGATGGATGTTGACCACAAAACCGTCAAATATTCCGATAAATTCCACTGCCCATCAGATAAAGCCCGTTCTTCAATGAAATGTCTGTCTTCAATCTCATAATCTGAAGCACGGGGCTGGAAAACGACCGCGTCTGCACCACATTGTTTACTTTGAATAACGGTACAAAGTTCCGCGTGGCGTTGCTTTAGGAACTTGAAGGCCATCTGTTTCAACGTCCCGAGTGTTAGTGACTCATGAGTCATTTTCCGGAGTAGACAATTTCAAGTCACGGGTGACGAGACTGAGCTTGAAGCCATACACTCATCATCCTCCATGATCATCATGCCCAGTATTCTGCAGAATGCCCCGCACCTTCAACATGATTTGTTTTCAGGAGATGGTCCCAGAAACCCAAGGTGTAGTAGGAAATGATTCAGGTGATTAGGGGTGTATAATGCACGTCATGGGATACTTGAGATATTTTAATCCAGCGACAATCTTCTCTACGCCCGCTCTCTACGGACTGGTCTGTACAGCTCAGAGTCCCCGTTTCCCTATATATTTCAGAATTCAGTAATATCACTTACCCTGTAATAAGTATTTTCACTTCCGAACAACACTAACACTGCTATTCGGGTCAATTACCTGACAAGCTGAGACAGCTGCCAGTATAGTAATGATGCGGATCTGAAGCTTTAAGCTTGCTTGTACAGATTATGCCAGGCCGCAAAGTGTTGCTGGGGCTCTTATTTTAGATGAGCTTGGAGAGTTGTATTTTGAAGTGCAAACTTTCATCCCCAAGTTAATATCTCTCCATGACTCAGTGGAAGTTAATATTATGCCCTAACGACAGTACTTGGGATGTAGCACAGCCCTTGTAGCTATGTAGTTACCGACTCCGGCTCTATAAAGCTTTTGAAAAGCGCTAGCATACGCACATCAAAGTTCTGAAACTTGAATGTCAAATGGCAGATACTTGTCAGATCCCTTAGCATCTATAAAATATTCATGCTTTAGATGATATTTTCCCCCTTCGTATTATAGCTATGGCTACCTCCGAGCTTCCCAATCCCCATACCCCTCTTGCATTCCTCACGCCAAAGCTAGCATATGAACTTGAAGTCTCTCGTTATCTTCTTGTGGCCACATGCGGGGTACGCTTTACATTGCGGTTTGTACAAGATGGCCTTTAAATTTTCTCCTAGATGTTTTCCTGGGATATCTTGCTCAATTTGCGTAATGACTATAGGCTTGTAATGAATCACGCTGTAAAAATTCCAACAATTGTCTATTTTATCTCAAGGTAATAAACAAATGACTTTATTTTCTGCATCCTTGTATTTACACAGATCCTAGAATTGCTTCACTCGCATACATTTGTTCCACAGTTGTATTTAACGGTGGGTTAGCATATACGTCAACAAGGAGATACGTGGCTGATTTGGGTAGTCGGAGCGGTTGGGAACTGCCAACACCTTCAAGTCGCTCTTTGCACTTGCTTTGCTGTGGCCGTCCCTGCAACCTCTCTTCTATTCTACTTCCGGGCCAAAGCCGTCTTCAATCAAAATAAAACCGTCATAGCCCTGTTTTCATTTCTCTGGATCGGAGTTGTGGCAGCTTCACTTTCGGTGCCCTTTGCACTCAAGGGAGAACGCATCGGGACTACTGATCATTGTATCACCACAGAGTGCCGTCCGTTCAGTTCTGTTGGAGTTATAATGTCGACTGTTAATGACACGTTGACGTTTTTTGCGATTTCTTGGCGACTGTTGGAGACTACTTCCTATGAGGATACTTTAAAAGGACGTATGCGGTCCTTCTTTAAAGGAAAAGGGTTGCCTGCATTTTCAAGGTCACTTCTAGAGAGTGGGCAAGAATATTATTTGTATGTGACCATTTTCAACCGAGTATGCATGTAAACCGAAATACTTCCACTAGGATAACTGTTGCAGGTAATCTATTGACGATGGGGATGATAGTTGCCCCATCCATACCACCAGCACTTCATGGAATTTTTACGGCTCCCAATATCGCAATTTCAAACTCTATGGCGTGTAGAATCTTTCGTGATATTAAATTTGGGCACATTAACGCTACAGGCTCTACTTACACAAGTGGAGTGATCAGTACACTCCCGCCTTTTATAGCTGCCAGAAGTGGTTACTTGGAAAATACTACTACTGGTTTGGAGGATGGGAAGGAATTGGATAGTGAGATAAATCGTATTCGAATCGTCAAGACAACACACACTGTTTCCGACAGTAGTGTTGTGTTGTCCGAATCGGGGACCGAGTCTTATTCAATGTTGATTAGTCCGGAATACCATCTTTTTTACCACAAATCTTGTGCCTTGACGGAGGCGTGACCAACGATTTCCATAAAAATCGTAGCATGTGACATCACAAACGCACGCACCTGGAGCACGCCGTCCACCATCATCGCTGGTTTGGACGGTGTCTATTCCAAAATGCTCCATTTTCCCTCTTCCTCCAATGGGACCCTCAAAAAACGCGACACCCGAAATCAAGGGTCCAGCGGTCTCAATGCAACTCAACAAAAGTCATCCTCAGATCCCGCTTTTCTCAAAATTGAAGAGGAGCTGCATGACGCAAGGAGAGTGCAGGAGCATGGACAGGAGGACGATTTGAGGATGGCGCTGGGGATGGTCATTAAAAGGGTTGGGGAGCTGGTGAGTACCAACTAATCTGGTCTATTCTAGTTTTACTGCCGTACTAATGACCTAATACCACGAATTCCAATCTCAAAGTCAACGCAACTCAGTGAAGTTTACAAGACGCAAGCAGACCTCGAAGTCCAACTCAACGTGGCCAAATCAAACCTCCAACTTGTCATCGCTAATAATGAAATGCTCGAAGAGGCTCTTAAATCTGGAAACCACGGAAATCCGAGAGATGTAGGGTGGAGAAGATCAAGAGAGAGTAGAGAGAACAGCGTAGACGTTCCACCTACACCAACTACTGCTACTGCTTCCCATGCTCATGGACACGGCAATAACTCAGGGACTGGAAGTAGTCCAAATTCACCAGTCGTTCACTCGCCTTCTACGCCTCCCCTTCCTCCGTCGCAACAACCACAGCAGCAACAGCAGGAGAGCGGCAGCAGATTCTTCAAATTTCGTTTTGCTTCGTCGTCATCCACCTCATCATCGACTTCAACTCCCCCGAGTAGACCTATGACTCCTACTACTGCATCCTTCCACGCTTCTTCGTCATCTTCTGATTCTCCCAAATCCGCATCGATACCTACTTCCGCATCTGTCCCTTCTCTCATCGACCATACGCGGGAACGAGAACGGGAGAAGGAACTTGAAGACCTCATGGCCGAGCTGAAGAAGGAAAAGGCTGCGCGAAAAGCAGTATTGGACGAAAAAGCAGCACTAGAGGCGGAGCTGGAGTCGCTGTCCCAAGCTTTGTTTGAAGAGGTGAGTTTTCGCCCTTTCCGTCGCGCTCTCTTCTACTTTCATCTTGTTTCTCGTTCTTTCCACTTCTAATGTTCTCTCCCTTCTCGTCTATTGTCCAATCGCTAACCTCATCAATACAGGCAAATAAAATGGTTGCCCAAGAACGTATCAGACGCTTCGAGACCGAAGAAGAGCTCAAAGAAGCTCGGCAGCAAAAACAAGCTCTCAGAGATGCATTGAGGATTGTCGAAGAGGAAGTCGAGGCGCTCCGAGGTGGTTCTCCTGCAGTATCTTCAAAGAGGATTAGCGCGTTGATAGGAGGAGGGAGGCCCACACATTCGAGGTCGTCCTCGCGCGTTGCATTGAAATCGCCTACCAGGTCGAGGTCTGGGTCGGTTGAGTCGATGGGGTCGGCAAGATCAGGGTCGCAGACAGGAAGTATGGTCAGGTTGGATTTAGGTTCGGACGAGAAGGAGAGGGGGACGGAGGAGACAGGGATGGAGGAAGTGACAAGGTTAGGCGTTGATGGGGAAGTGTTACCTGTCGGTGTAACACCTTCAGCAGAGGCCGAGAAGGAAGAAAGGGCGAAAGCTGGAGAGGAGGATATTATTGAGGATACGTCTGCATCTGCGTCTGCGACAGAGACAGAACCCGACGTGGTACCAGAAACACAAACACATAGTACGATAACAGGCGGTGCCCCAGAGTCATTGGAGCCTCCTGCTCCACCTTCTACTTCTGCTTCGCCATCTACCTCCACGCCTAATACTATTACTACCACTGCCATTGTTTCTGACAACGACGATGACACCACCGCTTCGACCTCACCTACCACCTCAACCTCGTACCCTAGCCTAGGCCTCCCTATGGATGACGAAGAACCCTCGCCATGGGCAGACGTACCTTCTTCCTCTTCAGCCTCCAAGCCCATGTCGGCTTTTGCTGCGGCCAGAAGTGTGTTCGAGTCTGGATCTGGGTCGGGGTCAGGGTCGGGACCAGTCGCACCCAGTGAAACGAGCACATACTCGACCGCTTTGGGTACGCGGTAGTGGTGCTCAGCAAGTCGCGAATCTTGTCTGGCGGTGGTTGCATTGTGGTCAAGTAGACTTTTGGGGTTTTCTTGGTTAGACTTTTTTTTTTTCTTTTACATCTAGGCACGGGTTGCGTTGTGATTCGTCATACATATTTGTTTTTTTTTTCCTTTTGTTTTATTTTTTCTGCTGTTCATAATATCTACCTCTACATCTGCATCGGATACAGGATTTTTTTCTTGGTTTTCTCTTTACTGCCTGGTTTTATCTCGTCTCTCCATCTGCATGTAAATAATTGTAATTCAAAATCGGATAATAATAAAGTCAAAAGTATTCTCATTTCATCCTAGATAAAGCCTGATACTTAAAGCTCATCGCTGGGCAGCACACAACAAAACCAAATACTGGTAGCGGCCAAATAACTTCCTACATACTTGTTCCAATATTATTCCATTTTGAATTTTACAGGCCAATGCATGACTCTACTTAGTACTAGGTTTCCTTCCCTCTAAAGCTGCAAACTTGACACGCAATTATGTCTGTCATTGGGAGCAAAAGCTATAATCTACAACTTAAAATACAGCTATACTACAAGAAAGATTTAGATTGGAAACATGTCTGTAGAACATACAGAAAAAGATATGGGATGAGTTACAGTGTAAAAATGATCGACAGTGAAGAGACAGTGTGCTGTACTATTCTCATAAATTGATAGAAATACAAGCATGTTTCCAGCCCATATCTCCCTTGTAGTTTTACTGTATCTCCAGAGAATTATGAGTTCATTTGCTCAGTGTAATTATGGAAATGCAAAATGATTGCGTCAACGTTTTCCGGTTTTTGCCTTGTTTTTATCTTCACAAAATACTTTCAACATGACATGTCACATTACCAAGATTTGTGAGACACTTTTCGGTCAAAATTTGTTAAGAGGTGTTGCCGAAATTTGCAAGGCTGTCGCAAATTTTCTAGTTACTTTTTCTGAATTTATACCTCATCTCTTTGAAATTATGGTTTCAATTTGTGATGTCATATTTGCCTTATACTGAAATTGATTTTTTAGTCCGTTTTTAGTGTTGCTGTGTTGTAACCGATCTACAAATTAACATCATTCAGATGATCAAGGCAATATCTTTGAAATTTGCTGGATAAGATATAGTAACAGTCCCACCATTTCTCTGTCGTGAAGATTAAATACTGACATTTTATTCCAATTACTAATATTCATTTTTCCTTTATTTTCAGACATTTACATTTGTATGTTCCTGTTTACCACTACCTTTAACCTTATCTTCAAACCTTAAACCTTAACTACGCAGTGCACGCAGCCTTATCGCTGCCTCACACCTTTACACCCTGTTTACACCTTTCTTTCATTTCCTGCTCGATCATACTTGTCTATAGCCTTTCCATAGCCTTACCATAATCTTTCCCAAACATGCGTTAGTAGTGCTGTAGGCCCTTAACCCTAGTGTCACATCTCCGATCTCTGTAATACTGTATTTAAACTCTATGTCCTATCACTACCCCTGGAGCTTTATTTCTAGTGCAAAAAAGTTAAAGATGAAGCATAGATTTACCATAGAACATTCATTCACTTTCTCAAGCATAAAAAGTATTTATTTGCCACTCATAATATGTTTACTTTGCCACTCAAGATTGGTTAAGTTTCTTGTGCCACCAATACAAAGAATTGCCACTCCAGAAAGTTTAACTTCCTTGAATGACAAAGACTTAATTTGTTGTGCAAGAAAGTAAATTGGAACAAAGGGGTTGCCATGGCAATACTCTTGAAGAAAGTTAAACAATTTTGAGTGGCAAAGCAATCCTTTGTCATTTGAGAAACTTATATTTTCTTGAGTGGCATTCTTTTGTATTGGTGGCACAAGAGACTTAAACAATTTTGAGTGGCAAAGTAAACAGATTATGAGTGGCAAACATATACTTTTTATGCTTGAGAAAGTGAATGAATGTTCTATGGTAAATATATGCTTTATCTTTAACTTTTTTGCACTAGAAATAAAGCTCCAGGGGTAGTGTGTAACCTAGTCCTCATCTTGACCTCTTGGTCTATTCAGACTAGGTATGCCTTGTATTCTTTTACTACTCTAATCTAACTTGGTCTATTCGGACTAGCTTGTGTTAAGGTCTCTCATACTCGTCTTGCTCTCGCTTGCCCTCTCGTTGTCGCCTCTCCGCGACATTAGGTCAAGATCCTTTACTGTACCCATCTATCAAGAGACCTGTGCAGACACACTATACTCGTTGGTATCCTGATCCCTTTCCTCCCAATTCCCCAAGGGCCCACAAGCCTGTCGACTCTAGCCTGTGTGAGGAGCCTCACAGGTGGGCAGGTATGAACGGTTCAAGGAACTGTTGCGTAAGGTCATCCCCTGTCCACACAAGCTTCGAAACGTAAATCCGGACTCCCTATAAAGGAGTAAGGTGGTTGCCCGACCTCGTAATTGAAATCAGCCTTCAACTCTACCAACATGAGAAACAATCATGTCCGATGCCACTACCCTTGCATGCTATAAACTCCCACATGGAGTAGACCTCACTGGAAAACGACACGTACATGTCAGAGCAGACGGGAAATTCTGGCCTTGTCAGGAACAAGTCTGTCCCAATGCCTTCTTCCAAACGATCAGCGAACCCACTACAGCCACATGGGACAATGTCAAACACGAAATCATCCCCGTTCCACCAAAAAAGCCCCCAACACCACCGAAAGACGAGAACATGGATGATATGTCCAAAGACGATCTCATCAAGTTCCTCATGAAACAACAACTCATGCTTCAGAACAAAGTCACCCGCCTCGCTCACTCTATTAGCAAAGCGGACATTACGGAAAAGAAGGACAAGAAAAACGCTAATGCCAAGCCTGCGCCATTTACAGGCAAAGGGACGGACGTACATCGCTTCCTTGCCTTCTTCCAGAATTGGGCTGGAAAACAGGAAGGAATCCGAAACGCTCATGACTGGATCGCCTCGGCCTTGTCCTATATGACAGAAGATGTGGCAGACTGGGCCGCCCGCTATGCTGACCAAGTATTCCAGCACTATGCAGACCCCACCAAAACCGCGTTCCCGTTTAACGGAAAATGGGATGAGTTCGTCAAAGCCTTCAAAACCAGGTTCGGATCCTTAGACAAAGAGTCAGAAGCTAGGAAGGAAATTCAGGGAAAGGATGGCAAAGGAATGAAACAGGGAAAGCAGACGGTAGCGCAGTTTGCACAGAAATTCCAAGATGTTGGGTCCAGAACTGGGTTCTCGGATGCCGACCTCTTAGAACGATTCTGTAATGGACTCAATCATGGCATTCAGCTCCACATGGTGAGCATCAACATCGCACAGGGAAAGCCCAAGTCCCTGACCCAAGCCATCTCGCGAGCCATCGAAATAGAGCTGGCTCTCCATGACCCCACCTACAATGCCACTAACAACCATTGCGCCAACCCAAATGCCATGGACGTGGATGCTACCTGAGTCGGAAATGGAGGAAGAGGAGGAGGAGGAAATTGGAATGGGAAAAGCCGAGATGATTTCCTTAGAGAGATGAGAGGACAGTGCTTCGGATGTGGAAGCCCGAGCCATGTACGAGGGAACTGTAACATGAAAAACGAGAAATGTCGCCACTGCGCCCGAACTGGGCATGTAGAACGAGTTTGCCAAGACAAGTACATGGGCTTAGAGAAGAACCGAGGTGCCGGGAAGACAGGAGGAGGAGCCCGAGTCTCGGCCAACACCGAAGCCCCTTTCTCCCTGTTTGGGAACACCGAATCGACCCCTGGCCCTTCACAATCCTCGACCCGCGTCAACAACTCCACTAACAAGATCCAAGCCTTGAAAGAGGCCATGGCTCAACAGACTGCCATTCTTGCTGCATTTATGAAAGAACGTAAGGATTTTTAAAGTCGGTACCAGACTCTGCTGCAACCCGAGTACCCAATACATTTCAGAACTTTCGCTTTTCCTCTAACTACGATTTGATACATGCATGTACCTTAAATATGACTTCGGAAATAAAGCCAGGAGCTTCGCATTATCAAGTCAATGTGTGTCTTCAAGAGAAAGGGTTACAACTGAATGTAGCAGCAATGGTGGATAGTGGAGCAACTGCGTTGTTCCTGGACGAAAAGTTTGTCCGGAGGCATAAGATCCCTACCTTCCTAATGAAAAGAGCCCTGCCGATTTACAACATAGACAGAACAGAAAACCGAGCTGGGAAAATAGAGAAATGTGCAAATCTGAGGTTAACCGTGGACCAGATGAGCGGGTGGATGGATTTTCTAGTCACCGACCTAGGAGCATCAGGAAAAAGCATTTGAACCATTGGTTATCAAACTTCTGCAAAAGGACCTCCAATGTAAGCTGATAGTATGTGAAAAACATCTATAGGTTACATGGGGACCACCAGTGCCATGTATGTTTTTGACATCCATAGCATAAGGTCAAATTGATGCTTGATTACATGTATGTCATGAAATGTCTTTTGGTTCTCAATAAAGTGTCTATGGGTTGTCAAAATATTGTCAAAACACCATCAGTAATCAACTATAGCAGTCTAAATGCAGTCAAAATTTAACCATATCCATCAAAAAAGGCACTATAGCAGTCAAAAATCCAGTTTGTAGTGTATCTATAATCATTTCTTACACATTCAAATAATAGAATCAAAGTCAAATTTTCATATATTAAAGCTACTAAGATGTACAAAGGATATAGGAAAGGCATAGAATACAGCAAAATCCATATAAGAAGAGATGGGCAAGAGAAATACAAAAAGGAGAAGTCACATACAGTTTATGACAAAGAGAGGAAAATGATAAATGGAAAATGATAAATGGAAAATGATAAATGGAAAATGATAAATGGAAAATGAAGGAAGGATCCTGAAAGCCTAAAAGAGAATGATAGATAGTGCATGAGCATCAGAGGAATAATGGCAAAAGAAGATAGCATACATGTAGTATTAATAACCAGCTTCAAAGGTTCTAGAAACAAGGGTATTAGAGGCAGACATGAGATATAGTAGATAGACACACACCATGAAGGCTGAGAAGCTGAGGCAATACACCAAGAAATGAATAGAAGAATGAGGGAGTATAAGGTCAGAAGCTGCATAAGTGAATACAGAGGAGACACACCTGGGTTCTGAAAGCAGTGACCATGATAACCAACCCAACAATGAAAGAGTAAAGAGAACCCAAGGACATGGGAGGAGAGAAAGGGTAGCAGAAAGGATAGGGTCAGCATCCTGAGAAAGTAACAGAAAGGAAGCACGCATCTAATAGCAGTCACCAGAATCATCTAAGAGTAAACAGAAAGGGAAACCAGAAAGCTGTATACTGTAGAGAATATGGAAGGCCCAAAGAAAGTTCCAAAGGATATAACTTCTCACAAGGATTGAAGTGTGAGCACGAAAGGCCAAGGGGATGATGAAGGTAAAGAGAAAGAAGGACGAGGCAGGATTCTGTGACGAGTTTTTCAACACCATGTGACCTGTGGCTGAAATTCCCATGCTCTGTGGTCTGATTTTTCTAAGTACGCATTTACACACTAGAGAGTTCGAGCAAGGCTGGGCTTTTTGAACAACATGTGACTTTCCCACAAGCCACCAGTCTAGAACTTGCCTTTTTGAGATGGAATCCACCTCGAGGGATGATGATATAATCAACCACTAGAATCCTTGGCCGTATTTACAAGTCCAATCAACAATATGTCCAGCACTTCTGGGTAGATGGGTATGATTCAAATTTTGTCTGCAGGCTATTCTAGGCTGTTGGCCATGCTTGCAAGCAAAATATAGCCTTATTAGCTCACTCTATACTAACAACTGCTGAAATGAAAAAAAATCGAACCTCTGTTGTTTCTGACTTGATTTTAACAATGCAGGAGTCATTCCCAATGTTTATAGCACCCCTCTATCCATTGGACGACATTCCAGAGCATGCTCAGGCTGTCCTGGGGCTCCAGGGCATCCTGTCCTCCATAGGACACATCCACATATGAAATCACTCTTGGAACAGATGGAATTGGCCAAGGTGTGTCCAAAAGCTTCATATTAATGTATTATTGCTTATTCCAGAGTTTTGTAGCCGCTGGTGCGTTCGTTCATTCTCTAGACTTATTTGACTTGACTTCAACCCATCTGCCAGCACATTCACAGATCCGCTGTTTCTGACCTGATTTTCAGAACGCAGGAGTCGTTTCCAATGTTTATGGCACCCCTCTATGCATTGGACAACATTTCAGGGCACGCACAGGCCGTCCTGGGGCTCCAGGGCATCCTCTCCTCCTTAGGACACATCCACATATGCAATCACTCTTGGAACAGATGGAATTGGCCAAGGTGTGTCCAAAAGCTTTGTATCAACGTATTATTGCTTATTCCAGAGTTTTGTAGCCGCTGGTGCATTCGTTCATTCTCTAGATTTATTTGACTTGACTTCAGCCCATTTGCCAGCACATTCAGAGATCCGCTGTTTCTGACCCGATTTTCAGAATGCAGGAGTCGTTTCCAATGTTTATGGCACCCCTCTATGCATTGGACAACATTCCAGAGCACGCTCAGGCCGTCCTGGGGCTCCAGGGCATCCTGTCCTCCATAGGACACATCCACATATGAAATCACTCTTGGAACAGATGGAATTGGCCAAGGTGTGTCCAAAAGCTTCATATTAACGTATTATTGCTTATTCCAGAGTTTTGTAGCCGCTGGTGCGTTCGTTCATTCTCTAGACTTATACAACATTCCAGAGCACGCTCAGGCTGTCCTGGGGCTCCAGGGCATCCTGTCCTCCATAGGACACATCCACATATGCAATCACTCTTGGAACAGATGGAATTGGCCAAGGTGTGTCCAAAAGCTTCATATCAACGTATTATTGCTTATTCCAGAGTTTTGTAGCCGCTGGTGCATTCGTTCATTATCTAGACTTATTTGACTTGACTTCAGCCCATCTGCCAGCACATTCAGAGATCTGCTGTTTCTGACCCGATTTTTAGAACGCAGGAGTCGTTTCCAATGTTTATGGCACCCCTCTATGCATTGGACAACATTTCAGGGCACGCACAGGCCGTCCTGGGGCTCCAGGGCATCCTCTCCTCCTTAGGACACATCCACATATGCAATCACTCTTGGAACGGATGGAATTGGCCAAGGTGTGTCCAAAAGCTTCATATCAACATATTATTGCTTATTCCAGAGTCTTGTAGCCGCTGGTGCGTTCGTTCATTCTCTAGATTTATTTGACTTGACTCCAGCCCATCATATTCACAGATCTGCTGTTTCTGACACAATTTTAAGAATGCAGGAGTTGTTTCCAATGTTTATGGCACCCCTCTATCCATTGGACAACATTCCAGAGCACGCTCAGGCTGTCCTGCAGTCCCAGGGCACCATTCTCATTTTTAACATATCATTTAATTCATTTATCAAATTGCACTGTAGTCCATCTTCAATAAATATGAGTATTGTAATTCTTAGGTGAATCTACACCCATTCCACATTATTATTTGGAGCTCAATGTAAGCTGACAGTGATCAGGTGTAAAAAAAAGCTCTTTAGATGCTCTGTTGACATATTGTATTTTAAGCAAATCACCATAGCTACTATTGATATCCATGGATAAATGGCTTTGCCAACAGTAAACCATTGTTACCACTGTGGTCTTTTATATGTCCTCTCAAAACTCCATTTATCCATAGTTGTCAAAAGCTGTCAGTTATAACCATAGTTGTCATTTTTAACCATGGGAACCATAAATTAGTTGATTTATCCATTGATTGTCATTTCTGACTCCTTGGTTATATCAGGTTTTCCTGATGAGGAGAGGATGTAATCTTAGGACTACCTTGGCTAAGAGAAGCCAATCCAAGCATTGACTGGGAGAAAGGCTTATTACAAGTTCGAGGGAGAAGTGATCGCATTTACGATGACGACGACTTCTGGGCAACAGAAGAAGATGTAAAAGCAGGAGCAACGCGAGAAGAAGAAGAAGGTCCCCTGTTAACCCCAGTAAAAATCAAAGCTAACCGAAAGCAGCGAAGAGAATGGAGAAGAGAAGGGGTGATTGAAGAACTAGAAGATGAGGTATGGTGTGCGGCTGGAGTAACCTACTCCCAACAGATTGCAGAGGAGGCAGCAAAGGGAAAGGAGAAGAAAATGTTAGAAGAGATGATACCCGAGGCCTATCGAGAATTCCATAAGGTCTTCTCAGAGGAGGAATCAGAAAGGCTCCCCACTCACCAACCGTGGGATCATGCAATCGAACTAACACCAGGGGCCCCTGCCTCCATTCAAACCAAGGTCTATCCTATGTCCGTGAACGAACAACAGGAGCTCAAAAGGTTCTTAGAAGACAATTTGAAGAAGGGCTACATTCAGACGTCCAAATCCCCCGTTGCTTCCCTGGTATTTTTCATTAAAAAGAAGGACGGAAAACTTCGATTTGTACAAGACTACCGAAAGCTTAATGAATTCACTATTCGAAATTGATACCCCCTACCGCTAGTCCAAGACATCATCAACCGACTTCAAGAAGCCAAATACTTCACTAAGTTTGACGTCCGATGGGGATACAATAATATAAGGATCCGAGAAGGAGATGAATGGAAAGCCGCGTTTGCGACCAACCGAGGATTGTTCGAACCAAAAGTAATGTTCTTTGGGCTGACCAACTCTCCTGCCACCTTCCAAACCCTCATGAACTCTATCTTTGGAGACCTGATCGCGGCAGGGAAAGTGGTGGTATATTTAGATGACATTCTCATTTTTACCAGCACCAAAGAAGAGCATAGGGAGATCACAAGAGAAGTACTCTGAAGGCTAGAAGAATACGATTTGTACCTGCGACCTGAGAAGTGCAAGTTTGAGAAAGAAGAGATTGAGTATCTGGGATTAATAATCCGACATGGAGAGGTGCAGATGGACCCAGCCAAGGTAGAGGCGGTTAGAAAATGGCCAGTGCCCAAGAGTGTCTGAGAAGTGTGAGGCTTTATTGGTTTCGCCAACTTCTATAGGAGGTTCATACAAGGTTTCTCAGATGTAGCAAGACCTCTACACGACCTCACCAAGAAAGGAGTGGTATTCCAATGGGGACTCAAACAACAACAGGCCTTTGAGGAACTCCGAGGCAGGTTCATATCGGCCCCAATACTCATGTTATGGGACCCAAATCAACCGACTCGAATCGACGTAGATGCCTCAGGCTTTGCCACAGGAGGAGTTATTATGCAGAAACTCAAAGACGGACTTTGGCACCCAATTGCGTTCCGGTCTGCCTCTATGGATGAACACCAGCGGAACTATGAGATTCATGATCGAGAGATGTTAGCAATCATTGAAGCTCTTAAAGAATGGAGACACTATCTGGAAGGGCTTCCTGAGCCTTTCGAAATTATCATGGACCATGATAACCTAAGGTATTGGAAAACGGCTCAGGATCTGAGCAGGAGACAAGCACGATGGGCTCTCAAACTAGCCGACTTCAATTTTGTCCTAATTCATAGACCGGGTAAAGCAAATGTACTAGCCGACGCGCTCTCCTGTTCTCCCCTTCACCAAGTTTCAGACGAAGATGACAACGTCAAAAGAACTGTCCTGAGACCAGAACATTTCGTGACACTGGCAGCATCTCACTTCAACAACCCCTTAGAAGCAAAAATACGCCAAGTGTCGGCCAGAGAAGCAGAGGTACTGGAAGGACTGAAGAAGCTGAAAAAGGGAGGGTTAAAAAGATTAGCGGATGGGATAGCCGAATGGGAAGAAGACAAAGGGCTAGTATATCACAGAGGGAGGGTGTACGTACCACCAGACGAGGAACTGAGGAAGGAAGTAGTAAGACAGTGTCATGACGCGCCCACTGCCGGGCATGGAGGGAAGTATGCGACTTTTGACCTGGTTAGCACCCGCTACTGGTGGCCCACAATGAGGGCTTTTGTAGAGAAATTTGTGGAAGGATGCGATGTGTGCATGAGGAAGAAACTGCAAAGGCACCCCCGAGCAGTAATGGAACCTTTGGAAGTACCCAAAGGACCCTGGGAGTTCGTAGGAGTAGATCTAATCACTCAACTCCCCAAATCTCAAGGCTATGATGCTGTACTGGTCTGTACCGACCACTTTGGCAAACAACTACACACTATTCCTTGCCATTCCAACCTCATGGCTGAAGGAGCGGCTGACCTGTACTACAAAGAAATCTTTCGACTACACGGACTACCACTTCAAATGATCTCGGACCGAGGACTGCAATTCACAGCGGCAGTGATGAGATTACTACTGAAAAGGTTAGGTATCCAGTCAACCCTAACCTCGGGATACCGACCTCAATCAAACGGACAAATGGAGAGGGCAAATCAGGAGGTGGAAAAGTACTTACGAATATTCGTGAACCGAAGACAAGACAACTGGGTCAAGCATCTACCCATGGCAGAGTTTGTAATCAACTCCCGAACACACTCGGCCCATGGCTTGGCACCTTTCGAAGTAACCTATGGATACTTACCACATTTCAACATTCCAGTAGGGAGACGGACAGGAAATGCAAGTGTGGAGCAACGGATCGAAGTACTAAGAGAGGCAAGGAGAGATGCAGGAGCAGCATTACACCTAGCAAAGAGAAAGATGAAAGAGGGTTTCGAACGAGGAAAGAAAAAGGCCCATCAATTTAAAGTTGGAGACCACATCTGGCTCAGTGCCGAGGATATCAATCTCCAGCTCTCTAGTGAAAAACTGGGTGACTGACAGCTCGGCCCCTATGAAATTATCAAGAAAACAGGAAAACTAGATTACAAACTGGACCTTCCCAAATCCCTAGAACGAATACACCCCGTCTTCCATGTCGATAAACTCTACCCTTTCAAAGGTAACGTCGTTAATGGCAAATTGGAAATTGAGCCAGAACCGGTTTACCTAGAAGAGGACGATGAACCCGAATATGAAGTAGAGAGGTTGTTGGATAGCCGGATCAGATGGAGAAGAATTGAGTATTTAGTAAAGTGGAAGGGATATGACGAGGGACACAACTCATGGGAGCCAGTAACCAATCTTACTAATGCTAAACGATCAATTACAGCATTCCACAAAAAACACCCAGATGCACCCAGAATATAGTCATCGAGGACGATGGACTCTAAGGAGGGGGGTAATGTCGTGAAGATTAAATACTGACATTTTATTCCAATTACTAATATTCATTTTTCCTTTATTTTCAGACATTTACATTTGTATGTTCCTGTTTACCACTACCTTTAACCTTATCTTCAAACCTTAAACCTTAACTACACAGTGCGTGCAGCTTTATCGCTGCCTCGCACCTTTACACCCTGTTTACACCTTTCTTTCATTTCCTGCTCGATCATACTTGTCTATAGCCTTTCCATAGCCTTACCATAATCTTTCCCGAACATGCGTTAGTAGTGCTGTAGGCCCTTAACCCTAGTGTCACATCTCCGATCTCTGTAATACTGTATTTAAACTCTACGTCCTGTAACCTAGTCCTCATCTTGACCTCTTGGTCTATTCGGACTAGGTATGCCTTGTATTCTTTTACTACTCTAATCTAACTTGGTCTATTCGGACTAGCTTGTGTTAAGGTCTCTCGTACTCGTCTTGCTCTCGCTTGCCCTCTCGTTGTCGCCTCTCCGAGACATTCTCCACTTCTCCTACCATTGGTTGTACATGTAATCATGGCATATTAGCTTCATACTCGGAGTGCCAGCAACAGACCAAGCCTTGTAGTAAGCATATTAGTGGAAGTGAATCTAGAATTTGTTGCAGGTGACTACAGAGGAAATATGGTGAGACTGCCACAAAATTCCACTGTATTTCTCAGGAATCATAAGAATTTGCTCCAGTGTTATTGTAGTAGCTGATTCTCCAATAAATAAAATAATATTATATTACTGAATTATTTATGTTTAACTGAATGACCATTAGCTACAACTAAACCTACCTCAAAACACGAGGTCAATTTATGAAAATCATTGAGAATGTGTAATAATACTCCATATCTTTAAAATTATGGCTTTAATTTGTGACGTTTTGTTTACCCATTACAAAATCAAATATTGAAATGTCGAGATATTATGGCCGGAGCGACCTGCGACGGCCCATCCCCTTGTCGTTATAATCGCTCCTGATATGTGCCGTCCTTACTGGGACTCAATAATCATCGACGTCATTCAAAATTATGCGTTTTGATCAGATACCTCATATCGCTCAAACAATGGCTTCGCTTTACAGCGTCATAAACAATTAAATAAATGTCTGATTCCTTTTTTGGCGTGATTACTGATCCTGTTTCGAAATAAACTGTGACTGGAGCGACCAGCGACGATCCGTCCCCTTGTTTTCCTGTAACATAATTCGATCGGCAGTGGAGGAATCATCTGAATCCACTATTGAAAAATGGGCTTGAGGAACTGCTGTTTCGAGCAGTGAATCCGAGCCAAACCGGATTGATTGGGATAAGGTCATGATATTTGCTGTTTCCGGCTCCGTGTTCTCAAGTGCTGCAATGAGAATGACGATGATTGGATACAAAGCCTTCCACCAAGAAATTTACAGTATTCAGCGATTAGGCTCTATGAATCAATTTTGAGAAACTTACAGACAAATTAGGCATTAACACAGCGTAAAGCTGAAAAGATGAGTTCCGTTCAGTTTCAAGGGAAAATTTTGTGTAGCCAATCTATTAAATAAGATTTAGTAGTTTTTGATGTTATTAGTATGATCTAAGCATACCCATAGAATGCTGTAGATTGTTCCAGATTCAACGAGAAGCAGAAGAATCTTCTGTACTCTACTCGTTGCACTAGTGGTTAACCCGAGGTTTTTTCTGATATCTCGGCGGTGAAGCCTTGGCAATGATTTAAATGGCAAACATGTGTCGAATCTCTCGAGAAATACTAACCACGTTTTGTATCCGACCAGGCTTGTCGCTGTTAAATTCGTGACAAAAAATGGAAGTGCAACAATTAGATTATTCAGCGGTGCTCCCTTTTGGTTAAAATTGTTCAACACCCTTTTCGTGGCGAGTCCGGCATCAACAAATGCACCAACTGGATAAAAGTCTGTATCATTAACAGACTACCGGTCGAATCCAAATAAACTCTTACCGCAAGAGCCCACCATACAAACAGAAAGAGCTGCCTTAATCAACAAATTATACGGAAACATGATCCACGCTCTCCAGACCACTATGCCATCGCTAATCACATACTAAGAAGAGGTCAATACTATAGCCAATACATGATATGTTTCTTACGTTCAACCGATCAAGGAAGGTAGAGACAATGAAAATATTTGTAATAAATGGTATGGCTTTCTCCAGATTGGGTGGATTGAGGCTTTTCAAAGGAAGCTGAGATACAATTCGTTGTATGAGAAGAGACAAAGAGATCGTAGAGTTAAAGAGCATAAAACTAGTAATGAGCAGCAGTCTGATCTTGGCTCTGGATTTGGAGATTCCCTGGGATCTTAATGCGAGGATTATAATACGGAAAGTACAGTCGGAAGGTGCTCACAGGAAGAGATGAATCGCTGTGATAGAAAGTGTGGCATAAATGCCATACATAAGAAACCCTACCGCCACATAAGTAATCCAGTCTTTGAAGGTAAGAAGGTCCGCATTCGAGAGAGGGCGAGAACTTTGTCGAGAGATAGTCATGAACCACGGGAGAATGGGTGGTTGAGTATGTGGAGAAGGTGACTTATACTTACCTTGACTGGGAGATGCTCAATCACATGCAGAAACAGATGTCATGTCAACCGAACTACAGTCAGAACACTTCGAAGCTGATACTGCGCCTTGTGAAGGAAACACGAAGTTGATGAAGAGGAACTGTATCCTATAGCGAATTACTTCCGCGCACAAGGCTACTAGCAACAGCCGGCACGGCGAGCCAACGCCTGAGAACTTGGACTGTAGTATAAGGTAAATGCTTTTGAATAGCGCCCTCCTTCCTACTGTTTTATAAGCCTACATGATAAAAATCCTTATCTTGTCAGGATGAAAAGGGGCCATCGCTGTGCGCGGCAAATACGGGGCTGTTAAGCTGTAAGCTGTTAATTTGTGAAGTTCAAGTTCGATAGCTTTAAGCCGTGTGAGATAAGATGAATGCTAATCAAGTGCCGTGGTGATAGAAAGGATGCCAGAAACCTAGTGGGAACAAGTTTAGTGAAGACAAGATCTTTGTAAACTCAGTCGATACTGAGTTGAATTACGAGACCGAATTTGTGAGGATCCGTTATTGCTACCGCGACACTGTACTCACACAGTAGCTGTGTCTAGTCTATCTCCTTATAGCCTATCAGGTGTTTCTCCTAAAAGACGCTCCGTGCTATTTAGGTCGCTTCAATAGAAAGGAGCTGACTTGGACCTTGGTTTCCGTATAAGTACTAAAATTATAGAAAGTTAATATTTATATCATTATTTAGATATGAAAGCGTTCTGCATCAACATGTCCAAAGAATGCACTCTGTTCTGAACTGGCTTTGTAAATACATCCTAGACTATTGTACAGACTACTCATCCTGGATTTTCCCATAAATTCTCATTATTCTGTGTTGACTTTTCGCACCATTACATAAGTAAATATAGTTGAAGAACATCTGCTACTCAGAAGTACACCTCGCGTTAACCTTCGTATCGTCGGTAATCTGCTTCACCTAAACTTGGCGACTATAACAGAGTACACTTCGTATAAACCTTTGCATCACCGGCACTTTGCATACAATCTCGCCGTATCGTTTGCACGTGGCAAGTACGAGGCCGTGATATCGGCACAACTGTCAACTTTGAGTGTATGCCGGGTTTGATGGCTGTGATGCCGAGAACTCAATTCAATTCTGTCAGATAATAACTTATAAGGTTCCATACTATGGGGATCGTACAATGCTAAGCGACGGGGTTCAGCAGTAAGGACGAGTCCTAAAGAATATAATCCTAAGTTGGCAGCTCACGTTAAGCCCCACATCAAAGTCGATAGTAGTACAAGTCCATCTCATCTCACGTCACGCAGGTTCTGTGCAGCTCACGCTAACCCTCCACGTCAAGTATGCTCTGCGTAGGTTTATTGTGCTCCGTTGTGACGTCTACTGTGCATCTACGGCTGGCGCTTCATCTGATTCTACAAGGTCATTTACTTAACACACTGGACTTTTTAGGCTCTCCGGATTGCATTTACAAATACAAGATATTTGCTTTACAGATTTTATGCAACTTCAGTAAAGATTTGCATAGACTGATTTCACCTAGAAAGTGTTCAAGACCTTACCAAGCTTGTACAAGCTTTTGTGCTTTTGCTGATGAGCTTTAGAACAAATTATTTTTGGCCCTGCTTTGATCTCAGTTGTCAACAATTACATGTACAGACACCAATTCAGATTTTGCATTGATATTATTTAGTTTAGCCCTCAGTCTGGACCCTATGAGTCGAGCAAAATACTCATTGGTTGAAGACTGAGTTATCAGAAAACAGGCAACTCACGAAGTCATATTATCCAGATGATTCCTTTATCCAACATTGATAGATCCTTTCTGCTAGATCCTGAACCTCATTGCTCTCCCCCGCATAAGCAGCTGACAAAATTTTCTCCAATTCAATATCCTCATTGAATTTCAGCCTCGCTAGCATAAAGAAATTAGTAAGAAGTGGCAATGAAGCCCACTGAAGATGTTCTTGATTATCCTTTATACCATTCCTTAATTCAGAGACGGTCCACCATGTCAGCAGGGAGCCAATAGCAGGGATATGCACATTCCCAAGGATCTCTTTTGTTGATTTGAAAGCCCCTTCCTTAATCATCCACGATGGTTGTCGCATGATACCCCGACCAAGTAGGCCGGTTGGCGAGGCCAAATTCTCAATTGTTGAACAGAACCCGACGCCGATCATGGTATTTGGTGTAGCAATTCCTTCCGAAACCAAGATTCCACCTGTATAGCAAACCAACAACGCGCGCTTGTTACTTGATTTTCGTCCTTTGCTGATGTATAACTCCATGCCAGTGTAATCCCTTAACCATCTTGTCACATCTCTATCTTGAACACAATATCGTGACAAGCACCATGCAAGTTTCTCGGCCGAAACAGGTATACTGAAATTAGAGTAAGGCGCGTATATGCGGATATCCATTCCACCTATCAATGCATATTGACCTACTGATGACAGGGTGTTCACAGGGTCTTGCACGGTTATAACGCCAGTCGAACAACACTGCCAGTCTATCTTTGGTTGTTCATTGCCGCTGATAAATTTTTTGGGACCTCCTTCATTAAGACTCCTTATGAAAGCCATCAATATACAAACTCCCAGCTCAGAGGCTCCAAGCCACCATGAGGAAGACCGCAATCCCATATAATGGGAAAGAAAGCTAAGGGTTAAAATGATTCCGATGGTGTTTGCAAGTGCACGACGACGTTGCGAAAGTGGCTTCAATCGGACGGCTTCAAAGGATAGCTGTCTATTTGGTTCCCCCTCGATATAGTGCATTGCAACCCCGATTTTGTCGTCGGATTTAGCCGCTATCACAATGCCGTGGCGCCACGGCTGCAGGTCCGTAATCGCACGGGTTTGAAGAGCTATATCTGTAGTTGTATAGTGGATTTGGAGGGCGGCCGCCACGATAGATGCAATGATTCCGAAGTATCCAATAAGAGCCAAAAGATAACCCACAGTCGGGACCCATCTGTAAGTGACGAAAAGCTCAAGGACATAAAGGATCATGATTACCAGGAATGCAGTGACACCAATGAGGGTAGAGATAAAATTGGATGCAATCGTTCCAGTGCAAAACTCCGACATCGCATCAAACGTACAAAGAAAGGAGATGCTTCCTTCGACAATTGGATTTTTGATGTTTTGGCCGACAGTTGTCATGTTCCCATTCGCCTTGCTCTCGTTAGAGCTGTCTCCTTCAGAAAGGTCCTCTTTTTGTCCCTCAACCTCAGGCTGCAGAACAGTTGACTCATCGTTCTCCTGCTCTATCGAAAAGCAACCCCTCCAGTAGTCACGTATGTTCTTCAGATCCTCGACTACTATTTCATCCGAATCTCCTAATACAGAAACAATGGTGTTCACCACGATCTGTACCTGAGCTTCGTCGTATGATCCAATTTTCATTTGTAAGCACCAGCGAAGAGCTGCTTCGGTCTCTGGAATGCCCAACTTGATTTTTTGAAGTTCGAATGCATGGCACGAACGCGTCTGGAAAACAATGTCTTCCGCATGATCCTCCAGCTTGCCCTGCAACACCAACACGCCAATCGAATTGACATGCAAATCCGACATGGCGGTCGTACTTCGCACAAGATGACCGTCCACGAGTTCTGCATGTACCCCGTTACAATTAATCCTTGTCAACTCCATGGCAGCAACACTTCTGCTCTCCAATTCGTACCCAAGGAAGGCTCGTATCCTCCGCGAGCCAGCTAAACGAAGCAAACTGGTTACAACAGAGACGAGGCCTAGCGGCGCCGTAGCAAGACTGAATGCTGGAGCCAATCCACGTATATTGCGGAGGAGTTGCTTGGTAGTTCGTTCTCCGATAAGGAGAATGAGAGGTCCAATATCAGAGAGTGTAGAGGCCCATGCGTCGTTGCTTTCGGTTGTAACACCTACGGGAATGCCCGTTACTAGGCTGGGTAGTAATAACAGGGCATATAATAGCCTTGTCATTAGTGAATCAGAGCTGGAGAGGGTCGTGGTGCCTTAGGACCGTAGGGAAACCCGAGTGGGCATAAAAGGTTGAGTTCGGGGATCCTTGACGCAAACCGATAAATCTGAAGGTAGACCCACGATGATTGACAGTATTCGGGTCTTAGGAGACTGTGTGCCTGAGAGAGCACTCTAGAACAAGATAGCTTCTGATTGTAACAAGGTACAGCAGATACTGACGCTCACCTGTCGAGTACTTACTACAACTGCAATTCTCCGGTGGAGATTGCATGGCAAACGTGCGCTGGCGCTTCACCCAAAAAGTAAAACTACAGCCCTTCGACTCAAAATAGATTGTAAAATCTAAGTACGTCACCGACTTCAATCGTCAAGTAGTAAAAATTGAGAAAAATACTCCTCGACCGTTTTCCATGCTCTCTCAGAGAACTTCTCTTCACCCAGTAAACCTTGAACAACTACTCCAACATGCCCATCCGGCCTTATAACGACAATAGCACCCGCTTCTATCTGCACATCCCATTTTTGATGAAGTGGGTTCATGAGAATTGTTGGTTTCATAGGCTGCATGCCTTGCGAATGATCCAGTCCATAAAATATAGCCGGGATGTTGTCAGAGAACAACATCTCTGGTCCAAATAGCAATGGTTCGACCGAATCTTTGGATCGGAAAAGATCATCGTATTGCGAAGCCAAAGGAACAGACGCATGCTCTGTGGTCGTGATCGCCGCGAAACGGAAAAGGGGATGAGTACTCGACTGGGGTAACAGCTTGTTAGTCGTCGTGCTAGTGACGTGTCCTAAAGGAGCACAGCGGGCGTTTAAACGCTTCCAGAGTCCTTCCGGTCGCATGATATAGTTTTTGAGCAACTGAATACGTTGGAGATTCCCTTGAGCAAGCAAATCCGCGAGGCACAAAAATATAGTGAAACGACCATCGAACGGCAAAGTAGCATCTAGAATAGGTGTGGGAACCCCGTCAATGTAACGGGTGACTGTAGCAGGAAGCAGTCTACGGCCTGGGACCAGTCCCACTCCACCAATAGACTTGATTGACGCGGAGGGGCCGCCGGTAGCAGGCCCTACAAGGACGTTCTCGTTGTAAGTGATGCTGACACCGGCTTGATAGGCAGCATGACGACGCTGGAACCTGTGGAGTTCACTGGTGCTCTGACTGGCTGCTCCCTGATTATGACTTGAGTTCTTCAAAGCATCACTATGCTTGGAGAATAATTCTACGAGCTGCTCGTCCATAGCTAACAGCTGTTCAGCGATCGGCTTCCGCTCAAGGTCATACGTGGCTAAGATATCTGGTTTAGCAATTTGCTTTTCAGCGAGAGCCAGTTTAAAGGCGAGATTGTGTGCGTCCTGCATTGATGTGTTCATTCCTAACCCAGCTGTCCGGAAGATAGAAACATGAAATTCTGAAGAAAAGCACTGCTATTCGAGTCTTACCTTTTGGACTATGGATGTGACTAGCATCTCCTGCAAGAAAAATCTTCTGCTTTACGTCGAAATTTGAAGCTATGCGCTGTCCCACTCTGTAGATAGTGAACCAGTTTATTTCTTCCCAGGTAATCGTGTAAGGACGTAGCGCTTCGTGGACCATATCAATGACGTCTTCGATATTGGCTTCGTGGTTTGGACCGAGGTTTTTGGGTGCAGGACAGTATAATCGAATACATTCCTTGTCGCGAACGGGTTCTCGAGGAAGAAGCATCATGGTTCCGCATCTAGTTTCTAGAACACTACAAACAAAGCATTAACACTGACTCACAATCAACACATAAACATGAATGACGAACTTGAATTTCTTGATATCTGGAAAGTTTGTAACAGGAGAAAGAACGTCTATTACTGCCCATAGGGAGTCATGGGAGCTCCCTTCAAATTTTAGTCCGTATTTGCTACAGAGCACTCGCCTGACCTGACTTTTCCCTCCATCGCAGCCCACCAGGTAGCGAGTGCGGATCAGACGAGTTTCTCCGTAAGTGGAACAAAGAGTTACGTTTACAAAGCTTTGTGAACCGCCGTCCTCAATAGAGGCATCCTGGAAGGTCCATGGCCTGAGAACTTCAAAATCGGGATAATATTCCCTAATTTTTTCCTCAAGTATTCTTTCGACAAGACCCTGGCGAATAGCCAACCTGTAGCAGAAATGAAACACGATCCACATTAACATGAATGATAGTATCGCACCCAACGCTTTCAATATCCATATCCGGCGATACGAACGTTGTGATACTTCGTACTGAAGGGTTATCACTTATAGTCTGTTCTGTCAGATGAACACGAATCTTGTTCTAAATGCAAAAAGACGTATTTACCCAGTGTGCAGCAGTTGCTAACTTTGTACTGTTCTTGGCGATTTCGTCATATACTTCGAGATTCTGCATAACCTCCAGTGTTCTGTGGAAATATTTGTTCAATGGGTACGGTGATCTGCAATAGAGTTTCAAACCTGCACATGAGACCATCTCCTCTTCCAAACTCATGCTCCGATGCCAAATGACTATCGATAACCAAAGGTTTAATACCTATCTTTGTCAAACAGAACTTTCGGATTCTCGATAAGGGTGAGAACCCTAAAACGAACACGCTTTCGACTCACTGCAAGCATCATCCCAGCAGGACCTTTACATTGAAGGATAATTGATTATGAGCGACCCAGAAGATATGCAAACTTACCTGCACCAATGATAACTACGCCATGTTCATGGTCCGGGACACCCAACGTAGTCTCGAAAGCACTGCCAGTTGATACTTTCATAAGGAACAGAGTTTGATGATATTCCTGGGCGACATCTAGCTATTTATACGGTGGCGGTTGTTGAATCGTCAAGTTCCAAAGATTAAGAAGGTGCCATCACGGATAAATAACGTGCGTAATCTGACTTTGCCTTCTTGACCGTTTAACCACTGGTCTCTCCAACAGTCTCAGTTTTCGTCAGTCTTCCGGTCCCAATGAAGATGCTGTCAACGTGAGTATTTTGTGCAATCAAGGTTTTGAGGGCCTCCAAATCGTCATTTACCGTTTTCGAGAGCTATACTAGGTGTCTATTTGGTCGTACTAGGGGTGTCGAATGTGAACGACGCGTCACCGTAACTCCGATCGGCTGTGACGGCCCGAATGATGATGAGAATTTCTTTTGTAGGACTAACCCCGCTAACCCCTCCGCTATTGTCTCTGGCTCTCTAACCATCTCTCATGTAGTCGCTGCAGCTATGAAGGTGCGATCCCATTTGGGGAATTCTGGTATCGATTTGCGATGAGCGATTTCTCTGAGCATCTGAGGGTATGAGTTGAGTATACATACAGAGATCTAGTTTTTCCGTATCCGCTATATAAATCCGTTACTCAATGCTCGATATCTATCCATGTCAAAAAAATCTGGGTACTCACTGAAAGTTCGATCTACTTTACCTTTTCTTGAGGCTGCCTACTTACGCGCGGAATTTCCCACCATCTTTCGTTCCAAGAATCGTCTGTTCAGTGTCCTGTAAATAGATAGGTACTACGATAGCTATATCATGAATTTCTCTCTAAGCAATTGAAGTGACAGACAAGAATTATTGGAAAGGTGTAATGTCACTGCTGGCTAATATTACGCATCGATGCTGCTCAACGACACTAGTTCTTCGTGAGAAGGAGAACGGGGAGTAATTTTGCATTTGAAAGGAGCCGGATAGCTATCACATGTCACAACAGTACATCCATCAGGAGATGTCAACCAGTAGATACGAGACCAACTCACTTGACTAAGGAAGATTTGTACTCCCCTGTGGGCTCCGATTCTCCATCGGCTTTGGAAATGTCATAAGTGAACAAGACCGAAGCGATTGTGAGCCATATTGAAGATAAAGCTAGGTGTTTGCCTGCACATAATCTGACAAAAAAGCCATCGAATTCTGAGGGCGTTAATGCGTAGAGTAACGAATGCCGACCTTCGACCGAATCCAAAATGGGCAGTAGGTTCACGTAGATGTGGGTTAAGCTTCTCTGGTATTCCAGTGGGACCTGAGATAACCCAGCGGTCCGGATCGAATTTATTCGGGTCGGGGTAGGTTTTCGGATCGTGGAATATTGCCCTTTACACGTGTATTGACTCAAGGATACGGTATAAAGTAGAACTTTGGGTGCAGACTTACCAGATGTTCCCAATTACGATGGAACCCTTGGGTATGTAATACCCCTTGTAGACGTCATCTTCCGTGGATAAGTGCGCTATGCCTAGAATTAAAGAAATGAATATCGAGCTGAACGATTATATCTTGATTCTGACACACCGAGCGGATTTACCGGTTGAGATCTATGTAACCTCTTCAGCTTGCAATAGAATTATGGCTCACCACAAACTCACCTAAAAACTTCATACATAATCGCAGTAATGTACGGGAGGCTTTCCCGATCCTTGAAGTCGGGTAGACGCTCTGGTCCGGATTTTGCCACGACGCGATCAAGTTCCTCTTGAGCCTTACGCTGTATATCAGGATTCAGAAGCATTGTAAGGAAGAAGGACTGGAGTGCTGCAACGATCGTGTCGGTTCCAGCTTAATAAAGCGATTAGATGAAGCACAAAGTAGTGGTTGAACAGTAAGCAACATACCTCCGTACATAGTTGCAGCGGTTTGTTGAATATCTTTTTCGTGGACCTCTACTGCTTTTGAGGCGTCTACGCCGTCGTTTTCAGTGCGTTTTTCATCGAGATCGTCGCTTTGAAGACAGTGGTAAACGAAGCAGGGCTCTAGGGTTCCTCTGGCCTGTAACGTAGTGTAACTATTGATGCTATGTTTCTGAGGACTGTGCAATGTACCATTCGTTCTTTGACATCGTCATAAGGATGATTGACCATGATCGACGCGTCCCTTCTCCAATTTTTGGCTTTGACTTTGAACGATGCTCCTGGAAACCAGGATGGTACGTATTTAAGGAAAGGGAAGTAATCCTAGTGAAAGCCGATAAATATGATATTGAAGAAATAAAGAGCGATAGACAAACAAGCCAAAATGATCCCGGAATTGCGGCAGAAACGAATCCCACCAGTGCCCGCTCGGCTTCTTCGATGTAGGGGTCATTTGAAGGGAGTACTTGTATACCATAGGTAACGTCCATTATAACAGTTCCGGCCATGCTGCGTATTGGGAAGCAAAAAGGGATGGATCTGGTATTCTCAAATTTTCAGCCAAACTTACTGTCGAATATGACCGACAAAATCCTCTGGAGCCCGGAAAAGCCTACCCAGCATCTCGGAAACAGCCTTCTGAACTTGTGGTTCGTATCGTTCTGGTAAATTTGCGCTGAATTCTGAAGTTTTAATTGTAGATACCATACCGTGTACGAGTACCATATCACTTGCCTTTGGTAAAAAGTCTTCTCTGTGCGTACCATCTAGGCCCGTAAGGCATGATGACAAAGGTCCAGCCAAAACTAGCACAGCCAAGATAGGACTCATATCAACGACTGAATACAGAGGTGTTGACGAACCCAACGCTGAAAGAACCTGATGAGCGGATGAAGAACCACCAATATTCATGGAAACGTACAAATTGAGCATTGGAAAGCTTGGCCTAACGGCGACGATGGTTAATTAAAACGTCTGTTTGCCTCAAGTATTTACCTGCTGGAATATATCTTTCCCCGTTTCTCCAACAACTCGGTAGCTACCTCCAGAGAATTCAACACTATAGTCGAGGAACTTCCAACCTTAAAATGAACAATATCGGAGTCTGTTGCTCCAATTTGTCGATGCTTGTCAGCAGGTATAATCAGAGAACACATACTGTATCTTTCGCTCCAATCCATAAATGTTAGCCATGGAAAGCTGGATGGAAGATCGAAAATATTGCCTGTCAAGAGTTTATATGTATCAAATTGAAGAAGCCTGAGGGGCATATACCGATGACAGGGCGTGGTCGAGGACCGGGCGGATATGGATATGATGGACTCTTTCGTCTGAGAATTATATGTAATACGACGCCAACGATACATCCGGTGAGTATTCCTTGATACAGTTCTTGCATATGAAGGAGCACCATGTCAATCCAATATTCGAGAAGTTGAGTATGTGGGGAATGAACGGCCGAGAGTCTGGCCTGGTGTCTTATAGTTTTAGTCTCGGCCGCATTAGCTACCCCAATGACGATATGAATGTCACCTATAGTAAAATGGAGATGAACCTTGGGGCTTCATGGGACAAATAAGTATAAGGGACTTGGAAGTGGACACTTACGCCTTAGGATACATCCATTTATCGGCGGACTTATGAGCTTTATTCGTTCAGAAGTGTCATCAGATGAGAAATTCTTTTCCAGCGATCTCTGACAGCGCCAACAGTAACAGTGCGCAAAAGAGAAAGTCCAGGTCCAGGAAAATCCTGACGGAACGCGAGTTTGCTGACAAAGCACCATTCCCGTCGTTGCACAGCTAGTATTTCCAAAATGACTCTGTTTTACGCCAATGACTGGACTCTCGGGAACGAAGGTGGAGTTGCAGAGCCGTCTTGTTGCTTTTAGAGTCATTCTTACGTGAAGTTCACTCATACCTGTTCCATAGGCCCGCTCTGAAGTATGTCCGGAATTTGTTGGTTACTCCTTTGTTGGGTTTACGGGGAAACGGTTAGCACGAGGTGACATTGTGGGCGGGCTTCAGTGAGTCATCGATCCAATGACCCCTTTTGACGCTGAATTTCTTTGGAATTTCAGACTCCGAGAATTCTTCGCCTTCCCGTGTACATAAAGAGGCTTTTTCTGTGGGTGAAAAGATCCAGCAGGTCATCGGCTCTCAATCCATTCTCCCTATCCGCCAGGGTAGGCTCACTGACCATGGCTTCGTATCTCCATCACCTTCAAACCATCTTCCCTGGACTCCAGAATGCCACTCAGTCTGCGAATGCTAGCGCCCCTTCATCAACGTCCAATGTTCTAGCAGATGTTGCCAGTCAGGCGCTTCCTCCTGAGCTTTCTTCTCTTGTCTCTCTTTTCTTCTCTATGGCATCAATGGCTTCAATCAAAGATTGGTTAAAACTTTTGTTCATTGGTGGCTTCTTTGAGACCTGTAGGCGGTTGTTCACTTGGGCATATTCTTCGGTCATGGAAGGTTTTTATATGCGTGCAAGTTTTGACTCTAATGATCCGAGTTACGGTACGTCATTGTGTTTGATGCGGTTTATCACAAGCTTTACCCTGCTTCGCATTAGAATGGATGATGGTCTGGCTCTCTAAACAGCCTGCGTGGTGTGAGTTATGAAGCGCACTAAAGATTCCAAATGGTCCCAAGACTGATATAACTTGCCAGCTAAAACCCGCGACGTCGAGATTTCTACCGAAAACTATGGTGCCAACAGCGCTGCAGTCATTCTCGAAGACGATGACGAGTCCGGCTTGTCTAAGTTCGACGAAAAAACCACAAGAAAGCTAACGTACATGCCGTCCCCTTCGAAGACTTATACGCTGTGGTACAAAGGCCGTTACATGACCATCACGAGGACAAGAGAGAAAGAAGGAAGATACAGGGATTTTGAAAATACCTTACACGTCAGGTTCGTTTGCGGTTCTTATGAGGAATCTTATAAATATTGACGTCCACTGCATCAGCATCCTTACTCGTGACCACAGGCTGCTTAAACAACTATTGCAAGAAGCCAGGAGGTCTTATATATCTGCACAAGAGAACAATCTGTCGATTTGGACTGCGGATACGTAAGTCGCTCGGTATTCGTCGTCTTCTCACTATTCACGTTGCTGCAGTTACAACGATTGGTCGCGTACGGCTAGCAGACCAAAGCGCAGTCTGAACTCCATTGTACTCGACCCCGGCGTGAAAGATATGCTTCTCGATGATGCGCGCGACTTTCTTGCCAGTAAGAAATGGTACAATGAGCGCGGTATTCCTTTCAGGCGTGGATATCTTCTTGTACGTCATCCAGTCTGCTTGTCTAGCTACTTTTGTTTAACAAACATCTTGACAGTATGGCGCTCCTGGTTCGGGCAAAACATCCCTTATCCATAGTATTGCTGGCGAACTCGAGTTGGACATCTATATCATCTCCATTTCTCGGATCGGATTGGACGATGCAGGTTTGAGCACTTTGGTCAATTATCTCCCCGAGAGATGCGTCGCTCTTATGGAAGATATTGATGCGGCATTCACAAACGGACTTGCGAGGGACCTGGACGAGGAGGACGAGGATGAGGTTGCTGTCAAAAAGCGGAATGGAGAGGCGGCCGAGGAAGCGACGACTGCCGGTGATAGTATTGGTGGTCCTGGCAATACCAATTCCGGGAACAAGCCCGCGACCGCGAGGTGAGTCAACGTTGTAGTCTTCATATTGCAGTTGCTCACACACCTTTCTCCGTCCAGTCGGGTAACACTTAGCGGTCTCCTCAACGCTCTTGACGGTATTGGTGCACAGGAGGGTCGCATCCTCTTCGCTACTACAAACCAGTACTCCTCCCTCGACTCCGCCCTCTGCCGTCCCGGTCGCATGGATTTACACATCGAGTTCAAGCTTGCGAGCAAATACCAATCTGGCGCTCTCTTCCGACAGTTCTACTACCCTTCTGGTCAATTTGACGTTATCTCGGATACCGAAGATGACGAGTGCGAAGGTGTTATGGAAAAGGACGATTCTTCGGATTCGGGATATGGTTCATCAGGTGTATCGACTCCAGGCTCCTTACCCTCTTCCCCCGTTTCAGACGCTCAGTCCCCATCTAGCGCTGCATCTATCTCCGGTTTGGAAAAACATCATTCGAAAACGGATTTCTCTGTACGACATATCAAGATGCTTTCGAAGCAGTTTGAGGCTGCGATACCAGACAGGGAGCTATCTATGGCAAGTTTGCAGGGATATTTGATGATGTACAAGACTAGGCCAGTAGATGCTGTTCGGAATGTAGGCGAATGGATTAAGAAGGAGAAAGAGGCGGCTTTACGGAGGCAGAGGAAGGGCAAGGGAAGGAAGAAGGCTAGCTCGACAGCGGAAAAAGCAGATTCAAAGGAGAAAACCGAGAAGGAGGAAAAAGAAGACGGTGCATGATTGGAGGTCCCGACTGGATTCATTGATTTTCTTGACAAAATGCGCCGGAGGCGAGCACGTCGTCGGAAAAATTTATTATGACTTCGAGTTGCATACGCCGTTGAAGCTCTTCGTTATGAGCTAGAAGACACTTGAAGACTGGCATAGTACAAGTGTGCTTATACCCTGCTTGACTTTGGCATTACGTAGCTAGTAAACAATCTCCAGCTTGCTTTTGATTCCCTCCAACGAGCCTCCTCCGCTTCAGTACATCGTGTGATCACTGGTTACTTCAGTCCATTGATAAGCTCACCGCGTTTGCGCCGCTGAATATTCGGCAGATGATACGACTGGATAGAGAATCCTGTCACCCTCAGCCTCGTGTTCACTTAGGTTCGATAGTGGCGGAAATTGTCCAATAGGCTGCGATTGTCGGATTCACGGTGGCACTGTTATACCTTGAAGGATGGGGGCTAATCAACACGAGGTGATAAATGATAGAGGTTTATGGTGGGTCAGTAGTAATTTTGGACAACCACCTTTTCACTCACTGCAACGCTAAAAGCTGATCTTTTCTTTTCGAATCCTTGTTGAGATTTTTTAAGTTAATTTTCAGTTGCATTCTTTTATTTATCTTACCTTGTGAACATTTTGCATCTCTGGCTATTACTGACAGTATACTCTAGCGCCCAGGATTCGATCTTGCGTTATATACAGAACAATTCGGCATCTACCAGCGTCATAAATTACCAACATTCATTTGTAGTGTCCTACAGACGCCCGAATCATTGAAAAAGATTCCGTTTTCGTACCAACTGACCCCAGTTACTACAAGACTTTTGCCACCCAAACCACATTGAAGTTTCCCCACTTTTCTTCGCCTACACATACAAATTTCTTCCCGAGCTCACCAGTATCGCAAGATGAGCTCATACTTCTTCCATCTTCAATCCATCTTCCCTGTGCTTCAAAATGCAACTCAACCGGCGAATACTAATGATGCCGCGGCGTCATCGACGTTTGCAGACGTTGTTGGTGAAGCGCTACCATCTGAACTTTTGTCTATCTTTGCTCTTTTGTTCTCCATGGCGTCCACAACCTCACTAAAAGATTGGTTGAAACTTTTGTTAATTGGAGGCTTTTTTGAGAGTTTCAGGAGATTGTTTTCTTGGACATACACCTGGGTATTGGAGGGTTTTTATATGAATGCGAACTTTGACTCGAATGATTCGAGTTATGGTGAGTCTCTTTTGATGCTTACGCCAAGATGTGAATTAATTCGTGTGCATCAACAGAATGGATGATGGTCTGGCTCTCGAAACAACCTGGGTGGGGTAGGTCATTGCTCTACTCAAAATTGCCTTCCGGTTATATATGAATCTGAATACCTTGACAGCTAAAACTCGTGATGTTGAAATATCAACCGGGACTCACGGAGCCAGCAACACGGCTTTGCTGCTTGAAGATGATGATGGCTCTGGGCTATCTCAATTCGAGTCAAAGACTACAAGGAAACTAGCGTATATACCTTCTCCCTCCAGAACTTATACGTTATGGTATAAGGGACGACCTGTGTGGATAACGAGAACAAGAGCAAAAGAAGCCAGACTCAGTGGGGGATTTGACAATTTTTTGCAGGTCAGGTATGTTTTCTAAAAATACAAATTTGTGTTGGTAACTTTAATCACACTGGATCATATAGCATCTTGACTCGCGACCACAAATTGTTGAGGCAGTTACTTCAAGACGCTAGGAGATCATTTATGGTTGCTCAAGAGAACAATCTGTCAATTTGGACTGCAGACAAGTACGTATATCTTTGAACTCTTACTCGCTTGATATATTCACCATTGACGCACTAGAATGTACAGCTATGGTGACTGGCGCCGCATTAGCAGCAGACCAAAACGAAGTCTCAAATCCATCATACTTGACCCTGGTGTTAAGGATATGCTTCTTGATGATGCACGGGATTTCCTCGCGAGTAAGGAGTGGTACAACGAACGAGGTATTCCTTTTAGGCGTGGTTATCTTCTTGTACGTCTTCCTATTCTCTGAGTCATCATTTTGCCCATTCATGCCAAATATCTGTCGCAGTATGGTGCCCCCGGTTCAGGAAAGACCTCTCTCATCCACAGTATAGCTGGAGAGCTCAAGCTGGATGTTTACATCATTTCAATTTCAAGTAAAGGGTTAGATGATACAACCCTAAACTCATTGGTCAACTACCTTCCGGAGAGGTGTGTCGCGCTCATGGAAGACATTGATGTAGCATTTCCAGACGCGAGGGGTTTAAGTAAAGATGATGAAAGTGAGATTTCAGCCAGGAAGGGTGCAACAGAGACAGTAGAAACACACCATGGCAATGTTCATGTTAGCACTCCAAACATGGTGCCTGAAACTGGGAGGTAAATTGGTGTCTCGATTCTAGATGATACTAATATTGATTCTTTGTCTAGTCGAGTCACTCTCAGTGGCCTCCTTAATGCTTTAGATGGCATTGGTGCCCAAGAAGGTCGTATTCTCTTTGCTACCACCAACAAGTATGCATCCCTTGACCCAGCTCTTTGTCGTCCCGGCCGGATGGACTTGCACATTGAGTTCAAGCTTGCCAGCAAGTACCAAGCTAAGGGTCTTTTTCAGCAATTTTATCATCCCACCGGAAAATTTGACACCGATGTGGATCCAAAGGAATACGGAAAAAGTGAAACTGAACATTCGGATTCAGGCTACAGCGGTTCTTCAACCCCTGAGTACAAATTTGTTACTTCCTCAAATGTGCCAGGGTTAGAACCGATGAGTTTCGAATTCTCAGTTGAACATATCAAATACCTTTCAAAAAAATTTTCTGATGCAGTACCAGATAGGGAGCTGTCTATGGCTAGTTTGCAAGGTTATCTGATGACGTATAAGATGAAGCCAGTAGATGCAGTCAGGAATGTGGGCGAGTGGATCAGAAGGGAAAAAGCTCCAAGCTTACGGAAGCGGAACAATGAAAGGAAAACTGAAGGGATGTTATCGAATTAAGTGCGGGATGTTTTGAGGAAGATATAGAACACAAACTCAAGCTAGAGACAAAGTCCCAAGAGTTAGTTGTGATAGTCTTTGTCGGCCTCAGAATCAAACCAATTAGATTTGATTAATTTGATCATTTTGCACTGCAAGAGATTTCCTTGGAGTTGGTCACTTTTGTAACTTCAAAGTTCGAAAAAAAATTATAGTGTTAGTCATGTCCATAAAAATGTCCAGGTTTCAGCCAGTTTCTCTGAGTACTACATACTCAAATTGAGCAGGTGGCAAGCACTCCATTAGATTTTGTCTGGACATTAGAGGTTGCACATGCTTGATGCTGAATCTAGACATCATTTGGTTTCTAATACATATGACCCAATAATTAATAATAACTAGCTGCAAACTAACTATAAAATTTTCAGTAAGTAATTGTAATCTTAATCAATTAAATCAGCAATTAACCTAGAATTAGTTTAGCGTTATGTTAACCTCTTAGTTTAACCTCAGTCTGAGAGTCAGAGTAGTTTTTTTTATCAAGGATTTGGTTTAATCATACCGTTAAGGGTGAAGTGAATGAAATGACTTTGAGCTCCTTACGAGCGATGTGAGGTCAGTCTGTTACTTTTGTTTAAATTAGATCATAATCAGATTATAGCCAATTGATACGGTTGTAACACATCTCAAAGCAGTGTTCTACTTAAGGGTTAAGCCCCAGTGAAAACTAACACTGCGAAAATCTGCGAAAATCTGCAAAAAGGGCTCATTTTCTGAAATCTGGAATGTATGTTTACATATATGGGAACGCTTGAGCTTTAGCCGTCGGTAATTCTCAGAAAAACACGTCACCGCATCATCCTTCTGCAATATAATTCTCAGAATTTCGCAGATTTTTGCAGATTTTTGCAGTGTTAGTTTTCACTGGAGTTAAGCCCTTAATACCCTCAAACATAAGGCTGAAGAAATTCCATGATTGGAGGTTAAGCCCTTAAATTGGACTTTAAGGCTTAAGTATATTATAGACTAACTGAGGTTGGAACTTCCTCTGTCCCAAAATTCTATGCACACCCCATTATCTTGATTACCTTCTGCGCTACTGAAATAGCTCTGAATTTACACTCAGGGCTTCATAAGGCTAGACTACAAAAAATTTCAAACCATGCTGCAGTATATTGGGACATCAGATCAACTCCGAGTCTGAAGAGTATGTGGTACAATAATACCGTGTATCAATACAGCTACTTTGAATCATTCTTTTTTTGTAACCCAAAATTTCCAATATTTTTGGCTTAAGTCCTAAAAGAAACCCCTTAAATTAACCCTTAAAATTTTCTTACCCTTGATTTAAGGCCCTTAAGTAGAACACTGTCTCAAAGTCAGGATTACAGCCAGGTTATAATAATTGGCTGTTATAATCCAGTTATAACTAATGTCATAATGCTCAGTATGACCTTTGTTTACTGTACCATTTCGAAGAAGTGTTCAATGGGTTTTGCCTGTTATGTTTCTTCCCCTCAGTTCATTCATTTCAGTTGTCGGGGAGACACCTTACGCACCAAAAGTTCAGTTCATTTTTGAGATCAATATCACTAGACCCAAATTGGAATCCCCAAAACATGGCTGAGTCTGATGACAAAGCTGATACGACACACCAGAAATGAGATACGTAAATAGCTTTATAGAAAGCTCAAGCAAATTTTTTGATTTTTTGATTGGAGATTTTCTATAAAAGGGAAATTTGTGACACAGTTCAGTACCTAATGTTACGCGTTACTGAACACTTCTTCGAAATGGTACAGTATATTTTTTTAGTTGTAACCTGGTTATAACCAAACAATGTGTATTACTTTTGATTTGGCGAGCATGGCATTTCCCACTAATCCGACTCGGATTAAGTAAGCCAAATGATGATCTGTCTATCTTTGATACCTATATCTATAGAGTCACTTCGTTTCTCACCGAAGTGTCAGGGTCAGGCACATACCGGGAAGTCCAACAGTTTGGTAAGATATATCGCCATCGCTATCATGTCTTCTCATTTACCATGAAGCATTCTCTAAGCTATTCTAGGAATCCGATGTAGGCTAAGTACCGGCCTATCCGAGAACCGTTTAGAGCCCCAACGTAAGGTATCGTGCTCTCTTATTAACCAGCCTGTACAGGTTCAGTATCTTATCTTGCGCCTATTCGAGCGCAGCAATAATTTCAAATCCTGTTGCATGCTATCGTCGGAGTCCTCTAACCCGCGAGACAATGCGTGTAGACCAAAAAAACATTTGCCTGAAAGACACGTATGTTAACTCACACGGTTCGTCAGGTAACGGCAGTACACTGTTTTCCCGACGTCCGGTATACCGGCTCGCACAAAACGTTCCCAACGTTGTCTACATCCTTATAAAAAGTCTACTTAGATGTTCTCCTGTCACACAGCCCCAGTCCCAACCCCCCTCCTCTCCTTACTAGACTTTCTCACACTTGGTTCCTTGATATTCAACCCGTATCCTCATTCCAGAGATGGCCACCAACATGATTTCCACCAACATCCCAGATTATAATCCTGACGCAGAGGGCGTACACAAGCTTGTCCTTACTACAAACAGTGTCCGAAACACCACGTTTGCCTCACCCGATGACAGATACTATTACGAAGTCTGTACTTGGTTCTGGCATCGCAACGTCACCAAGATAAATATTCACGAGCATGACACGAAGCTCATGCGTACTGTAGCAGAAATCGAAAAGCTTGCAGCTGGTAGATTCAGAGTACGATTCAAGAACGGCGAACAGGAGTTTGGGGATTGGATATCGGATATTGATTTTTTGAAACCGGACTCGGATGGAGTGTGAGTACATGTTTTTATACAGAATGCAATCTTCGCACAACTTGATGTCTGATACGAGCCTAATAGTGGTGGTGTATTCTACGATACCGAAGGGGTAGGGTATCGTTGGAAAACACACAACCGAAATCTCCAGGTATGCAAAGCCAACGCTCCTGCTTGGGTCACTGATGCCGATAGATTTATGTACAGCTGGTGAGAGTAGACGACGAGAAGAAAACCCCTCTGATAAATTACCACCCTCATCGCCGATACTTCTTTGTTTTTCTCATGTCTCGCCATGCGGCCTGGTCTGTAAAGCCTGAGTGCCTCAAAATGTTGGACAGGTTGATAGGTGAGCTTTACTTGATTCTTAGAAATACATGCGAATCGGTACTGATCGTATCTCGCGTTGACAGTCAGTTATATTTTGGTGGAGAGGAGGCGTAGGGCGGCACATAAGTTATTCACTTCATGATGTATGAGATGCCTTCGGTTATATACTACCTGTAGATTATTTATTGTCATGCCTCTTGATTCATTCGATGAGAAAGGACCTTTCGCTTGTCAGTGGGTCAGTGTATTCTGATAAATGTTTCTAATCAATTTCTCCGATTGTGAGAGCGACGTCAGTGTATAATTTGAGGTAGGCATCAGAACATTCAGTAGATTCTTGATTTGCCCGACATAAATAAGTTCGTGATGCCTAAATCCCATTCAAAATGCCCACGTTTGGAAAAAAGCTGTTACTTCTGTGTTACATCAAGTAAACGAAACTTGGCAGAGAGCTACATTGTGATAGCGAGACGGAAATATTAAGCCCAGGCCATTTTTTCGCTAGCATTATTCTTATCTGGAATAAATTTATTGTTCACTTTTTTGTTCAAAATTTTTGGAATGTGTACATTGTCTAGGCATTTATTCGACATTTATTCATGAAAATACCGAGCACTCTTCAAAATATCTTCTCGTGTTTGTTGCAGAATCATATCAACTTCGTCAAAACGAGGTGAAAACGTGAAGTTACATTGAGGTGGATGCCTGTTAAAGGAAAATTCGCAGGAGAATTGATGCACAGTTAGCTCCAGTCTTATGATTTGCAGTGACTGGAGTGAGCGTACAGAAGAATCCCGTCCGTGATCTCTTTGTCAATCCCAGGCACAACAGGTCTGCCGTGTTTGTCTTTCGCCGGTTGGATCTTCATAGCCCAAAGGATAGTGGATATATCCACGAACAGCGTATTATTGGCAACGTGTCGTCCGACGCAACTTCTGCAAAAGAGTGTCATTGATTGTTCTAAGGAGTGAATTTTTTGTGTTTGACCAAAATTTTACCTATGCCCAAATCCGAAAGCAAAATGACCTTCGTCGTAAGCGCTGTCCTTTAGATTACCACTTTGGGGATCAAGGTGACGTTCAGGATGAAATTCCTCGATGGGAAAATCTTTGGTATCCTGGTAAACATCTGGATCACGATTCATAGACCTTGGATTTGTTGCATTTAGCGAAGAGCCAGGATACGAGGTAAAACAAACCAAATGTTGGGAATCACTATTGAGTTCTTGGGAATAAAGTATCCCTCGTAATAGTCATCCTGAACAAAGCATAATAAGTCTAATATTGCAAATATGATCGACTTCTCCTCACCGCAATCGTTGCGTGTGGTACACCAATTGGGGCTGGTGGTCTCCACCTGAGTATCTTTTTTGTTGAAATAAATTTGGTATCAGAAGGAGACATTCGATACGAACGCCTCCAAAGCTTACTTCTTTAATTATAGCCCAGATATACGGAAGTAATTTTGCATCTCCAAAAGATGGCACTCTGGACCTTCCAACTACTTGATCTAATTGCTGCTGAGCTTTGTTTTGGACTTCAGGAAAGAGGATCATGTAGTACATGAACCACATGAGAGTGCTACTAGACTAGAAGAGATACATATCAGGGTCGACAAAATGGAATGATGGGAAGAAGGCAGATTGTTTCTTACTGTTTCGTATCCTGCCATGCTTTTTATAACGGAGTATACTTTGGAACTGGAATAGGACTGAAGATTTGAGCACTCACAAGAGAGAAGCTGCAAGCCAGGCCGATTCATAATCGTTCAGGTTATGTCTAGCGCCTGGTTTTAACAGCGTTGCACAGAAGCTGGATTGCTCTGCTTCGCCTGTTGTCTATAGCAACAGAGTACGAAAGGTTCAAATGTTTGCTATACTCCATAGGAAATCAGCTCACCAACATGCTTTTGACGTCCTGAAACATGCTTTCAAATTTGGATGTATATCTTTCGTAGTCTTTGATTGCTTCTCTTTTCCATTTCACTAGCAAGGGAGGTAGAAGATCAAGAAGAGGGAAAAATTCAACAGCATAATTGCCAGGGTACATTGCCTCGTCCAGACGCTGAGTGAGGTCGAGTAAGAAGGCAATTGTTGGATCATCAAGAGATGTAATGGGTGGAAGATCGTAAACTAAGGATATAATAGAAGATATGATCGACCTTTGCGGGATACTATGTGAAACATTGGTTATTGAGTCTAGTTTGATAACATACCTGAATATGTGGTTTTTCCATTGATCATCCTTGGAAGAATGAATTAAATCATACGCGAGCAGAACGGCTTCGTCTGATTGAACTGGTTGATACTGAATAGAAGATTTGAGACCGAGAGCATACTCGCTCGAACGCCTCATTCTTCTCCAGCTGCATATCAGTTAATACAGATCAATTCTCATTATGAAGTATCATAGGATAGAACAAGATAATTTCACTGAAACGAAACAGTGTACTCACATATCCCCGTACCCTGCCAAAATCATATTACAACCCCCGTTGAGGTATTCTCCGGCGACAACGAACCGAGGTCTGCTGGAGTAATTGGATGCACGGTGTTCGAGGAGGTCAATGGCAGCTTTTTTGGAGTTTAAAACAATGATGGGCTGGCCAGCCAGGCTAAGGTATAGAATGGGACCTGAAGTAGAAGTATAAATCATCTATAAGCCAGTTTTCAGGTATAGGTTGTGATCGAGGGACTCGCCATATTCCTTCTTCCAAGAATCAAACTGCAGCCAATTTTTTCGGAGAGGAATTTGAAAGAGATTTCCGAAAAGAGGCAGACCACGTGGGCCAGGAGGATGTTGGTTCTTACTTTGCCGTGAATTCATCAAGACTGAACAAGTGCCTAAGAGGATACAGAATATTACCCATCCAGAAGACATGTTAGCTGGGGCAGAGTCACAGCGCTGTTTCGGATTCTTAAGTAAATTGGCACGGCGGACTCCAGAGCGGGCACGATGCAGTGGCATTGCGGACGCAGACCGCAAGTGTTAAGTGAAGATGTCAGTATCATTGTGTCATCTATATGGTATGCATGTTTTGGACGATCGCGTAATGGTAGAGGAGTCCGCCTGCAAGGAGTTCGAATCTACGAGGCCGACTGCAAAATTGTCGAAGCCTTTGACTTTTTCGGTCCGGTAATCGGTAGGAATCGTCCTTACCTGCACCATTATTGCCGGGACCATCCATCTATCAGCACACCCTCTTGGCACGAGGAAGGCGATACAATAAATGAGCGACCGCCAATGTACAGATGCACTCATGACTGAGTTTATGGGGTCTCGTTACTAGTCGAACAGGTGTTATTCTAAGGCCTGGTTAGGGGCTTGTTCCTGCTGAGGCCATTATTTTATCTTTTCCTATTTCAGGTTTCGTTATTTCGGCACGATTTACGGTCTCGTATTAATTGTTTACGGGTTTTACGTTGATCAGCCAACACCCTGCTACGCATAAGCAATGAATTAATGACCACTCGTTTTACATATAATGCTTACCAGTTCCTCAATTTCAGATAACAGATTTTCAACAGGAGGTGTATTAGCCGGTAGCTTTAGGGTACGAAAAAGCTAATCTTTGTTATTGGTGCTGAGAGCGTAATGGGTGAGAAAGCTATTATAACGGAAGATACAAGGATGCCCGCCTTATTGCATCGCCGTAAGTCCGTCAGTGGCCTCGATCCTCGATCAAGGCGTGAGCATTCATGTATGCATGGGCGGTCGGGTTACAATGTCCAAGAGCAAAAAACCGTAATTGTGTCCCTAGCCCCTAAGTAAAGCTGCCACAGGGGAAGAAGACGGTAAGCAAACCAAATCAGAACCTAAGTTTGAGACGTCTGTCATCCGTTGAATTACATCCTGAATGTGCCACTGACTCCTATTCCTGCCAGGCTCCGGCGACCCCCACGACCTGTATCTTGTCGAGTACCGTCCCCCAGGCCGTTTTCAACTTGATATTTTGACTAGAATTTGCCTAGATGCTAGTCTTGTATATTACTTATATCAAAACGTGAAAGATTGAAGGTTTTGATAAGATAATTCCGATTATTTCTCAATTGACGTCCTCGACATCTCATGTGGACCCAAGATTGTTCATTTATGCTCTGTTACCCTGTCCAAGAGTCCAAGAGTTCACGTCATATGCTTTGACGATCCCCGATTCACCGAAGAAATTCTTATACAATAAAGGGAGTATAGTGAGCGTCCCCTTTGACCCCCATGTCTCCCCTCGACAATACGTTCGGATGCCTTTTCGTCTCTATGCTGCTTACATTTGTGTTTGTCTTTGCTTTTTGAGATTGATGACACGATACACATTGAACTCGGTTTTTTCTCTGCATTTGTAGCTTGTATGGCATGGTTCTGGTACGAAATTTAAGTGTATCTATGGTTAATGTTATTGATTCTTTCAGGTGCTGGGTGCCCAATACTTCCGAAGTTACCCATCGGATCCAGCCGCAGTCAAGGTCGCAGTGAGTCGCTCGACTAAATTTATCCCGTGTAAAATCTTATTTGGATGACGTAGATCGCAGTGTTCTTGTTAGTTCAAAACATGACAGCTTTCCTTCGCTTTCTCACATAGCAGCTTATTCAGAGCTATCGGAACACTTCACGTAGTAACTGATTTCGCCTGGATTTATGAATCTTTAATAGACAAATTTGGCCAAGTTCTGATGCTAGATTTAATTCCTATGTGAGTATCAGTATTCGATCCAAATCTGGGTTGGAGCTTCTCTCATCCAAGTCCGCGGGTTTCTTTGGTCTCCTTCTGATGTATCCTTTCACAGAACCGCGGTTGTACAAATGGGTTCTATTGTGAGTATTTTTTAAATGGTGATATATGACACAATGACTGAGGCATGACCCAGTTTTTTCTATCCTTTTTTTCACAGTGGTATGTTCTATGTATCGAGGATATTACTAAATTTGATCGTAAATTAAAAGCTTTTTCGGCATGAGGATTTGGATTTGTGAGTCTTTTATAATATTACCTTGTGGGTCTAACATGGTGAGTGTTAGTATCCGGGAAAAATGCCTTGATGACTTTGCCAATAGTGAGTCTGTCATATGTATCTAACCGCACACAGACTCTTCACTTACGAAACAAGTTTTTGTTAGCATTTATCCAGTTCAGTAAGTACTGTACCCCTAGATTTATTCAGAAATTTGATAATAATAAATCTTAGCTCTTGGAATGTGTAAGCATGAAGTGTCTAATTCTTTTTTCCAACGCTGACCTTCGTTATCAGGGGCACTTGCTCTCGTTGCCACCTATGGACGTCTGAGCAGTATCTACAGAGTCAAGGCAAAAAGACGATTTGTTTCTACATTGTTTCTAAGTTTTCTTACTTCTCCCTTTTCCAACAGCACATCATCATTCCTCAAGACACTCTCAACGTCGCGGATGACTTACTAATTACAGCAGAACTATGCTTTTTGCTACAAAAGAATCGTTCGGGCATCCGTGCAACTGATTCATTGGTAACTCGGCTACTCATCGGGGCACTGAACCGGGGCATTCTCACCAGCTTCGTGGCTGCTTTATCGCTTGCTTTGGTAAGTACTCGATTCAAGATTCAGAATACAAAAGTACTTAATATGCATTTGAATTAGTATCTGTACAGTCCGACTACAATGATATTGTGAGTTAGAACCCAACTCGTTAATGACAATATAGATGAATCTTCACAGCGAGGTTCCTACAAACCTAATAGGACAAGGTACACTTCGTCAAACTTATAAAATGTCTTCCTCTGATTTAAATTCATGTGTGTATGCGCAACACATTTAATCAGTATACATTCTCAGCGTGCTCTCGATGTAAGTTTGTGGTTCCTGGGACAAAACTACCTGTTCATTAATGAGTATTCTGAGGCTGCATTCTAGAAAATCTCTCCGAGATAAATTCTCTAGGAAAAGCCATACCTTCTCAGATCATGCATATACCCCTACCAGTGGATCCTTTAACCTTTCGGGTGGTAGCAGAAGTAGAGGAACACTTCAAAGCAGTAAACTTGAGCATACTATTCAAGATTCGGATGCAATGGAACTGGTTGAAAGAGGGCATATTTACCCCGAAGCTCACCAAGTGAGTTGAATCCACAGCATGCTTTATACCGTGAACTAATCAATTATCTATCAGAACTCATCCCTGGTGGTCACTTGGCATAGGGAAATAAATAGGCAGTAACATTAAATTATTTAGTTTTGGTCGGTTTTCGCGGACCGCTACTCATATTACAAGGGGCTGTTTTTCTCATAATTACTTGTACATGGTGCCATTTCACCTCTTCCTGTCCGATTTATATTTAAAGCACCTTTTACAAACCAATCGGTATTTTGAATGTCTCCTTGAAGGAAAATTTACTGCACCCCAGATTACAAGGCCTAAAAGGAAGAATTCATCCTTACATGAAACTTTCCTCCCGAGTCCGTCGCTGAGGTGGTCCTATTGGATCACAAGCTTTCGACCTACTCGGCTGGTAACAGCTGATGGACCTGGCCTTGTATTTGCTACGTTTCATGTTGGCCCACATTCCTCCATTATATACGGGATCAGTTAGTGCTGCACCAGCTGGCTCCAGCCGATGGCTTCAAACTGCGTGGCTATGTCAGTCAAAAAGCAAAAAAAAAAAAATAATCAATATCAACTCCCAAATTTTCAATATATCTTTATTTTATGATCTATACTGCATTAGTTCAGAGTGTATCTGATACACAAATGTAACAGAAAATGAAATTTTGTATCTATCCTGGACTATGTTTTTCACAGATGTTTTGTCCTCCCCCATTATAACACTGAAATTATCTTCTGTGTTATTTCATTCTAAAAACTGACCTTTTTTTAAGTAACACAATAGAAATGTTACGAGGCCGGATTTATGAGGACTCGTCCTTACTGATCCCATCTGCTTAGCTGGTCATGGACTCTTTAATCGTCCCTTTAGACTTGTAACGGCCCATAAATGCCGCAGTACTTAATGGCTTGTTTCCACGCAAAGTAATGGACTACTTCCTTTTCATATCTGCTACACGGATTTGTTCGCTAATAAACGACCCAATCTTCATTAAGCTCTACACTAAAGATCTTTGTCACTGTGACATGAACCTGAGAGTTATGCATTGAGCACCTGAGCCCCTAAAACACCTAACCTTTCCTCTTTGTTGAAAGCATTTATTCATCAAGGCTATGGTAAGTGGAAGCCTAAAAGTTTGATCTCAGGAAACCACATATTTCACACTTCAAAAAAGTGCATAGTTCTGATGCCCTCGGTATAGAAGCAAAGGTTGTGTGACGCATTACAATCACATTCTGAAGTCTCAAATCCACTTTTCATCATGTCTCCACCCATTAATCATCAGCTCTGTTCCCAATTTACATTGTGAGGTATTCAAATATCCATTGTAGCAGATACAATCATTTTCAGGAAGGTAAAAACAAAACCCAATAAATAATATCTGGCACTGGCACAGGCTAAAAAAGCAGACTATTGGATGACAAAACAAAGCATTTTACACCCCTAGTTTTTTCACTAGATTGAGACTTAGTCTCTTTCAGACTGTGCCCAGGCCTATGGTTTGGACTAAAGCTCCATATGACTATGTCCAGCTGCAGAGATTGCAGCAAATTGAATTGATTGAGACAATGATATATCTTGGGATGACTCTTGTTTGAATTTCTCCAAGGTTGATATGAGGATGATCAATGCTGGATACAGAGCCTGTATAAGTATGAGGATTAGTAATATTATCAATGAAGGAAAATAAATGTTTACAGCTATTATTGGCATTGTAGACATATAGGTAGATATTGTAATTGCGACCCCAAGTGTCAAGACATCCACCTGATTGATAATTGTGTCAAAAATGAGACATGCAGCCTATACACAGTATCAGTTTCTTTTGAGCCTCAATGTGACAAATTTTGAGAATTTACCCAGAAAAATGAATAGATGAAGCCAGAATCAACCAGCAGCAGTAGCACTTTCTGGACCTGATAAGGTGAACTGCTCAAATTCAAATTATATCTGATATCTTGGCGGTGGTACCTTATTTTCAGAGTTTATCATCAAGCAAATATCTAGATGCAGTATTGAAACAACTTGCCAAGCTTTGTATCCAACCAATGAAGTTGCCAAAAGATTTGTTGTTAGTGGTATACATCCAATAGATAAAGCTACAAAAAAAGATAAAGGAGCATCTGTAGGTGACTTATTAGCAAGGGCTTCTTGGATATCTGCTATCGTTGCTCCTGATGTGAATATTAATTAGTATATTATACATAAAACATGAATAACTTAGGATTAATACCCAGTGTGCCAAGCAAGCATAGTGTCAATAACAGTTGCACTGTAAAACCCCTAGGATACAAAATCCAAGCCCTCCAGACTACAATTGCATCACTGATGAAGTACTATGAATGAAATGTAAATTTCATTAGTAGTAGAATATGAACAAACATGCATATTACTGACTATAAGATCAGCTGTAAATGTGGAAAATGATACCATATTTTGATATCTTTCATCAAAATAACTAGAGCCTTGTAACAGCATTATTTCGCTTGTGACAAATGTCCCAAAAGACAGAAATGATAAAAGTGCAGTGACTGAAATGATGATAAACACCAATAGTCGGGTTCTTGATTTCAACAAATTTTGCAATCTGAAAAGAACATAATAAGACCCTAAATGGAGAGCAAAAGTAGACATACATAAGAACATATATTGCTAAAAATAATACTACAATGTAAATTCCAAATAGCAACGCCGTAACCGCCACCGGAAGGAGGCTGACTTTTATGTTCAAAAGATTCTGATTAGTGAGCTTGGAGTTGACTTGTCTCTGCTTTAGCATTTAGAAGGGAAAGAGAAACTGGCTGTAATCAAGTTGAGCTTTCTTATATAATGATTAAGTCGCTATTTTTGTGAATACAATTATTGGTCATGAGTACAACATAACCAATCTGGAACTGATGCATCAGGTATAAATAGTAGCAGCACTATAAAGGTGGAGTGGGACACTGTTATGTATCTATGCTATCTTGTGTATGTGGTTATGATCCATTGGAATAGAAAAGAACTACAAACACAATGCTATTGAATATATAATCTCTCCAACCATGTGACTTGGGTGGAAGGAAGGAACAGTTTATTAACCAGACAGGGTTCAAGAACTGAACGCCGGCTTCCGACTCGGAGAAGCACCTAGATGTGCAGTGTACATTGTTGTTCCTGGACCCCATGCCACCATACAAACGAGCCAATGACCCAAAGTCCAACATAGATTCGTATGAAAATGAAGGGCTGCACGGATACAGGATTCTACCAGTCACAGTTATGTTGCCAGTATAACTGATCTTAATGTATAGCAAACTGTAAATACCTGAATCGAGAACAGGAGAATGTGCCAGTATCTAACTGGGCCAATGCCTCTTTGAACAACATGCCTTAGAGTAGAGGGCAGCGAAGCCTGACACCAGAAACAATGGATGCACTGAAAATGAAGCGGATACACGGATCAGAGGTGGTTGGATTCTTGACTTAGGGTTTGGATGATGGTGGAGTGTTTTTGAAAACGAGGGTGCTTCGGTCGTAGTCTCATCTCCGAACTACGCCTGATAGATAAAAATTATATATATATATATAAGTACTTACTCCAATAAACCTGGGAAATTATGTGCAGACTTAATCACGAATGTTACCGTACAGTGCCAATGTATAGCCTCCGAAGCATCCACCGAAAAGTCCAGGTGATCTGACAGAATGAAATTGTTCGGATCATCATTTAACTCCAAAACGGGTTCCTTCTTTTTGTCGGGCCAGTAACACGAAAGAGACCAGCCGAGAATTAAAATTGGTTCATGATTCATGAGGCAATACTGGAATGTCGCAGACAAATCCTTTTCTTTTCCTGTCGCCGGAGAAACCGGCGCTTTGCGGAGTTTTGAGGTATTGGATAGACTGTGGGCTAGCAGCAAAGGGACAGGATCTGACGAACTCCTTGTATGGAAGGTCAGAGTCTGTATCGGATGTGATCCAAGTACTTGAAGGAGCGCCCCAGTGCCGCTCTTTTTAGTCTTGGGAGTCGTCCATTCAAGCTCGTAGGCTTTGTACCCTTCCGAGTCGAAAGAAACTAGATTGTATTCTTTTAGCTCAACCTTCTTTCTCCCTCCGGTCTTCCCACAAGCCCAGAGATATCGGTGTGCTCCATTCTCAGCGAATGAACGACACCGGATCTCTTTGTTCATATCCTTCACAACGTTGATCAAATCAAACCGTCGTATCAGTGAGTCAGCCTTTGCTTTGGCGCCGTCTAATTCTTTATAAAGCGGCTCTGTTTTCTTGAAGTAAGATTTGTTTTTCTGGTCATCCGTAAGGATTTGGACCAGGTTTCGTCGTTGAGCTTCGAATCTGGAGCAGGCTGAACGGATGCTACGTGAATTCCAGGGGAACATTTTAAGAGCGGGATGTAAGAGACATGCTTGGAGGTAAGCGTAGATGCCTCGCATCGCATGAGCTTTGTCAAACATATCTCTGCGTACATTCAGACGTGTGGAGAGTTGACAATTCTTGAATCGACTGTTGTAGCACATATCAGATTTCATCAGTTCGGATGCGGTGTAAAACAGACCTGTAATGGTATAGAATAGCGATACGAGGTACACCTGGAGCCTTTTCTATCAACCCCGTAAGCTCTTCCTTTGCGCTCTCCACAGTCACGGCAAAAATCTTGTTGGGATCTACCGAACAACCTCGGGCATCTACGATGACGTTCAATAAGGAACACTTTGTAGATTGCTTTTCAATGTCGGCGAGTTTGATTTTACCCCGGAGGTAGTCACCAACTAGTGCTTCGGCTTCCCTTTCGTGTGCAGATGTTACTGTTTCCTCGTTTATTCTGTGACATACCATTTAATTAACAATATAAAATAAAGACAACAATGCACTGACCTACAAACGACGATCATTCGACACATGTACGCCTTCTGCAGCCCAGCAATGTAATAATCTCCGTATCTATCTCGAAACTCTTGGCTCGAGAGTTTCTCCAACCCTTGTGCCATTTTGATATCCATCGGAAGAAGTTGGCGCTCAAAATCGGCATAGACTTTGCATTGAATAAGCATCGTGCCGCTGAAAGAATTCTCCGAAAGAACAGAAGCCAGTTTGGCATGGGCGCCCGCAGGGCTGAGAACATTTACAGTGCCTCCAGCTTCCATCTCAAACTCGTCTTGAAGGTCTTTTACTTCGTTCCATTGAATACGCTTGATGACCATCTGAGAGTCTCCTGGAGTGGGGCGGTTTTCTAGTTTATAGCCTGGGCGTAGGGCGCTATCAGGAATGGATTCACCGGTGAGGGCATTCACACCGCAACCAAGCCTGAAAGATTCTGACCAAGGAATCTCGATCTCGGCTTTTAGAATAGTGCTCGGGACCTGAGAGCACGAATAAGGGCAGCGCGACCAATAGAGTCAACCGAAAGCCCACCTTATATTCTACTTTATTGGAAGCATTAATCGTTGTAGGCTTGGAAGAAGATTGCAGGCTCCGAGTTCGTCGATGAGTGTCTTTATCTGGAGGTTTCAGAGTCGCTTCTGGCGTCACCGCCCGTTTCGGATCCTTGTTGGGTATGGCAAGCATTTGAGAGTCGGGCCTACTGCCAGGAGATGATTGGGGTTGTTGACCGTCTGGCTGTCTGATAAATTTGACCTTCACACGCAAAGCCTCTGGATCCTGACTACAAATGAGCCGCTTTCGCAAAGATGCATCATTGTATGCTCGCACCACAGCTATTCCCTTGTCAGCTCTCGCGCCAAAAACAATCCTATCCCCGTCTCGAAGCTCATGCGCCATATCTCTTTCCAGTGGACCCCGTTTTGACTGCACCCAAGTGCCTTTTTTAGAGCCCAGATCCGAGACAAGAACCTTGTGTCACTATTTCATTGATAATTTAAGCCGACACATGCTAAAGTTACTCACCTTAGAGTTCTGGAACACCAGTTGTGCATGTTTTAATCCCATAGACTTTGCGTTGTTCCCAAAGAGTTTCCAACCTATGTGAGCCGCCTTCGAAGCCTTGTCTTTCAACACAGTCACAGACTGTGGGCGTAGCTTTGGGTCTTCGTAGATGAATTCCACTCCTGGATAGTAGCGGAAAGTGAGTGCAAGCCCAATTCGTTATAGTGTGCATATACCATGTACGGGTTTTGAAGGCGCTTTCTCACGTTGGTCGGGCGCAGGTTTAGGACCCATGGCGTCTGTTCCGATCGCGAGTCAGTACTATCCTATCTTATCCTAGATCGATAGTATTGGTACTCACTTCACAGAGCGGTAAATATGCAACTGCTACTACGGTACAAACGGGTAAGGAAGGAGGTCAGAGGAGAGAAGAAACGACGCAAATCAAGGCTGTTGAGATGGCGTCTATTTCATGCTGAACGCTAGCTAATCAACCGTGGTCTACGCAGCCTTACAAGTTGTACAATTTTTTGCCGTCGAATGGTGAAGATCTTATGTAACGTCATCATTTACGTAATGACGCCAAGATGACGCGTTCATCTGTCACCGTGCGAAGGACGCGACCGCCAAAAGCAACGATTAGGTCCGAGTCTCTGCTTCTCGGTCAAGATGCGATGGATATCCGTGAACAGTCAACAAGAACTTGGCGCCGACTCTCGAGTATCGAAAATAAGCGCTTTTCGGGGCATAATTACTAGTACTGCACTGCCCTCGATTGAAAGAGAACCGGTGCCCTCGTGGTCCCCACAGCTTCTCCGCACTAGTTGCACACTTTTGAGTCTTACTGACACTTGGGGAAAAAGGACACGTACTCCAGCAATACCTGCTTCAATGGCCTTGGGTGAAATCCAGCACCACGTATTTGAAAGCCGTACCCGTAGATTGGACCTTTGCGATGTTCCGTGATAAGTAGAAACTTATCTTAGGATAAGCTAGCGACAGAGTGGCGGTGTTCCGTGACGAGTCCGCTGGATCACGCGTGACTCGTCACTACTCTTTGCTCCCGCTCTCCACCGCCCGACGGTCGCAGATCCCGATTCTGTTTGATTTGACTTGATTCATTTTTCAGATAATTGAGCTGGACTAGCTTGGGCACTACCCCTCCTTTTACACCCGTGAATCATCCAATTCCATCCGACTCTCACGAAATCTCCGAAATCTTATTTCCCATCAAACCGGAATCACACCCTTTTTCAACATAGTACCGGCCGAAAATGGGCTTCTGGAGACGGGGATCTTCTCTTAGACCCGAAAACACGCCGTACGAAAGCAGACGAACTCACACGTCTGGCGAAATCGAGGCTCTTCTGAACGCTCTCCCTCTTGAGGAGCGTGTCAGGAGGAACAGCGAGATCCAGGCCAACAACGATAGAAGGCGCACGGCACGCGCGGTACACTCAGCAGACAACGCTAGACCTAACGGCTCTCCCACCGCTTCTTTGATCAAAATCGACGATGACGAATATGATCTCATTAGGACAACAAAATCCTTGCGCGAGAGATTGTCCGATTTTCTTGGGACTCGCTTCAAGATATGGGCTAGGAAGGCAGACGCGGAAGAAGAAGAGAAGGAGGAGAGAAGAGAAAGAGAGTGGATAGAGAGACAGAGGGCATTGAGGGAACTCGGTTCGGGCTCGAACCAACTGGTACCTACCCCCTCTAGGGCATCGACGGCAACAGCAGCATCGACCACTGCAAGAGACCCAAGGATCGCTCCCGAACTCAAAGAACTTGAGCACGATGACACCGAAGCTGAACCCATCGTTTTCCCACCGACTCTCTTCATCACAGCTAATACCAACAACACTCTCATACCCCTCCCTTTCTTCACCACGAAAAACTTGAGCCGCCTCGTTACAGAAGGTCCCCAATGTGTAATAGCTTCCAGGGACCTAATAGACAACGAAAAGACTTTCACCTACGACCTAGCAAAACTCGCTACTAGATTCGGGATCGCAGCGAACAAGGCGAGCCCGACTGAAGGTCTATCTTACGACGAGTTCACTAAAGCGGCTAACAACTTCTATAACTTCGAGTGTGAACGGGACCCAGGCAAGGACAAAGGGAAATACGCTACGTGGGCAAAGAAACACTTCGATTTCTTCGCCAATAAACCCGACGCGCACGACCTCTACTCATACTGGAAACCGAAGGAACTGGAGTTGAGGGAAAAGAGATGGAGATCCCCCTACCCTTTTTCACTCACGACATATACTCTTTTCTGGGAGAGGGCTGTCACGGAACGCGCCAGCGAGGAGAAGACGCGACAGATGATTGAAGAAGCCAAGGCGGAAACGTCTTCTCGCCCTTCGGGCATACAGCGCACTAGTTCTGGGAAGTCGAGCCGTTCACATCCCTTTCAGGACAGCAGCCGGGACAAGAGGATCACCGCGCCGTGCTGCTTGGGATGCGGTGAGCGAGGCCACGTCCTCATCAAACACCAGAGTGGGAAACCATGTATCTGGGCCGAACGAGACAGGGACGGATCCAACCTCCTACACCCGAAGTCGAAAAAACGAATCTGTATCAGTTACAACATCTTCGGGTCTCAAAAGGGTACTGGAAAATGTAAGGAGTGCGCTGACGAGCACGTCTGTTCTTTCTGTGGAGGACCCCACCACGCCTTCAGCTGGACTTGCAGATCGCAACCCAGCGCTTGACGTGGAGATGGTCGACGCCGACACGACCGAAAGCGTGCCGACCCAGGTCAAAACCTGGAAAAGGCTCTGGAATCCAGCGAAACTCGTATATGCGGATATTCGACATACCGTCAAACACCGCAAGAAGACGCTGGGGACCACCGCTGAACACGATGCCATTTACAACAGACTCGTCACTCCATATAATGCCGATGCATTCCAGAAAGCCCTTGAAGAGCATGGTCTCATCAAAGACTACCCGTTACTCGTCGAATTCTTGAAGACTGGTTTCCTCATCGGAGACATGCCCGAACTGACTGAAACCGTCATTATACCCAATCATCCTTCTTGCCAGCAATACCCCGAAGTCGTCGAGGAGTACATCCAAGGCGAGCTGGGCGATGGACGCTTCGAGGGCCCATTCACTCAAGAAGAAGTCGAAACTATCTTGAGAGGTCCTTTTATGACCTCACCTCTTATAGTTGCCGTTTCTGACCAAGGTCCCGGACTACCGCCCAAAACCAGGACGTGTAGGCATCTGTCCAAAGATGCACCTGGGCAACCTTCAGTCAACTCATATATCAAGAAAGAAGACTACCCGACGCGTTTTGACACAGCTCAGCAAGTTGAAGAAATGGTGAGTGATCTCTCCATCTCTGTTTCCTCTCTCTCTCCTGTCCCCTCCTCTTCCCCTCTTCCCCTCTCTCCCTTTCCCTTTTCTTCAAAATCCCCCCCCCAAAACCCATATACCCGTATTGGGACGAGACTCGTATGCGTCTCATATTATATCTTTCCGTCATATGACGACCCAATGTGTCCGTACGGTCACAATACTTATATACTGTCCTCGTATGAGGCCTTTATCATATTGACCTTGTACAAGGTGTCTATTATCCAATTTATATATACTTTCCTGTCAAACAAGCGTACGCTTACACGACCTTCGCAGATAGCTGCAGCCCCTCCTGGTACAAAGGCTTGTACCATGGACATTGCAAAATTTCACCGTACCTGCCCGGTTAATCCGGCACACAAATGCTTTCTTGTCGTCCAAGGATTACGGGGCGAATTCTATATCGACCACTGTGTCCCTTTCGGTACAGCTTCAGCTAGTAGTAATGCTGGTATGATAGCTAATGCAACTCTTGATATCTGGGCAGCTCGGGGCGTAGAACCTACCGCCAAGTTTGAAGACGATCTCAACTCTATGCAAGAACCTATCGGTATTTTGCATGTTACAGAGAATGGTGACCCTACCTTTGAATACTCTTATACCAAAGAGGAAGCGATGGACAGGATCAAGGATCTCGGAGTGCCATGGCACCTTGAAAAAGGTGACCCCGAATTTACCTTCATCGTCGTCTTTATCGGTTTTCGCTGGGACATTCCGCAAAAACGAGTTTCCCTTCCTGAACACAAACGGGTCAAATATCTTGCTCGAGTTCGCGCGTTCATAGATACCTTTGAGCGTTCGCAATGCACCCTTGAAGACGTCGAGAAGATACACGGAACTCTCTGCTATTGCACCTTTGTTTACCAGGATGGTCGGACTCGTCTCCCTTCTCTATCCAATTTTGGAGCTACCTTTCGAGGTAGTCGTCTAACCAAACGCTATCCACCTCATGGATTGATTGCGGACTTGCGATGGTGGCAAGATACGCTCATGAATCCATACTTCCACCGACAACTCTATCCAAAATCACAACTCGTCGATCACTGTCTGTACGTCGACGCAAGCACATCTTGGGGCATAGGCATCGTTATTGGACAACGATGGGCCCGATACAAGCTAGACCTAGACAAATGGAAGATCCCAGGTCGCGATATTTGCTGGCTCGAGACTCTAGCCATTGAGATTTTGTCCCTTTGGCTAGACGAGCTGGGCTTCATGAACCAACATATTTTGGTCCACTCGGACAACATGGGAGTCATCGGTGCTCTCAAGAAGGGTCGTAGCCCCAACTACTGGATCAACATGTCCATCCGACGCATTTGCGTTACGTTCACCTCTCTATCTTTGTCTCCGACGCTCAAGTACGTTGAATCCGAAAAGAACCCTGCAGATCCACTCTCGCGCGGAGAGCCTGGCCTTCAAGGTTTCCAACTTCCCAACTCCGTGCATATGCCGGACGAATTGAACGATATCCTTTCTTATGCCTAAGTATGTTCATATATATGTATTTTATAATGCTATCAACTAACTGGATGCATTTAGCTTATTCGGTATAAAACGATGGCGGGAACCCAAAGAACCGCGCACTTCGGACCCTCCAACGGGGCCTATCAATCCTCGAGAACAAGTTGATAACCCATTTCCTCGCACTCCACGCACTATATTCGGCATACGCAGATTCGCAACGGCCAGCAACAACTCTTCTGAACCTACCTCCTTCCCGACACCGTCTATATTCGCCTCTGATCCCAGCACCACAAACCCTCCTGGTATTCCTTCATCACATTTTGCTTCACGCCGTCCTAGAGTGGACAATATTATCGCAGACTCGTCATTTCGGCCTCACGTGCGTGCAAAACATCGTATATCGCACTGGGAGTCCCCTTGGTCTATAGAAAATCGTGAATGGCAACGTAACATCCTCCCCGCAGAAGTGGTGACCCTCGCAGAATCAGCTATCGCAGGCTCTACGGTAGACGAGACTAAAGAAACATATGCGGCGGGCCTCCTTCGTTTTCATCAATACTGTGACCATTTCGAGATTGCAGAGTCTTTGCGTATGCCTGCAGACAAAACGCTCGTCGCAGGTTTTATAGGGTATTATAAGGGAAAGGTCTCCGGCTCCTCCATCAATAATTGGCTGTCGGGACTCAAACTTTGGCACGATACAAAAGGGGCGCCCTGGTGTGGAGGTGACCGATGGATCCAAATGGCACGTCGAGCTGCACACAAGGAGGGCGCACACCTGAAGCGTCCACTACGTTCTCCCGTTACCTATCGTCACCTTCTTGTCCTCCGGAAACATCTGGATTTCAACAATCCACACCACTGTGCAGTCTGGGCTGTCGCAGTGGTTACTTTCTTGGCATGTAGACGTCTAGGCGAGACTACTATACCATCTACCACAAAATTCGATCCCAAGTTTCATGCTTCGCGTCGTATATGGAATGACTCATCAAAATTCAAGGTCTTCCTCGAAGGACTGATTACTTGCATGAGTTTTCACATTCCCTGGACAAAATCGACTCGAGAGCTGGGAACGGACGTTATACTCCATGCTCGTTTCCAACACGATCCGGACATATGCGGTATTCAAGCTATCAAACACTATCTCACGACCAACACCTCTGTACCCGACAACTTCTCCCTCTTTGCCTACCTCGATAATGCGGGCAACCCCAAGCATATGGTGAAACAGGACTTCCTCACATTCTGTTTCAACATATGGGAGAAGGAGTCGCTAAAGGATATTTTGGGTCATAGCTTTAGGATCGGTGGAGCTGTCTTCCACCTCCTAGCAGGCGTACCCCCTGAGATGGTTGCAAAGATCGGCGGTTGGACCTCACTCGCCTTCCTTATTTACTGGCGACGTGTTGATGAAGTATGTGCTAAAGGCATGGTTAACGCCTTCAAAAAGCAGGAACTTGAGAAGTTGCAGGCTGCGTTAGAAGAATTCCGTATTCGGAACGATTTTTCGCGAGCATTGGTAGAGGCAGCCGCATCAGGTCTTTCAGCTACGATTGATGACTGTATAGCAGATTCTTGATCTCATATCTCTCTCCTTTCCTTTATACTCTCCTTAATTACAGAGCTAGGTTTCCCTCTATTACATTACTTATATACCCATCTTTAATACATAACCATCCTTGCTCTTATCTCGCTTCAGCTCGTTTGGGGGTCCAGTCATTCGGCTGACTCCGTGTTCCTGGGTTGCGAGCTTTGCTCGATTGGGTACAGCCACACTTGAGTCATCCGATACTCTCCCTGCACCCAGTAGCTCAGGTCTCGTTCCCGATGCGAAAATTTGGATTCCTTTCGAACGCAATGCGTTCCCTCTTTCATCACGTGATCACGTGACCATCGCATCGGGCCGAGCCCTCAGGCAAAGCTCACCAACTAGTATTAACATACGAGTTGGGGTTCTAGGATTATAGAATATTATATTCATACATAGTACTTAGATATAGACCTATCATTATTAGTATCAGTACATCAGGTACTGATACCATTGCATATTATATATGCCACTTATAGCTCAGCTTATTCCGTGATAAGTAGAAACTTATCTTAGGATAAGCTAGCGACAGAGTGGCGGTGTTCCGTGACGAGTCCGCTGGATCACGCGTGACTCGTCACTACTCTTTGCTCCCGCTCTCCACCGCCCGACGGTCGCAGATCCCGATTCTGTTTGACCCACCCACCACATCCCTAGCACTGGGTACAGCCACACTTGAGTCATCCGATACTCTCCCTGCACCCAGTAGCTCAGGTCTCGTTCCCGATGCGAAAATTTGGATTCCTTTCGAACGCAATGCGTTCCCTCTTTCATCACGTGATCACGTGACCATCGCATCGGGCCGAGCCCTCAGGCAAAGCTCACCAACTAGTATTAACATACGAGTTGGGGTTCTAGGATTATAGAATATTATATTCATACATAGTACTTAGATATAGACCTATCATTATTAGTATCAGTACATCAGGTACTGATACCATTGCATATTATATATGCCACTTATAGCTCAGCTTATCCGAGAAATGGTCGACTATTCGTGACACGTTAGGTAGGAATATGGTGCGCTCCAAGATTCCTATATTTATTAAACTGAAAAATTCCTTTTGTCACTCGGTAGACACGTATCTTTCAGCTCCATTCAAGTTTGCCCATTCGTCGAGTGTATCCTGGACTCCTTTACAATCATCATGTTATACGCCATTGAACGACACGCTTCCTCGACCTTCCACCCTACGTTCACGGAAATGGTCAACGAGTCATCGTAGGTAGAAGCACCCGTATCAAAAATTTTATCTCAACTACATTGTCTACTTGCTAATAACGTCACAACTTTTGTTCGGGCTTCACCTCGTTCTAAGTTTCAGCGGCAGAATACCGACACCTCTGAATCGAAAGTACGAAAGATTGAAATTCAAGAGTGGCAGGTGGGTGCGAGATAGATTAAAATTCAAATCGAATGTAGCTACGCTACACTATATGGATACACGGATGCATGCGTGTATCGTCAGTATAGACTGATAAAGTAGGTTCACTTATGAACAATCCATGTGTATCACTGTTTCCTCCGCCAACTTATATCCGGAGCCCAGATATCAATCGAGTCCTCAGTCAGCGGATGATTGGGACTACTCATGCAAGTTACTGTTTGGAATTAGAGATAGCGATAAATGGATTATCCTTGCATATGCATCAACTGCCAATCACAAAAAATGTTTTCTATAGGTTTGCCCAGATAACTCAGATAGGGGTATATCTGGCCATACCTGACCATACCTGACTATACCTGACCATATATGATCATATCTGGGAAATCAGTCCCTTATATGGTCTACCTGGGCTCACCTGTGAAAAACATTTTTTGTGATGTGTATCCACTGCATAATTTCAGGGTTCCGCTCCTTTGTTCAACTGGTAGCACTGGCTCTGTTTACCAACTGCAACAAAACTTCGTAAGCACTCGAGTTTACTGTCTAGATATATTGAGAAATCAAGTCAAACTGAATCAGAGAATTTCAAGATCTGTTTCATTTGTATGCTTAACTGAGTAGCCATCTGCAATGAAATTTTATGCATCGGTCTTTCAGTCGTATTCTATCCGATTCTTATTATCATAAGTTCTCTTGGCTTTTGCCGTTTAATGGGTAGCCAATTGGAATCAACTTAGTTTTTAGATTTCCTTGGGCTGCTTGGCCATAACTCCTTAGTCATCTACCTTAATCCTCAACCTCATTTTAGCATTTCTTCTTGGCGGTATCGTGTACCCCTCAATACATCATCTCTCCCCTGTTGTAAAATCATCTCAACTTCGCCAAAGCGAGGTATACACTTGAATTTACATTGAGGGGGGTGTCTACCATAAATTTTTAGAAGCAATAAGAACAATGAGTGAAGACAGCAGCAAATTGGCTTGAGCACATACAGAAGGACCCCGTTTGTTGTATTGTTATCAGTACCGAGTACATTTGAATATCCCTGGGAGCCTGTCACAGGAGTGATTTGCATTGCCCAAAGTATGGTAGAGATATCGATGAATAATGCATTGTTAGCAACGTGTCGTCCTACGCAACTCCTATGAAATTACAATTAATTCAATTCACCTGCCTTGGTCAGAAATATAGACAAAATTAAAATACCGATGCCCGAATCCAAAAGCGAAATGACCTTCATCCAAAACATCTTTCAGCATTCCGGAAGAATCAAGATGTCGTTCGGGTATAAATTCATCTATGCGGTCACTGTATACTTCAGGATCGCGGTTAATAGACCTAAAATTGGGATCAGCATTTTGTATAGAATGAGATATATATTTACCAAATGTTTGAAATTACTATGGAGTTTTTGGGAATAAAGTAACCTTCATAGTAGTCATCCTGAGGGAATATTAGAACAAACTCGTCAGCTTGGAGCTGGATAAGCAGCACAAAAGGCCTTACCGCTACCGTTGCATGTGGCACCCCAATAGGAACAGGTGGCCTCCATCGGAGTATCTTCACAAACAGTGAGCCAAAGGAAGTGAGACAGCAAAGATATTGTAGGTACCTCTTTGATTATAGCCCATATATATGGAAGATGTTTAGCATCCGTAAAAGATGGCAATCTAGACTTTCCAACAACTCGGTCCAGCTCCTCTTGAGCTTTGGCTTGGATGTTGGGAAAGAGAAGCATGCAATACATGAACCACATCAGGGTACTACTGGTCTATAGAATATGAGAACCAAGTGAAGAGGTATAAGACAAGTTCACTCACTGTTTCATAGCCTGCCATTCTTTTGCATAAAAATTGAGGTTAATTGTGCATTTGGTGAATGAATGTTATAATTACAATAGTGTAGCTGCCAGCCATGATGATTCATAATCACTCAGACCATGTCGAGCCCCAGGCTTAAAGAGTGTTGCACAGAAACTGAATTGTTCTGTGTCCCCCTTCATCTGTTCAAAACCACAAATGTAGTCTCAGTTAGCAGGGAAAAGCAAATTAAAACTTACCACTGTATTCTTGACATTAGAAAACATTTTTTCTAATTTAACAGTATACTTTTGATGATCTTTGATTGCCTTCCTTTTCCATCCTGCTATCCAAGGAGGCATCCTATCAAAAATAGGCAGGAATTCAACAGCATATGCTCCGGGATACATTGCTTCAGAGAACTGTTTAACAATATCAAGTAGGAACACCATAATAGGATCATCTGCTGACGTTAGGGGTGGTAGATTATATACTAAAGTTATTATGGATGAAGTGATAGATCTGTAAGACTCAAGAATAAAATACTAGATATAATGAGACAGAAATAATCACAGACCTCAAAATGTGACTTTTCCATTGATCAGAGGAGTGAATTAAATCATGAGCAAGTAGGATAGCTTCGTCTGATTGAAAAGGATGATACTGGGTCGAGGTTTTGAGACCTAGAGCATATTCACTTGAACGACGCATTCTTCGCCATCTGTGGAAACTCCGGTCAGATTTGATGGAAGGGGATACGTAGTAAACCTAGTCCATACAGATCTCCGTATCCTACTAAACTTATGTTACACCCACCATTGAGGTATTCTCCAGCAACAATAAATCGAGGTCGACTGGAATAGATTGCGGCTCGACGTTCGAGGAGATCAGTAGCAGCTTTCTTAGAATTGAGAACAATGATTGATTGGCCTGCTAGGTTGAGGTGCAGGATTGGACCTAGAGAGGAGAAGGTGTCTGATTCGAATTTGATATATGGTGCATTCAAGAATCTCACCGTAGTCGTTCATCCAAGAATCAAACTGTAGCCAGACTTCCTTGAGAGGAACTTGGAAGAGGTTTCCAACAAGAGGAAGACCGCGTGGGCCTGGAGGAAGTCGCCGTTGACCTCTTCTTCGATATAAAAATGCACCTAGAAGGATACCAATGATGCAAGTGAGTGCAGTTTCGGATACCAAAAACATGAATCTTTTCTGGAGGGGAAATTTTCTCTGTTAGGTGCTAGTTGCAAAAGTATGGTACATTTCTTTTATATGTCAGTACGCACCTCTGGGGTCCTAGGGCCGTATCAGGTTAAGACAATACATACCATTCAGAGATAGCGTGGAGCTAACTAAATACAAAAGCGGGAAGTAGATTTAATGAGAAATGCAGGGACATTCCAATACATATGTATTTCAGTCCAACACAAGCGTTTCCTTTAGCAAAGTCTGAAATCACAGAGCGAGTACAATAACGACAAGCAAACCGTATTGTGGACGTGACAAGTTTTAAATCTACCATCGATTTCTGTCCAGACAGCAGCTGAATACCATTGTTAATAATGCAGGCTCATGCGTATGTCTTTGCCGGTATTTGGCTCTCAGTAGATAAAATCCGGTCTCGAGGCTTTATTCAAGGGAATAGGACCTAGATGCATCTTGATTCGATCGGCTTGTTGCAGCTTTACAAGACCAGGAATGAAACCAAATCGCAATCTGTTCAAAAGAGACTATGACTGAATATGGAAGGACCAGGAACAGTTTCCACCCTCCGAAATTTTTGACAAATGAAGAATTCAATTAACCATACTATGGGACTAGAGATTTGCTCACAGTAGCTAGCTAACTTTCTATTATGAAATGCTGCGAAAGCTCCGCTGGATACACATAATGCGCGAAGCTTAGATTGACGCTTTGAATGACGGAAAGAAACATGTACTGTCATTTACCAATCATTTACGAGCGATTTGGGAAGCACAAACAACGAACTAACCAGGTACCAAGTAATTCTTTATTTCGTCACCGTGACTGTACGTCACGTTCCGTGACAAAGGCTATCGGGCTCGCCGTCATCACGACGTACAACTATCTTTCCGACTTCCATCACTGCTTTTCGCAACCATGGCCACGGTGTCGCCTTTTGCGCGGTCGAATGCATTCGATGAACCTCGTTCACAAACTGTAAGTCTATCTCATTCTCAAGCATTTTCTTATTCGCTTTTGATGATATTTATAACCCAACCAATTCTTACCTTTTCTATGTATTATGACGACAGATTGAAGAAATGTACAGCGTACCAGAGAGTTTCCTGGAGATAGAAGTGAGAAACCCACAGACACATGGTGAGGCCGCCTACCAGCTTGAAGTGTTGATCGACGGACTGACGCCTGACCAGGTTTCGGAAGGAAGATGTATACCGACTATGAGATTGTGTGTAAGGTGTGTAAGCTATTCTCTCCTGTCGTCAGCGCTCAAACCTCCTGTAAACCTTCTAGACAAATATCCCTGCATTCAAACTTCGTCATTCCCTCGTCCGCCGGCGCTATTCCGACTTTGAAGCTTTCCGCGACATCTTGGAGCGTGAATCAACGAGGGTCAACATTCCACCTCTTCCCGGTAAAGTCTTTACGAACCGTTTCTCGGATGAGGTGATTGAGAGTAGGAGAGAGGGTCTGGAGAGGTTTTTGAGTATTGTTGCTGGACATCCGCTTTTACAGGTGCGTCTCTCTGTTCTTCCTTCCTCCCACATAGGCAGTCTCGGGCTAGACATCCGTTTCTAGTCCTGTGTTGCTGGGGCTAGAGCCCAATTCCACTGCCGTACAATTCATTCACTGACTCATCCTCGTTCCTGGTCCACGGGCGCTGATCTTCCGTCAATCTGTTCCTTTCTGTGTTTTCTAGACTGGAAGCAAAGTCCTTTGCGCCTTCCTCCAAGATCCTGCATGGGACAAGAGTCAGTGGCTGTAAAGCAACCAACCCGACTGACCGATTATCGGCTATAGGTATCTCGGCCCATGAGCCGGTACTGCTACATCAGATATACTCTATCTGCGCTCCTTTCCTCCTGCTCTCGTCAGACTCAGCTGATTGCCCCACGACCTCTTACTCACGTCTTCCTCCCTACACTCTTCTCGGTTCAGCTTCATCTCGTTTCGTTCCTTCCTATTTTCCTATCTATTTTCTGTTTTCACATCACCCTGACCCTGTCTGTTCCCTTCAATGTATCTACTGCAACTATTGTCCTTTTACATACGTGTCGACTCAATGTTTATCACCGTTCCCTCTCACGTTTGACTGTGGTTTCGGTAACCACGCCGTGCTCGTTTCCAAGTCCAACATCAACATGCTAAACGTGCCAAGGTCCTGCGCGCCAGCACTGTTGTACAGCAGTCATTCTCAGGGCTTAGAGGCGACGTCAAGCGATGGAGGTTACGAGGCATCACCCCCAGTAACTCGCCGGAGTACGTGACAGCAAAAAATATCTTACTAAGTCTTGAAGGGACTTTAGATTGCAGAAGCAGCTTTATCTATCGCCGTACAAGATTTCTATTAAGGATCAGTATTAGAAACCTGTGTTGCTGCGTTATCGGTATATATCAGGAAAATAAGTACAATATTACCACATGGAAATTTGCAGGATTGACCGATCCAGCAAATGATTCTTACTCTACATAATGTAAATTTTCCTTTCATGCTTTGTCCCATGGCATTACACAGAATCTACTCGAGTATACAGCGACGATCCCAATTAATGTTCATGAACAACCACATCCATGACGGACCTAAAGTAAGAGCATTTATAATCAGCAAAATATTCATTTCATAAAAAGAAACACACCTGAGATTCATAGAAAACCCAGACTCAATATCCGTAAGTGTAAGCGTATCGATGGCATGTACACCAGGAGAAACTGCGAGAAATTTCATACGGACTGATTGGCAGGCAGAGGGTAGGAGGGGACTACAGTGAAAGTAAAGACTTTAGTCCGACGACGGTAGCAAGATAAATCCACATACCCAATCCTCACTCTATTCTCCAACGGCAATACTCCAGGCCCTCTCGTCTTTTCCTTCTCCATAGCCATCAGCGCTGCCACTGTTGCAGCGCCGCTTCGTTTAGTGTTCTTCTTGAACCCTTTTTGATTCGGATTCAGATTTTGCTGCAATCCCATGATCATCTCCCTTTCCAATCTCTTTCTCCGTACTCGAGAGTCCGGACAGGTTATCTCAAACCGTCGTGTCCAGGAGGAACGATTAAAGACGAATATATCGAGCGTAAAGGTATCGAGAGGGTATATTAGTTCGGGAGAATGTGATGAGGGGGTGTTGTCTGCGTTTGGTTCTGCGTCTAATTCGGATTCCGAAGAACTAGAGTCTATGTTAGAATCCACTTTTCTTTGCTGTCTCCTCGCTTTCTTGTCCTCTTCATCAGCGGACGACCGGTTCAACAGTCCCACAGAAATAATGATCGACTCTCCCTCATTCATCACCATTCCTTTCTCCTCCTCATACTCATATCCATCATAACCTCCTTCGATACCGACAACCGGTCTTGGTGTAGGTGTAGGCAACGCTCCTACCCCCATACCGAACATTCCACCACCAACCATTCCTCTCTCCCTCTTCACATCCACACTCTGCCCAGTATACGAGGAACTATACGCCCCAGCAGTAGGCCCACCAAAGTTTCCTCCTTGAGGTATCAGAGGCGCCTGCGAAGGGGGAGTTGGCGGAATCGCCACCGGAAAGGACGGATTCTGCTGTTGACTTGGAAGTGGAGGGTGCTGAGAAGCCAAGGTCAAAGACGAAGAAGATGAAGAAGCCCCAGTGATATTCCCGGGAAACGCTGGATACGCAGGTGTCATCGGTGGTAGACCCACGTTGACGCCTAATCCTGTCGCATTAGCGGGATAATCCACTTCTCCAATCCCCATAATATGATCTATTGACTGGGCTACCGGTGCCCCTGGGGCGCTGGACCCAATTGCCCCACCAATGAAATCTTTATCAGGAAGTGGAGGAGGTTCATATGTCGTCGGAGAGCGCAGCGAAGACTGGAATTGCGACTGTGTTACAGAAGGAGGGGTGTAATAGTGTTGAGCTGGGGATCTGGTGTTGGTCCTCGACGGTGGACGCACAGGTAACCCAGAGTCCTTGGTACCACTAGCGCTCATCAACGACAGCAGACTATCCCTCCTTTCTCGCAGTTTAGACCCCACACTGGGGGCTGAATCCCTTCTCTCTCTGTCTCCCCGTAGACTAGGCGTACTAGACTCCCTTCTTTCTCTGTCTCTCGGAAACTCTTCTCCACCACTTCCAAAAGGTATAGAGTTAACTTGTCCAGAAGGAACAGCAGGCAACGAAGGCGTCAGTGACGCTCTAGCCCGAGGTGCACCTCCTACTCCTGCATTTCCTCCACCCGGCCTTTGTGGAAACCCAGGTGCGTGTAGATTCGGTAATGTGTGCCTCTTGGTTTCCACACCTGGTCCTAAACTAAACCTCTTGCCTCCTCCAACACTAGCACTGACACTCATACCGATATCTGTACCCAAAGAACGCCTATCTCTCCCACTTCCAGGCCCGCCCGTCACAGGAGGACTTGCCAGCCCAGAAGACCTAAACGAAGCACTTGTTGGGAAGTTTCCTGATACCGAGACTGGGAAGGGCGATGGAGGTTCTGGTAGGACGCTAGCGCTCTCTGCTGTTAGTCCTTCGTCATCACCGAATGGCAAGTTGAACTGTGGTTTACTCAACATCACTGGCGGTGGTTGAGATTGCGAGGTCCGGTAGGGAGGTTGTGTAAATGATGAAGACAAGTCGAGTAAACAGTTCCATTTGGTTGAAAAGGTTGATGTAGGGAAGAGGAGGGTTTCTTGGCGGATTTTAGTCATCGTGACTGTCTCTGTCTCTCCCTCGACTACACTTGAAGGTGAAGGTTTCGGCGTCGTGATTGACTCGGAAGCATTGGTGTCGTCTATATTCATGATATCCGTAGAAGACGAAGAGGCAGACAATGGTGTTGTTTCGCCTTTCTCCTCGGTGGACTTTAAAGTTTTGAAGCAAGGTCTCCCAAAGATGTTAATCGTCACTGAGCGTTGGAGCTTAGCCAGGTCCCCTGCTCCACTAACAAATCCTGCTCCTGCTCCTGCACTACCAAGAGTCTGAGGTGCCCCTGCAACTGCTGAAGTGGCACCCAGTGTACCGGTCAACCCAACCAATGACTCAGCCGCCTCTTCTTCCGGCGAACGTAGGAACGACACTGCGTACAACAGGTTGTGCTGCTCGTTTGGTGCCAAGAGGAGAGGAAAATGCTTAGTATTAGATTTCGTCTTGTCTCGTCTCTGGGAAGAGAATGAATGGATACGCAGTTTGGGTCTGTTCGCAGGTGAATCTGTCGTGGTAGGTTTCGACTTCGCTTTGAGTTTCGATTTCTTCGTACTTGCACTCCCACTCCCATCGAACGAGATATCATCCCAACCAATCAACCTTGTTCTCGCACCGCTTTCTCCCCAATTGTGCCCGTGTCCTTTTCCTCCGCCGGTCTTGATCCCAGAAGAGCCAGACCCAACGTCCACCTCGACTCGCTCGATCACAAAGGATGCCGGCATTCCGTCAGATCCGTCACCAAAACTTTCATTCTCGACTTCTACACATAGAACGACTGTCCGTTCAGAAGAGCCAGACGCAAGCAAATCCTCTTTGTCTTCTTCCTCGTCCTCGCTTTGGGCGTCTTCTTCCGTTTCTGCCTTGGCCTCGTCCTCCGCTTCATCTTCCGAGCCCGATTCCGAGTCAGAGTCCTCCTCGACCCCAGCAAGCTCAGACTCGGAAGGAAAAACAACGCTAGGAACAAAAACAGTCCTCATCCGAACTTTAAACCCCGTCCTCATACCCAACGTCTTCCTAAAACTCTTTTTCAGCGTTAGAATCGCTCCTGCTCCTGCCGTTCCCGTAAGAGGTGTCCCCAATCTTGCCGTAGTCGTACTGCCAGTTCCAGGCGTAGTACTAGTCGTTGGAGTTCCTGGAGCCGAAACAGACGTAGCTGCAGTAGAGGTAGTCATAGTAGACGGCGTCCCAGGTCTTGAATTGTCCACAGATGCAGTCCCAGACATGGACCCAGAAGGCGTAGACCTCCCACTACTACTTCCACCCATCAACGCCCTAGCTAGCTCTCGTTTGTCTTGTGTCGACGTTGGTCGGTGTGATCTCGGGCTTTTGGGCGGGGCAGAAGTGAGAGTAACGGTGGATGCGTTAGCGTTGTGATGAGGAAAAGTGGTCGACGTTGCTGAAGGACTAGGAGATCCCGGCTCGGCAGGCAAACAGAATAAATCTACTCTGGTTGCTGGACCGAGCCGAGTAGAGGGTAGGGAAAGTGTTTGCTTCGCTTTTCCTGCCTTTGAGTCTCGCTGATCCTTTAGAGTAGCTTTATCACCGCCATTAGCAAAAGTCGCAGAAGCGGGAGAGTTGGTCCTACTCCCCCGACCAGCAGCAGAAGTCGCAGTCGTAGGTGACCCCGTAAATGGATTCAACGGTGCACCTTGTGCATCTACAGGCGACGACGAAACCTGGAACCCAGATATACCGAATAGACCACCGAGCAGGTTTGCCTCCGGCGGACCTTGAAGAGGTAGGATTTGCGGAAGAATGGGATGCGAGCCAAGGTTAAATTGGGATTGAAGGTTTGTGTCTTGGTTTTCCCCTTCATTCGCAGAAGAACCATTGTCGGCAGATGGAGAGACAGGGTAAGGTGAAGGCAGCATCCCGAGCGACTCAAGGTGCTTCTCAAGATTTGTAGTAGGTTTGTCGCGGAGAGTTGTGGAGACGGTTAAACAGAGAAGAGGCGAGGTAAATGGAAGACGAAGGAAAGCTACAAATCTTTAGTTTAATGCAGTATGTACACGTAGAATACTCACCGACGTCGAGAACCATCCTATAAATTGCAACCCACACTCTCTCCCTGGGACTCCAAAGCAAGCAAAACGATTCTTTTTCTTCATCTAGGCCTTTCTTCAAATTCTCCGTATTCTCTCCACTATCAACGGCTTGACCCCAAATAACACCCCCTGCTGGCCCACCTACGAACACAATTCCCTGCTCTGCAGCACCAGGCAAAGCATACCTCGCATCTGAAGCCGTTGACGCAGGTGTCGGATTTGGTGTTGCTGGTGGTAAGATTGACGGGTGATGTATTTGCGGCGGTTTCTTGTTACCTCCCGGTGGTGCGAGCGAGTTGGGTGATAACGAAAGATTAACGGGTTTCTTGAGTGATGCGTGACGTGGAGGAAGTGAAAGTTCTGGTGTTGATGCAGAAGCCGATAATGGTACTGAAGAGGGTCTTGGTGAGCGAGGCGTAGGAGTCAACGGACGTGGACTAGGTGGTAGTTCGAGTTCTTTTGAACTGGAAGATTCCTCTATTCTGCCCCCCTCGATAACAGGTGCTCGAGGTATATACGAAGCTTCTAACGCTATCTGAAGGTGTGAAAGAAACCGAAGAATTTGGGAATTGGGTTTGGGTGAAGAAGCCGACGTAGGTGTAGTTGGAGAGGACGAGTTGGTTTCCGGTAGCCGTACCGTTAAAATCGTTTGTAGATGTTCATCTTTTGGTGTTTTGAGTAGAGAAAGTTTATAAAATCGTACGGAGCGCACCAAAAAACGCCTGCGATCTATCACTCTGCTCCAGCTCTTCCAACCATTTATCAACATCTACCGTGTCAGGACCCGGAAATTGTAGAGAGGCATTTGGAGCGCAAACATCGAGCTGAGTGCTGGTAAAGAGTTCTTCAAATGTCGTCATGCTCATGTTCATAGTTGACGTCCGGCGTCAGGACGAGCTGGTTGTGGTCCTGGAGAAATGCGCGTAGTTAACCAAGCTTTTGCCTTTCACCACTACGCCGCGCGAAAACTGCCTCAAACAATCGTTAAATTGTTTCGTCCTCCTGATTGCATATCTAGAGGCTCTTTACCTCGCCTCTCCCTCCATTTTGCGATAATTCCGTCCTATTTGTCCTTCATTTTTCTCTTTACAATTGTCACAAATCCAAATCTTGTTACTACATTAGCAAAACCGATAGACCACTATCGTTCACAGATTGAATTGCAACTCCAATCTATTTCTGCATTAAATCACTACAACCTTTGCCTCTGGTCCTTGATGCTTCGAGTTCACAAATGCGATCCCAACCTTCTTAAAAGCTTTCGGATCACCTTCAACAATCACCGCCCACTCATTAGATCCAGAGTAGCTCCATAACAATGAGCAGCCATCTAACCGTTTCTTTACCGACTCTGCCTTCTCACTTTCATCGGTCCTAGGGAACCATGCCAAAAATGCAGCCTGACTTGAGCCTTGTCCCGTTACCACGATCCAGCGATCCCATCCAGAAAAAACCTCCCGCAAGCCGCTACTGACAGCGTTGTAATTGGGAGAAATGGCCTCCTCCAGCTCTTCCAAGGTGTTATGAATTTTCTGAGTTGCATGGTTGACTGCACGGTTTAGTAAGAGGAGAGCAGACGAAATGTCGATGTGATGTTGATCCTTCAAGGTACGGAGGTCAGAGATCATCAAGGCGAGCTCTCCACTGCCGTCTCCGTAAGCAGTGGCCCTAGTAGGTGCACCTTTGATCTTGCTGACACCTGAGACGGTCAGGCTGAGTACACCCTGAGACAGTGTTGCTGTATCGTGTGAGAAAATTTTTCGTATAAAACATGATATCAATTCTTACCTGTTCTGTTAACATTTCCAAGGCGAGGAACGACGGACCCCATGTATTTGGAGTCTCCAGCTCCCCAGGTCCTCGGTGTTGAAGCTGTGACCGCCATAGTCACAAGTGGTGCGACATCCGGCTCTTCCCTTTCGATATATTTATCCACCGTCGTCTCCCAAGCCTTTTTAAAATCGTTCTCCTCAAGAACATGCCACTGCTCGTCGATTATTCCATAGGTACCGCGCAACTTGTCAATTTCATGACCTGTGTTCCTGTTTCTTGTAATGATCAGCGCTTCCAGGGGATGCAATTTTCTGTCGCGTGCACGACCGTCCTTGGTAGTGAGCAAAAAGCCCTGGGATACCATCCACCATCCTTTATCGTTTACTACCCCGGCCCCAGGGTGAATCCAAGGATAATGCGCGTCCCCACTCCGAGAATTCAAAACTTGAGTCCCGAGGGCTATATACGTCCACTCGATCAAGTCACAAAATTTGAAATCTATAGTGGCGCCGTTTGATGTAAGGAGTCGAGAAGGAAGGACAGCTTCTTGCAAAGTCCAAACCCTCGAAAACCATTCATCACTGATGAAATCCTGAATAGCACCCAAGCCCTCCCAAACCACTTTCCGAGTGTTAGATTCCTTTCCTTCTCTATCTTTGTCCCATATTTTCAGCACATTACCGACCACATCCCAACGAGTGGCAAAATCTTTATATTGACGCCCAAAGACCATGGCATCACCTCGGTAATAGCTGTACATCCTTGGCATCTCCTTTTTCTGATCTTCATCTGCAGCAGGCTTAGCATCCCCCCTTCCTTGCTTGATACAAAGGATATCGAGCCAAACGTACTCATATCCTTGTTTAGCACAAGTATCTAGGATGAAAAGGAGTTTTTCTGCGCTGCTCTCGATAGGAACAGGCCAGGGAATTGGTTGGAAATCAATATTTATAATAGATGCTCCCGGGCCCCAGACGTGACTGACAGCACAATATTTTTTACCTTTGGTCAGCTCTTCTCCTTCAATCAAGGTTCCGTAAACCGTATCTTTGTCATAACCTTTCTTGACTGCGTCTTTGTCTATCTTGAAGAGGCGAGTAGGTGAAACGTCAGGCTGTTAAAATTTTCAAAAGAAATTAGACAATAACCTCCAAATCAACGAATAAATCATAGAAAAAGAGAAGTTGAACGCACCATGTTTAGGCGGATAACAATTGAGGCTCAAGTTGTATAAAAAAGTCACCTTAAATACCACTGAACATCCAAGTGTGGCAAATAAATTAAGTAATTTTAATTGCAATCTGCAGCCGGAGGTAGATGTCACGGAAGCAGGATGTCCTTCATTTCCAGTCACCTGTTATCCAAGAGAGGCGAACGAGCAGCGAATGAGTTCTTTGGCTACGACATCTGTCACAGAGACTAGTAGGCGCAGACCGAATTCGAAGGTATGCGCATTCTGTACCCTGTTATGCTGTAAACCGGTGGTGAATATCCCGGTGCGCTTGAAGCAACCGTAGTAATAAATGGATAACTCAAGCCTAGGAATAGACCAAGGAATGCCCCTTTCTATATGAAACGTACATGGTAATTGAACACACAAAAAATTCCGTGATAAATTTTCGCTCGAAAATGACTTGCAGGTATATGTACTCTCTTAGCCGGGGCTAGAATACTAAGTATGCACGCTACTACCGTGACAGCTCCAGACATAGTAGTTGTGCTTGATTTATTCTACAAACTTGATTTGGTGAACTTCAACCGCTGGATTGGCCGATATCATCGCTTGTGACCTTTCTATTGTATAAATTGGGACAGGCATTGTTATGGCACTGAATATTTATGTGTCTGCTGATTCGGATGCTCAATGACAACTTTTTTGGGTAGCAGAGCCTGTTACTTTCCTAAAAGTCACCTCAACAAACATTAGGTGTCAGAACTAGGTAAGACCGCAAGGAAAAGAGGTCTCCTGGATGACTCATTAGCGACGGAATCGCATCATCGAGCATCGATAAATCAACTCACGATGAATTGCGGCTTTGTACCATACGAAGCACTGGCATACATATTTCATAAGTGAAGCAAATACTATAAGTAATTTGGCATGAGGAATGTGGTGCAATATTTGCTGGGAACACCTATTTTGGGTCATTTCATAGCGGTGCTTAAGAGGAACTAGAAGCAGCTTAGATGTAAGTAATTGCTGGTAATCAATTGAAAACGCTGCTTTGACTGTAAGGTCAATGCAGCCTGCCACTAGTATTCACAAACTAAGTTCGGGGGCGTTATTTCCGGGAAAACGAGCAGGCTTGCCGCGGTCAGAGCCATGACCCTGTTGGCCCTGAACCGAACCCGACTGAGGTCCAGGTTCAGTGGCTATGCCGGGTCGGACCTGGACCTGTGGGTTCGGGTCGAGGGCCAGCAGCTGAGCTTAGGATCGGACCAGGCTTGGCCCTTGACCCTCTTAGGGAATAAAAAGAAATTTTTTGAGTATGAATTTTTTATTTTGTGAAGCTGTAAACACACTGTGATAACTCATATCTTTAAAATTATGGCTTCCCTTTGTTGTGTCATGTTTGACCTCAGTAGAAATTAAATATTTAGCTGTTTTATTCCTGTTTGAAATTGTTAGCACTCTGAAAAATGAAATTGATATCTTTCTGCATGGCAACAGATGCCCACCCTTCATTAGGTGTCCCCGGAGCGACAGCGACGGGCAAGCCTTGTGTTCATTGTCAAATGAAAAGCCATTATACAGCCTGTTTCTGTTGTATTTACAATATTCAGCGACCTAATAAACCCAAAAATATAGTTGCAGCTATTTATGGGGATCTAAAGCAATATTTCATTGTCTGTAGATTTTTCTGGACTATAAGATGTGTCTAAATCTTGAAAATGTATTTTTTTCTGGATAAAAAAATTATTTTAAAAAATATAGGTTGGACCAGGTTCGACCCGGACCGCAGCAAGCCTGAAAACGAGTACCCCACATTTCAGTTCAATTAGAACGAAATCATCATTGTTGTCGAATTTGCTTTAGTTCTGGGGTTGTTGAATAGGAGCCAAACTAAAACTATAAATATGGTGCATCCGATACGTGTAAATTAGCTTTCCTCCTTTTCATAGTATGTCCACTTGGATCTTAGACCCTACCCTCTCCATCAATACAGCACACTCTATATTCGGTGATGAGTATGTTGTAGATACCGACTTTGCACCGGCTAGCTTACATCCCGAAAGTCTATCCCAAGTTGAAACTTTCTTAAACTTGGCAGGTCTTCAGCAAGATAGCAATGGAAACTATACTGTCGATTATATTATTATTGGTATGCTGTGCTTGATACCTTTGTCATAAATCGTATTATTTTAATCCTTTTTCCTTTATTTACTGTTGTTATTTACCCAAGCTATCACCCCGTAACAGACTCTAGACTCCGTTGTACGTTCCATCCCATTTCCCCTACTGCCTGTCATACCACTGTTCCGGTTCATTGTCTTTCCATAATCTTTCCACAACCTTTCCTGAAACACGCCTTGACCCACATCTGTCCTTGTTACCTTCTTTTCTCTCATCATCAGCTTCTCTCTGCCTCGTCGCAGCCTCGTTGTTCATTTACCATAACACTGTTTCACACTGCCATGCACTGCCTTTCTTCTCTATTTGATAGTTAACGGTATATAAACCCAGTACCCTGTAGACCTAGTCCTTAGCTTGACCTCTTGTCAACTCGGACTAGGTGTGTATTCCTGTATTGGTTTCTCTATTTCCTAATGTAACCTCTTGTCAACTCGGACTAGATTCCCTGAAGCCATCCCGTCGACGTTTCCTTATCCAAACTTATCTAGTGTCACTCTTCATGACATTAGGTCAAGCTAACTACTGCAGGTACTGACGATCTCCGTCTAGATCGTCCCTACCACCATCAAAACGTCGTTCTCTGGAAACACTAGTGATTGCAGAGGTCTTCCACACGGCTTCGACGTAACCCGCCAGTGTCACGTTCACTTCTGGGACAACGAGTTCTTTAAGTGCATCCGAAACAACTGTCCATCCGCCACCCTCTCTATCGCATCCGTCTCATCCCTAGAGCTTGAAGGGCGAACCCACCGAATCAAACCGTTACCTGCTCGTTTCCCTCGAGTAGAAGCCACTCCGTCACCATCTGCTACCCCAGTACTACAGCCCCCACCACCGCCACCTGAAGACTTTGCTCAGACAGTACCATCTCCTGCACCGTCCCCATCTCCTGCACCATCTCCTGCACCGTCCCCATCTCCTGAACCGTCCCCATCTCCTACACGATCACACCACTCAGAATCTGACACAGAAATGACCGATAATAACCTTGGATCCCTGGTACAGCAGATGGCCCAGCATCAAAGAAACATGCAGGAGCAGATGACAAGGCTTATCGAAGCAATGGGACAGCCGAAGCCTGCTAAGTCCAGTGTGGCTAAGCCGGACCCTTTTACTGGGAAAACTACGGACGTGCGACGCTTCCTTTCTCTTTTCAAAATCTGGGCTTCAAGCCGCAAAGACCTGAATACCGAACCCAAGCTCATCACGGCCGCACTGTCCTTCATGCAGGGAGATGCGGCAGACTGGGCAGCTCGATACACCAACCTTGCTGTAAAATCTAACGAGGAACACGCACGAGACCCCGTTCCAGCTAACGCAACCCCTTTTCCCTTTGACGGAACTTGGGAGAAGTTCGAAAAGGAGTTTAAAACGAGGTTTGGGTCAGTCGACGAAGAAGCAGAAGCGCGAAGAAAGATTATGGGAATGAGACAGGGAAAACAAAAGGTGGCTCATTATGCGCAAGAATTTCAGGACATAGGAGGACGAACTGGGTTCTCGGATGCGGACCTGATGGAAAGGTTCTGCAATGGTCTCAACAGTAACATCCGACTCCACATGATCTCTATCGAACTGGGACAAGGGAAAGCTAAATCTCTTGCCGAAGCCATCAATCGTGCCTGCACCATCGAACTGGCCATTCACAGTCCCACATTTGCCGGTGGAAATTTTAAATCCTCCGATCCGAATGCCATGGATATCGATGCCACCCGGACCAGAGGTAACGGCAAGACCCGCGACGACTTCCTCCTGAAGATGAAGGGACACTGTTTTGGGTGCGGATCTCCAGATCATGTAAAAGGAAACTGTAGTTGGAAGAACGAGAAGTGCCGTTATTGCGCAAGGACTGGACATGTGGAAAGGGTCTGCCAGGACAAGTATATGGGAGTAGAAAAGGGAAGAGGGAACCGAACGAGACGAGGAGGAGGACGAGCCGGGCAACAGGTGGCCGCTAACACCCCATGGTCTCTGTTTGATGATGACCCCACTCCAGGTCCAGGCCCCAACACCACCATTGCCGCCTCCACGTCGCAAACCCCCCCTTCCAACTCCAACCCCGATTTCAGTGCCTTCAGAGACGCCATTGCCGAACAGAACAAGATCCTAGCTGCAATCCTCCAGAAACAGGAGGATTTTTGAAGAAGACGCCGAGAAAAGCTGCAACTCGCACGTCCCCTGTGAACGATTTTAATACCATGCCTTTTACTTCCCTGTACGATTCTACTTGTAATATTGATGCCGTATGTATGGTCGACCCCAATAAAAGCCATTTTTACTTGCCCATCTCGTTACAAGGAAGCCGAACAAACAAAATCTTCACCGCAGCTATGGTGGATAGTGGAGCGACAGCCCTATTCATTGATCGAAAATTTGTCACCGACAACTGGATTCCAACATTTCCTCTCAAAAAATCTATCAAAGTAAGGAATATCGATGGAACCGAAAACATGGCAGGGAGAATTGAGAGATGTGCTCGGATGAAGATGGAAATCGAAGGATACGATGAATGGACGGATTTCCTAGTCACAGATATAGGATCGGAATCCGTCATTTTGGGGCTCCCCTGGCTTAAAAGGTTGAATCCCCGGATAGATTGGAAACGAGGGAAACTGCATATCCCTGAGGAACAGGAGGAGGTTCATGACGCGGCCGCAGCGGAAGAGACACTGGAAGAAGAAGAAAAGAGCGCTCCTATCAAGTTCAATGCCAACCGGAAACTACGACGCCACTGGAAGAGAGAAGGTGTTATTGAGGATTTAGGAGAGGAAGTTTGGTGTGCAGCAGGGTACACATACTCCCAACAGATTGCAGAAGCCGTGAATACGAAGAAGGAGAAGAAGAGTTTCGAGCAAGCTGTTCCTCTGGAGTATCAAGATTTTTGCAAAGTCTTTTCTGAAGAGGAGTCGGAGCGTCTCCCCAACCGACAGCCATGGGATCATGCCATTGAACTCACACCAGACGCCCCTGCGACTATCCGCACCAAGGTATACCCGATGTCAGTTAACGAGCAACAAGAGTTGGAGCGGTTCCTGGAGGAAAACCTGCGGAAAGGATATATACAACCGTCCAAGTCACCTATCGCATCCCCGGTCTTCTTTATCAAGAAGAAGGATGGCAAGTTACGGTTCGTCCAGGACTACCGAAAGCTGAACGAGTTCACCATTCGAAACCGCTATCCACTACCCCTAGTCCAAGACATCATCGGTAAACTTCAGGAAGCCCGAGTGTTTACCAAATTCGATGTATGTTGGGGGTATAACAACGTAAGGATCCGGAAAGGAGACGAATGGAAGGCAGCCTTTGCCACCAATAGAGGACTATTCGAGCCGAATGTCATGTTCTTCGGATTGACCAATTCCCCGGCTACCTTCCAGGCCCTGATGGACACTATCTTTGCGGATTTGATAGCGGCGGGAAAGGTAGCAGTATACCTGTGTTGAATTGGCGCTTCTATAGATGCCATCAACGCATTGCCACATTTATGTGGCAACACATCTTCTATCAGATCATTCTGATGGAACAGTCGTAGTATGTAGAATAGCCACATACACCCAGTACATATTGATACGGACAGCCTTATGCTGATAATCATATGATACTTATTGTAGTTACTTAGTATAAATACCCCAGTAGTTATCCTGTAACTCTAGCACTCTTAACAGAGATCTTCTATCGTCTATTCGCCTCAGCTCTTACTCTCAATCCCCAGGTAGGTTAAGGAGGCTGCTGCCTTGCTGCCTACACAGGCCTTTCTTCCATACCTGTACATTTTCACAGGTTATGGGCCCCGGAGTCCGCTGTCAGGAGCGCCTTAAAGGGCTGCCAACGACGCACTCCACCCACCTGGTCGTCGCCTTAAAGGGCTTGACGTTATGCCAAACAACGATGAGCTATCTGCTGCTTTCAGCGTAGAGCTCTGAGCAATCTGCTGCTTATTAGCGCTGTGCTCATTATATCGTACATTGGCAAGGGGCTCTAGTCACCGTCTTTCTGCGCATTTATTGTCGCATTTTTTACTCTTTATTTTATGCATTTTGGATGAATGCTGACGGATGACTTTCCCCAGATATATCAACTATGTCTTCTAACAGTACGTTCAACACCCTTCCAACCCTCGATGCTACCAACTGGAAGCACTGGTCTACTCAAATGACTGCATACCTTATGCACTCTGGCGTCTGGGACGCTGTTACTACTGCTGAACCATCCCCTAGGACTTACGCTGAAGCTACGGCTACTGCTGCCGCTTCCACTAACAGGGAGGAAATTCGTGATTGGAAAGACAAAAACATGAAGGCTTTAGGTTCCATTCGTCTTCGTCTCTCTACTTCGGTTGCCTCCAAGGTCGAAGACCAGACAACTGCCAAGGGAACTTGGGACAAACTTAAGGAACTCTACGACAACCCTACTGTTGCTTCCATTCTTCTTGACTTTAAGTCTGCCATGAATATCCAGGTTCCAGCCAACGCTCACCCAGCCAACTATGTGGAGGACCTCATCATGTACTTCCATCGCATTGAGGCAGCTGACAAGGACTTCAAAATTCCTGACCACCTCCAGCTTCTCATCCTACTCTCCAAGCTTCCTGACACATACAAAACCGTAATCGACGACGTCGCCTCTGACCAAATTGCTGTGGTCAAACAAGGTACGATTGAAAACTTAAAAAATCGTGTCGTCATGGTCTTCGAAGGAACTGGGAAAGGGAAGCGCAAGGATGCTGGTAAACAGGTACAGAAGCTGTCTGCAGTAAAGAGGAAGAGGGAGGACCCAAAATTCAAGCAACAACAACGCCAGAACTCTGGCAATGATGCTACGAACCAAGGGGGGAACCAAAATTCGAAGGGTCGTAGCAAGCGTGCTGGCAAAGGCAAAGGCAAGGGACGTCAACATGACGACCATGGCCACTCTCATGTCGCCACCGCTGCTCGAATTCCTCTTACGGCCTCTCTCCCAGACCCTCGTAAGCCTTTCTTCCAGGAAACGCAGAAGCCTTTTGACGGCTTCTTTCCAGGTACGAAGAATGCTTTTGATCTTATTCGTGATTTGGGTGTTAAACCATCCACTCAGCGAATCAAGGTCCTCGAACCCATCGTCCATGGAACTCAGGACATCGAAATGTCGGAGTACCACCAGCACGAGGACAAGGATACCCCCGTCGCAGGTCCCTCTACTCCTTCATTGTTGAGCAGAATGAGCCAGGACCAGCCTATCACTTGGGCCGACGACGACCGCAGTCTGTCGGACGAGGGGGTTTCTCTCGGTTCAATGTCGGACGTGGACGAGGATATTGCAGAGGCCGCCGGTTTTGATGACCAGAGTGTCTACTACAGGCGAGTACCTTCTCACTCTAATCAGTACACTTTGTCTAATGCGCATTCACTTGCAGCGAAGACGAGGATAGAGACATGTAGTATTTCTTACGAACGTTGCTCTGTACCGGTAGATTTTAATCTACCGGATGTACTTAATAAATATTATTTATCTCCCTGCGCACACAACGTACCTTTTGCTGAGTGTTCTAAATGTAAGGGAAAGAAAAATATTGAGAAGGAACTCCAAAAATACATGGATTCGCTTACCATGGATCATTGGCTTCTAGACTCAGGAGCATCATCACACTTCACTTTCATGAAGGATGACCTAGTCGATTTAGAAGAACTTGAAAAACCAATACCTCTAAAGACTGCAAACTCTTTTACTCAGATTACAGCAAGAGGAACGGTGTTGATCCAAAAGCACAATAAAGTTTATAAACTTGATCCTGTATATTACGTGCCTGATCTAAACCAACGCCTCATATCATTAGGACAACTCCTAAATGATGGCTACGAGAGTCATGGTACCACTGAACGTATTGTGATTAAAGACAAGAAAGGAACTAATTTCCTTTCATTTGAAAAACTGTTCTCACACGATACTCTGTATTGGCTGAGACACACAAAGCAACAGTTGCATACCATCTGCGACAATGGCTTTACTTATTCTTTGAACTACGATCTTCTACACCAACGTGTAGGACATCCTTCCAAAGAGGTACTTCGCCACATGAAGGACCATACCAGAGGTTTCCCTGAGATCTCTATTCCTAACGACAATCCACTTTGTCGAGGATGTTTGGAAGGTAAATTGCCTTTACGCAATTTTCCCCGATCAAACTTGCGTGCTAAACGCGCTTTCGAGCTTGTCCACACAGACTTGAAAGAATTCCCCACATTGTCGTACCACAAGTACAAATATGTGATAGTCTTCTTTGATGACTTTACTTCACGAGCATGGACTTACAATTTGCGATCCAAAGGTTCTGCAATTAATGCTACCCGAAACTTCCTTGCCATGGTCGAAACTCAATATAAGACCAAAGTTGAAGCAATGATGTCGGATGAAGGGGGAGAATACAAGTCTAAAGCTTTCCTTGATTTACTCGAGGAAAAAGGAGTTAAAATCCTTAGAAGTGCGCCTTATACTCCACAAGAGAATGGCCGCGCTGAGCGCTTTATGCGCACTATGATGGACAAAGCTGACGCTATGCGCATATTTGCATGCATACCTGATTCCTGGTGGGAATTTGTGATTGAACAAGCTGTTCACATCTACAATCGGACACCACTACGTCGCCTTAAGTGGCAGACACCCTATGAACTTTTGGAAGGAGAAGTACCTCGTATTGACCATTTACGAGTCTTTGGCTGTGGAGCATATGTACATATCCCAGCTAAAATTCGAAAGAATAAATTTTCTCCTAAATCCGAACTAATGACCTATATTGGTGTTGCACCAGGAGGTCACGGAAACAGGTTCATGCGGAGTCCGAACAATGTTGTGTTCACTTCATCTCATGCAATCTTTGAAGAGTCTTTACTCCCAAGATGCAAAAATGAGAAACGTGGTTCAAAGAGACTTCCTATCTCACCCCCAAATGATCAGGAAGATCACGAGGACGACATTCCTCCTACGATGCTCGATGACAGTGATGATGATTTTACACCATCTACTCGACGACGCGATAACCCTTCTCCAAGGAGACCTGACCCTCCGCGTGACGACGCTAGGGAACAGAGTCCGCCTAAGACGCCACCGGCAACGCCGAGACCACTTGCTCCACCTCCGCCACCTAGAAAAGGAAGGCCGAGAGGTAGAGGAAGAGCAAAGGAACCACCTTCAGGTCCACCAAGGCGATCATCGCGTATTAGGAACCCATCCTCTCAACGGCCTGATAATGTCTATGGTGATAATCGGAACCCTCTAGACGTTGAACAGGAAACGGATGACCCATCTCAGTGGCAAGAGATAGTAGGTGACGATGAACCCTGGGATAAGTCGACAAACCCAGCACCACCTGCTCAGCCAGAACAGGTTCCCGGACCTAGTTCTGCACCTCCACGCCAAGACGATACTGAGAATCCCGTATCAGACCCTGAAGAACACTTGGCAGAACTATGCCGTGAAGGGGGAGTAGAATTAATCAACTTCTTGCTTTCGCATGCAGTCCCTGTCGAAAATCGTAATCCAGTCCGTAACATTCGCGAATGGACTTTCCGAGACATTGCAAGCTTACCCAAAGCTGAGCAAAAGGAATGGAAAAACGCTTGCCGCGAAGAACTTGAGGCACTTCGCAAGCGCAAGGTGTATGACCTCGCTGACCGACCTAAAGATAGGAAAGTCATTAAGAATCGATGGGTCTTTGATGAAAAATCAGATGGCCGTAAAAAGGCCAGACTCGTTGGTAAAGGCTTTTCACAGGTTGAAGGTTTAGACTTCGACCAAATATTTTCCCCTGTTGTCCGCTTCGAAACTGTGCGCTTAATGCTTGCACTAGCTGCGTTACTCAAATGGCACATCTCTGCTGTTGATGTACGCAACGCCTATTTGTATGGCGATCTCGAAGAGGAAATCTACATGGAGCAGCCTGAGGGCTTCAAGGCTCAAGGTCAAGAGCATAAAGTACTTCGTTTACGAAAAGCTCTTTATGGACTAAAGCAAGCTGGCCTATCATGGTGGCGAACTTTAGACAAGTCCATGAGCGACCTTGGCTTCAAACGAATCAGTTCCGATGCCGGAATATTTGTCTACACTGCACCAAATGGCTCGAAAGTTATCGCCGTGGTATATGTAGATGATACTCTGTTCTGTGGATCAGACAAGAGTCTTGTAAACGAGCTAAAGGCTAAGTTTATGAAGAAATGGGAATGCAGAGATCTTGGTGATGTCAAGGAATTCTTGCGCATGAACATTAAAAGGAAAAACGGCAAGATCTATTTAGATCAACGCCAATACCTTATGAAAGTTCTTGAACGCTGTGGCATGAAAAATGCTAGATCCGCACCGACACCACTACCTGCAGGTTTCTATCCAATTCCAAACCCTTTGGATGTTAACCCAGAACTTCGCCAGAGATTCCAAATTATTATTGGATCTCTACTCTACATAATGTTGGGCACACGTCCTGACATAGCCTTTGCTGTTACCAAGTTAGCACAATTTTCTGCTAACCCATCTCAAGAGCACCTAGACAAAGCGCTGTATATTTGCCGCTATCTCATAGGTACAAGAAACTATTCTCTTGTATACGATGGAACAAAAGGTATAGGCTTAACAGCCTGCACAGACTCTGATTGGGCTTCTGACCCAACTACTCGTCGATCACAAACTGGATTTTTCCTGAAGCTTGCTTCCGGTACCTTCAGTTGGCAATCAAGGGCTCAAACTACTATTGCCCTATCCTCAACAGAAGCCGAATACATGGCACTCAGTGACTGTAGTCGCCAAGTTGTTTGGATCCGGACTCTTATGAGTGAATTAGGTTTCAACCTAAATGCTACTCCACTCTACGGTGATAACCAAGGCTCAATTTTCATCGCCTCAAATCCTGTTACTGAAAAACGATCGAAACATATCGATATTCGGTATCACTACATCCGTGAGGTTGTAGACAAAGGATTTGTCAAAATTTACTTTGTTGATGGTGACAAAAATCCCGCAGACTTATTCACGAAAAATCTAGGCAGACTGAAGTTTGAGCGCTTTAGAGCGCAACTCGGCCTTGAAATTTACTCAGACTAATCCTGGCTACTTTTAGCGCCAACCTATGCTTGCACACACTACTATGGTGCTTAGCAAGGGGGAGTGTTGAATTGGCGCTTCTATAGATGCCATCAACGCATTGCCACATTTATGTGGCAACACATCTTCTATCAGATCATTCTGATGGAACAGTCGTAGTATGTAGAATAGCCACATACACCCAGTACATATTGATACGGACAGCCTTATGCTGATAATCATATGATACTTATTGTAGTTACTTAGTATAAATACCCCAGTAGTTATCCTGTAACTCTAGCACTCTTAACAGAGATCTTCTATCGTCTATTCGCCTCAGCTCTTACTCTCAATCCCCAGGTAGGTTAAGGAGGCTGCTGCCTTGCTGCCTACACAGGCCTTTCTTCCATACCTGTACATTTTCACAACCTGGACGATATCTTGATTTTCACCAGGAACCTGGAGGAGCATCGCGAGCTGGTACGAGAAGTGTTGCATAGGTTAAGTGAATACGACCTGTACCTTCGACCTGAAAAATGCGAGTTCGAGAAGGAAGAGATCGAGTACCTAGGGATGATCATTGGGAAAGGACAGGTAAAAATGGATCCAGCTAAAATTGCAGCCATAAAAGACTGGCCGATACCGAAGAACCTGCGAGAAGTTCGAGGATTCCTAGGATTCGCTAACTTTTATCGGCGATTCATCAAAGGCTTTTCGCACTTAGCCCGACCTCTCAATGATTTAACGAAGAAAGGAACACTGTTTGAATGGGGAAAGAAACAGCAGAAGGCTTTTGATCAGTTGCAACATCGCTTTTTGAAAGAGCCGGTCTTAGCACTGTGGAAACCAGACCGACTGACCCGTATCGAGGTGGACGCATCCGGTTATGCTACAGGAGGAGTACTGTCACAAAAGTTAGAGGATGGAGAATGGCACCCGGTGGCCTACTGCTCTTCTTCCATGGACGAAAACCAACGGAATTACGAGATACACGACCGAGAAATGCTGGCCATTATCGAAGCATTGAAGGACTGGAGGCATTATCTAGAAGGACTACCAGATCTGTTCGAAATCGTCACAGACCACGACAACCTGCGCTACTGGAGAACCGCCCAAGACTTAAGCCGACGACAGGCGCAATGGGCCTTATGACTCGCCAACTTCCACTTCAAACTGGTTCACAGACCCGGAAAACGACATATTGTAGCCGATATCCTCTCTAGAATGTCCCAACATCAAATGACGGATCAGGAGGATAACCGTCGACAGACCGTCCTGACCCCAGAGCACTTTGCTAGTATTGGAGCGGCAAGTTTCGAGAACCCATTAGAAGAGAAGATCTGAAATGAAACTCAGTGGGATGCGGAAGTCCTAGAAGGTCTGAAGGCGTTGAGGAAGGGAGGACTAAAACGACTGGCCGATGGACTGGCTGAGTGGGAAGAAGACGGAGGTTTGATTTATCGGAAAGGGAGGGTTTACGTTCCCCCAAACGAAGAAATCAAGAAGGAGGTGTTAGAACAGTGTCATGATGCTAGAGGAGCGGGACACGGAGGAATAAACACGACATATAGTCTGGTGAGTTCCTATTATTGGTGGCCGACGATGAGGGCCTATGTGGAGAAGTATGTGAAGGGGTGCGAGGTCTGTGCCCGGAAGAAGCTGCAACGACATCCCAAAACAGCGTTGCAACCCCTCGCGGTACCCGAAGGACCCTGGGAAACTGTAGGAGTCGACTTCATCACTCAACTCCCAGATTCCAATGGCTACGATGCTATTATGGTATGTGTAGATCATTACGGAAAGCAAATCCACGCACTTCCCTGCACTACGAACATCACGGCCGAAGAAACAGCTGACCTCTACTACCGAGAAATTTTCCGGCTTCACGGACTACCCCTCCAGTTTGTATCAGACCGGGGACCACAATTTGCGGCCACCCTAATGCGACTTCTACTAAAGCGCCTCGGCATCCAGTCCTCCCTTACATCCGGCTATCATCCCCAGGCCAATGGTCAGACGGAGAGGGCCAATCAGGAAGTCGAGAAATATCTAAGGCTGTTCGTTGGAAGGAGGCAAGACGACTGGGCAGAGCACCTCCCCATGGCGGAATTTGTCATCAACTCACGAATACACTCGGCACATGGTCTCTCGCCATTTGAAGTGGAATACGGGTACCTACCCCACTTCAACATACCGGTGGGAAGAAGAAGTGGTAACCAGAGCGTAGAAGAGAGGTTAGAAGTGCTCAGAGAGGTATGAAAAGACGCAGGAGCAGCACTGCACTTAGCAAAGAAACGGATCGTGGAAGGAGGAGAGGGAAAATTACCGAAGTTCACAGTAGGCGATTTGGTATGGCTGAGCAGGGAAGATATCGACCTTAAACTTTCCAGCGAAAAACTTGGAGACCGACAACTAGGCCCGTTCGAAATTATCCAAAAAATCAGCCGAGTAAACTACAAACTAGACCTACCCTTATCCCTCTCTCGAATTCATCCCGTATTCCACACCAGCAAACTGTATGCATGGAATGGCAACGAAGTAAATGGTGAAAGACCGGAAGGACCAGGGCCAGTGGAACTGGAAGAGGAGGATGAACCAGAGTACGAAGTAGAGGACATACTGGATAGCCGAATCAGGTGGAGGAGAGTGGAGTACCTGGTAAAGTGGAAGGGGTATGATGCTGCACATAATTCCTGGGAACCGTTCTCAAATGTTCAAAATGCTAAGCGGATAATTTCTAGATTCCACAAAAGACACCCCGATGCCCCATCGACACCTTGATCATCGAGACGATGATTCTTAGGAGGGGGGTAATGTCATAAATCGTATTATTTTAATCCTTTTTCCTTTATTTACTGTTGTTATTTACCCAAGCTATCACCCCGTAACAGACTCTAGACTCCGTTGTACGTTCCATCCCATTTCCCCTACTGCCTGTCATACCACTGTTCCGGTTCATTGTCTTTCCATAATCTTTCCACAACCTTTCCTGAAACACGCCTTGACCCACATCTGTCCTTGTTACCTTCTTTTCTCTCATCATCAGCTTCTCTCTGCCTCGTCGCAGCCTCGTTGTTCATTTACCATAACACTGTTTCACACTGCCATGCACTGCCTTTCTTCTCTATTTGATAGTTAACGGTATATAAACCCAGTACCCTGTAGACCTAGTCCTTAGCTTGACCTCTTGTCAACTCGGACTAGGTGTGTATTCCTGTATTGGTTTCTCTATTTCCTAATGTAACCTCTTGTCAACTCGGACTAGATTCCCTGAAGCCATCCCGTCGACGTTTCCTTATCCAAACTTATCTAGTGTCACTCTTCGTGACAACCTTACGTTTGAGGCTTTTAATGCAAAGATGGTGGCACTGCTGGTCTGGTGGTTGCTTCTCAGTGAGAATACCATTTTGCTGATGCAGGCTCTACAAAGAACTGATCCTTTGAACTTCAGCCTTGTTGAGAGTGATCCCAATATCACAGTCTGTGTTTTAGAAGCAGGACCGGTTCGAGGTATGTACTTATATGGTTTAGCGATTAATCGATGCTGACGATGCCCTTTTACAGTTCTGGACATTAGGGATGAAATTGGTGACGGACCGCCTATCATATTTGAGGAATATATTCCGGGGGAGGATAAATGGTTTATGCCCTACCTACAACATACATTGTAGTAAGTCTTCTTTTCCTACAATTTGACAGATCACGCTGCTTTACTTAGGTACAATGAATGCATCAGAAGCACCTCACTACTTGGGATCATGGCTTCTGGTCTGGCAATTTGCAGGAATGTGCCTTCTTAGCATACTTTTCTAGAAGTAGCTATCTTTATCTTCTACTTTGTCAACTGATTCGATCGGACTGCACAGTACTGCGACCGCATGATCTCCAGCTTCCGATGTTAAAACAACGACTCATGGAATGTCCAGGAAGAAAAGGATTGTCCTACTACTTTCATATTCATAGCCTATGAATATGAAAGTATTATTCTGGGCAAGTTCCTGGTTTTGATCCCACAGGGATAATGGACGTCACAGTCGTTTATTACAGTATCAGTTGCATTCACCTTAGACTACTAGTACTACGACATCAGTCTTTGGCCCTGGGTGCTCCGAATCCACAAATGCAATCCCAAACTTTCTATAACCTCCCTGGACCTCCTCTACAATCACCGCCCACTTGTTTGATCCAGGGCAAGTCCACAACAACAAACATCTATTCAAGTGTTCCTTCACTGATTCTGGCTCTTCATTTTCATCAACTTTGGGAAACCATGCCAAAAAGGTCTGACTTGGGCCTTCCTCAACGAGTTGCGCAACCACTATCCAGCGGTCCCACCCACAGAAAATCTCCCATAGCCCGCTGCTAACAGCATTGGCAAAGGGAAAGATTTCCTGATCGAGATCTTCCAAGTTACTGTAGGTCTGCTGTACACTCTGAGACACATGTCGCTTCAAGTGATTAACTGCGCGGCTGATTAGAGAGAGAATAGAAGAAACGTCAACATGATGCTGATCCCTCAAGATGCGAAGGTTGTAAGTCATTGAGTCAAGCTCCCCGCTGCCATCTCCATATGGCATGGCCTTTGCAATGGGAATCTCAATGGCTTCACTGGTCAAGTCACCCATCAAAGTCTTAAAAATCATCAAGACAAAGTCAAGTCCGCCGCCGTCTGTAGCCCTAACAGGCACCTCTTTGATTCTGCTGATGCCTGAAGCAGTAAAATTGAGTGTGCCTTGGGATAGCTTTGCTATAAGTGCGTGAGTAGAATTTTTTTCATGAAAATTATTAGTCGTCACCTGTCTTGTTGATCCATTTATGATCCGGAACTACAGATCCCATACGTTCTGATTCACCTGCTCCCCAAGTCCTTTGCATCGAAGTTGTGATGGCCATGGTTATAAGTGGTGCAAGGTCAGGATTCTCTCTGTTAATGTATTTGTCTACCATCTCCTCCCAAGCTTTTTTGAAATCATTCTCCTCAAGGACATGCCACTGTTCATTGATAATTCCATAAGCACCACGCGGCTTGTTGATCTCACGGCCAGTCCTCCTAAATTTTGTGATGACTAGTGCTTCCAAGGGATGTAGCTCTCCTTGTTGTGCACAGCCATTCTCTGTGGCATGCAAAAAGCCTTGGGATACCATCCACCATCCTTCATCATTTACTACCCCTGCACCAGGGTGAATCCAAAGATAACGTGCGTCTCCACAGTGATCATCCAGAAACTTCGTCCCAAGTGCTCCATACATCCACTTGATCAAATTACAAAATCTGAAGTCCATCACAGTACCATTTGACATAAGAAGACAAGAAGGGAGAACAGATTCTTGCAAAGTCCAGACTCTCCAAAACCATTGATCATCGATCAAGGTCTTGATAGCACCCAAGCCTTCCCAAATCGCCTTCTGGGTATCAGCTTCCTTGCCCATCCTGTCTCTGTCCCATATTTCAACTACAAGCTTGACTGTGTCCCAATGATTGGCAAAATCTTTGTACTGGCTCCCGAATATGATGGTATCACCTCAGTAATAGTGATGCATCCGTGGCAGCTCCATCTTCTGATCCTGGTCTGCAGCTTTGTCGTCCCTGCCTTGCCTGACACAAAGGATATCGAACCAAACATACTCGTACCCTTGTGCAAAACAGGCATTCAAAATGAAGAGAAGCTTATCTGTGCTCTCAACAGGGACAAGCCAAGGTATAGGTTGGAATTTGGTAGCTGTAGGCTTTCCCCACACATGGCTGATTGCACAATATGGTTTTCCTCGAGTATCATCTTCCCCTTGAAGCAAGGTTCCATAAATCTTGTTTTCATTATAACCATGCTTGATCGCATCCTTGTCTATTTTGAATAGGCGAGTTGGTGATCCGCCAGACTGTCGATTTGAAAGAGAATCAGATAACAATATCAAATCTGGAAAAAGGGATGTAGACAGACCATCTTTGTGTAGCAGGTGATAATGGTTGGACCTACAAGGACAGGCCATCTTTAAGTACTAGTAAAGTGAATTAGATAGATTGATGTGACCTAAATACTCAAGATAGGGGATCAGTTTAATTAGGTGTGCAACATTTTAATTTCCGTTATTGTGCTAATTGTGCTATTGGTGATCAGATGTGAAATGGTGCTTAAGGGGGCAGTTGTGCTGAAAAGAAACTGGGTGTTCTGTGCAGATGGATGTGGGATATTGACATCATCACAAAGTCAGGAAAAGCAACAGGAATAGTATGGGTCTCACTTCAGCTTCAAGTCTTCCTCCTGGAATACCATGGTAGGTCATAAAATTGTGAGCGGTTTTATCAAATCTTGTTCTCTTAGATACTATTTATGATTTCATTCATGGTTGTTGTACTCTAGCAGTACACAGATGCAGTTGACTCCATGTACTGCATTATTCTCTTCCCTGGAATTCAATCCAAAACTCCAGTCCAGTTGGATCAAGTGGCTGAAAGTTTTCTGTTCCCAAGAACTCTCTGGTGATCTCCCATGTTTGGTGAATGATCTGATTTATATTGTACTGCGTGTCAATTGTACGACGCTGGATTTGAATACAGTTTTTGCAGAGTTCATTAAATATCTGAAGACATGTTGGTAACAATACATATTTCCGAGAAATCGGTCAGTCAATTGACGGCATTGGTACCTTAACGTTCGGGGTCCAAGCTTTTCTACGGCTATTTATGAAGGGAACCCGGGTCCCCAAATTCTTAAGAATGTTCTTTGATTTTCTATTTAACGAATAGGATTTTCTCGGACCTTTATCCTGTCGATCTTTCTTCTAGACCTCCTACGTCTTCCGCCGTTGAACTTGACTAGCTGCCAGCTTAAAATCCTCCTCCCGAGTCAATTTCTTTCATGCTCGGAAGAGGGTCCACCAGAATGTTCCACCCATGACCGAAATTATGATGACAGGAGGCATGTAACGTCGACTTTCGTCAAGCTCTTGTCGAGGTCGGACCCCAAACACATTGTGCGGACACCGATGTACTGAATAGAAAATGAATTTATTGGATAAACTTTCAAAGTTGAGTGAGACTCCGTCCCGGATATTAACATTTCTGCCATTCAGGCTCGAAGCAACGTCATATATATAAGAAATGGAACACTCGATAGCTCAGCACTTGCCACGCAACGAGACACAAAAATCTCTTCGAGGGTCTGCATCTCAGACGGGTTGTGGACGTTTATCACCATGCTCTCAGCATCTGATTCTGTCGTTCTTTTCTGCATCGTCAGCATCTCTTTTTGTGTCTTTAGTTTTTGTGGAGGAAAAAGTCGACAGCAACTGCCTCCAGGCCCACGAGGTCTTCCCCTCGTCGGAAACTTGTTCCAAGTCCCCATCAAGAAAAATTGGCTGCGGTTTGATTCCTGGAAGAAGGAATATGGTGAGCTTCTCATACTTGAAAACGAACAAGTTTTGTGCCTACGTTGCTGCTGATCCTTATTATATACAGGACCAATCATATCTCTCAACCTATTCGGCCAACGAATGATCATCCTCAATTCTGAAAAAACTGCCGTTGATCTTCTCGAGCGTCGCGCTGCGAATTACTCTAGTCGACCCAGGTTTATTGTTGCCGGAGAATATCTCAATGGAAGTTCTAATATGATTCTGGCGAATGGAGATATGTACGGACGTTGAGCTTGTGATATGGCGATTGAGATTGACTAACTGCTGACAGCTGGCGAAGAATGCGTCGCTCGAGTGAATACGCTTTAGGTCTCAAATCTTCCACTCAGTATCGCCCCGTTCAATCAGATGAAGCTATTCTCCTCACACACGATTTGATTCACTCCTCTGATCAATGGAAAAATCACATTTTTAGGTATGTACACTGCTTGCTATTTCAGGATCTCTTTTTTCCAATATAGTGTCGCAGATCCGTCATATCCTCCATCATGTCCTTGGTATATGACCTTCCACCCCTTACATCTCTCGATGATCCCATCATTACATTTCTACTCGGTCTCACTGAACGATTATCTGCTGCACTATATCCTGGAGCTTATGCCGTCGAATTCCTTCCGATCCTCGATAGGCTGCCAGCCTGGCTCGCGAAATGGAAAAGAGAAGCGATAAAAGATTATCAAAAATACACTTCCACATTTGAAAATTTGTTTTCAAAAGTCAAAGACACGGCGGTGAGTCTCCTCTTATTTTAAATGAAACTGTTACGGTATAATACAAGATTAATGACCCCTTATTATCCTGAATAGATGAAAGGAGAAGCTGAGCAGATGAGTTTTTGTGCGACATTATTCAAGCCTGGAGCTCGACATGGTCTAAGTGACCATGAATCTGCGTGGCTTGCAGCCTCTCTCTTGTTTGTATTTTTATATTGTCTCAGTTAAGTATTTTTACGTATTTTCTCTCAACAAGTATGGCAGGTTATGAAACGGTGAGCATCTAATCCTAGTATTTACACCTTAATTTAATGGCTGAATACTCAATCTCCGCTGAATTTTTCAGACTAGCAGTACCCTAATGTGGTTTATGTATTGCATGATTCGCTTCCCAGAAGTTCAAGCTAAAGCCCAAGAACAGCTAGACCAAGTCGTCGGGAAATCTAGAGTGCCCTCTTTTGAGGATGCTAAACATCTTCCATACATATGGGCTATTATTAAAGAGGTACCCCTGCTTTGCTCGCTAGATGAATTATCTCATAATGTGGACCATCGTTTGCCGTTTCCCCATTCTCTCTGTAATGGAAGATACTCCGATGGAGAACGCCTGCTCCGCTCGGTGTACCGCATACGGCAGTTTCAGTGAGGTTTCAGATCATTTTTAATTCAGTACCACTTGTAACTAACATTTAAATTAGGATGACTACTACGAGGGGTATTTTATTCCCAAGGATTCTATTGTAATCTCAAATGTTTGGTGAAGATACCGATTTCTTTCGTACCAAAAATGCTTGGTACTAAAATACTGAAACCAGGTCTATCAACCGTGATCATGAAGTATACGGCGATGACTGCGTAGAAGAATTCATGCCTGAACGTCACCTCGATGCTGCTGGAGAGTTGAAAGATGCCCTTGATGATGGTCATTTTGCTTTCGGGTTTGGACAGAGGTACTTCGGTTCTTTTGTTTATCTTGAGTAACCTAATTGACTTTACCTTCCCTGAAATTTATAGAAGCTGCGTAGGAAGCCATGTCGCCAATAATTCATTATTCATCGACATATCTACAATTCTCTGGGCAATGAAAATCATACCTGCCAAAGATAACCAGGGAAATCCAATTATACCCGACGTTGGAGAAGAGGTGACAGATGGCATTATCTTGTATGTTCTCAGATTTTTAAGGACAACCCTTAAGTTAAGAGTTGGGGCTAACCCGCATTTATAGACATCCACCTCAGATCCAATTTAATTGTATATCTCGATTCAATGAGGTCGAGATGATATTACAACAGGGACGAGACGACATACTGATGGGCACCAGGTATTCTCGGGAATGACGGCCTGAATTTTTGATGACGAGTCCATATAATTGCGGAAATATTATTACTCCCTGTGCCACGCGCCTGAAAGCGAACAATTAGTTCCTTCCAGTCCAGTGGAGCTAATTCGAGGAATAGATGCGCTGGTGAATATTCAGAACTAAGTTACGAGATTGAAGACTCGTCTTATTCTCGTCCGATCGCTTAGTTATTTGGCTACTCTGACTGCCGCCTGACTTTAATGCCACCTTATATCAGCATTAAATCAGCGTTATACTTCAACAGCCTTCTATCTGCCATGCACAGATGGCCTGCTCATACCTAATACTAGGCAAATTAATAAGTCAGTCAAAGGTGCCTGCATAATCTAGACACCGACTTCCACAGGCCTGTTTGCACCCAGAGGACTCGGAAGAACGCTCGGATAGCTTCTCGCAGGGCAGACGCATAACTTTGCCCTACAAACCAATATCTCACCGTGTCATGCAATACACGTTTTTGATACTAGTTTGTCGTTCTTTTTTACGTAGTTGCACGCTTTGATCGCCTGTGGCTTTTCTAAGTACATAATCGCAAAATTAGAGAAGCCCCCTGCCAGGGGCCGAGCTTATGGAAAGTCATCCGATGGTCCTTAGACATCGCCAGTTCTGGAGCAGCATGGGAATCCATCCTTCTATAGATCTTTCCAAATTTGACAGGTCACCTAGAATATAACAAGGAGCCACGATTTCGATGTCCGGAGAAACGTTTCCTTTCCCTCACTGCAAGGACACTAGGCAATCGAAATTCGTATCATGTCAGAGCTTTTAACATCGATTTATTTTCTCCCGTGTTTCTGTATCGGCTTTTTTGTATTAAAATTGATTCAATCCTGGAACAACATGTACAAAGTATGTCATCAGTTATATCGCTTCAACCTACGAACTCAGATCTCACTATTTTGCTGGATCATCGTTAAGCTGTCGAAGATTCCTACCGCAGGTCCAGACAACTTCTTTGTCTCTTTATTTGGGAGCGTCCACTTCGTCAAGCATGCTCGAGACATCATTCAAGAGGGATACGATAAGGCATGCTTTTTTCCCTCCCAAATCAACTAATTTAGTTTACAATTACTCACAGTATCACGGCCGAGTATTCAAGGTTCGGACACCTGATCAGTGGCTCGTTATCGTCACAGGGCCAGTCTTGCTTGACGATGTTAGAAAAACTACAGATGATCAGCTCTCTTTCGCCGAAGCTCTTAGCGATGTGAGTTCCAATTCGTCATTGATCTCAAAGTCATTCAACGACTCGGACCGTTTGACTTTTCTTTTGAACTCACGGTTTCTCATAGAACTTGCAAATCGAATATACCTTGGGCCGACAACAGCGCTTACATCGATATCACGTCAATGTTATCAGGAATGCTCTCACAAGAAATATTCAAGCTAGGTTCGAAGAAGTTCGGGACGAGATTGTGAATGCATTCGATGACAACGTCCCTCTTTCCGATGGTATGCGTGGCTACGAGAAACTTATCACGTCTGATGTTCTATTGGTATTAGATTGGACTGTCATACCTGCTTTCAGCACCGTAATGCAAATCGTCTGTAGAACCTCCAACCGACTGTTTGTTGGGCTGCCGCTCTGTAGGTGATCCTTGTCATTTAGGATACTATACTTATTATATTTTTAGGCAGAGACCCGGATTGGATTGTAAGCTCGTTTACCTTGACCTCTCATTTTCCTTAGACATTCGCCGAACTAGAATCTCAACATCCAATTCACCATTGATGTAATGAAAGCTGCGCAAATTATCAAACTTTTCCCGGACTTTCTCAAACCGTATGAATACTTATTTTTATTCCCTGCAAATGCTGACACCGAGGCTAACTTAGGATTGTGGGTAACATACTCACACCCACTAACACCGGAATACATCGTACCCTTGGCCACCTAGGACCGATCATTAGAGATCGGCTCGCAAAGACCGAGAATCAATTTGAAACCGAGGAAGACTCGGGAAGTAGACCGGTGTGTCTACCTTTGAAGTATTGTCATCAGTAACTCTGAGAAGTGATTCGGGTTCTCAACTGCAGAATGATCTGATCTCATGGCTTCTCGAAGAGAATCCCGGAGGGGAATTCCGGACAGTGAAAGATGTTGCTTTGAGGGTGTTGAACGTTAATATGGCCGCCATTCATACTACGGTGTGTTATCAGAAATTTCATCAGACTCTCGTGTGCTTGACTTGATATTGGCATTTTTCTATCTAGAGTATTGTAAGAATGAAAACTATTTTTGAAATCCGGCATCTCACTAAACTCTCACGTAGGAATTCACTCATATTCTTTACCATCTTGCCATCCAACCACCCTATATCATCAATGCCCTCCGCGACGAAGTTGAATCTGCGGTAGCGGAATACGGATGGACTAAAGCTGCAATGCCACACTTGAGAAAGGTGGATAGCTTCATGAAAGAGGTCGCAAGGATGATGGGAATTAGTGTCAGTGAGTAGTTTTTTTTTAGTAACAACTTCTTTAATATCTGACTTATCCTACTCGCATAGCATCCGTGAACAGAAAAGTCTTGAAAGAACTGACACTTTCCGACGGAACAATATTACCGGCAGGGACTCTAATAGCAATACCAGTATTTTCGCTCCATCAAGACAAGGTACGCTCACCTCCATTAAATTTTCCCCGCTGCTGATAATGTATTATTCGTCGTACAGCGCAACTATGAAGATCCTTATATTTTCAAACCCTTCCGATTCTATGAGATGCGGATGAACGAGGGCGAGAGCATTAAGCATCAAATGGCTACCCCTAATTCCGAGTATCTGTTCTTTGGCACAGGGAAACATGCTTGGTAAGTATTTGCCACTTGATAAACTGGCTATGTTAAATTTTTGTCTTCCAAAGCCCTGGACGTTTCTTCGCTGTTAACGAGCTCAAAACACTGCTAGCTCACACACTTACGACATATGATGTTAAGCTTGAGGGCGATAGTAAGAAGATTCCCGAACCGTTCTGGTTTGGTCCTTCAGTTTCACCCAACCAAACGGCCAAAGTACTGTTCAGGAAAAGAAAGTTGTAGTCTACTAGGGACGCTACCGGTATATGTACTTACTTCTGGATGCGTATTGCGTTCCCTTCAAGTTCTAAACTAAGTGCTTCGTAGCAATATGATTAGTGTTTTCTACGGCTACTAACTTGAAGTTCTCGTTTCTCTTTTCTCGCGGGAAAGAGAGAAAGACCCATTGTCACTTGTGCACACAGGCGAGGCTCGAACTCATCGCTCTTATTACATCGGGCCGGTCACCGGAATTATATTATTCCGTTATTCCTCCCTTCCACCCCGCCTTTGCGGAGCCGCGTACACACGTCCCGGAAGAAAGGCGACTTTCTTCCTTCGGTTCAATATAGACCGACGCGCAAGGAACATATGATGGAGACAGGATGTACTACGGAAGTGGGGAGGAACCTGGCGGAAGACTACACGGATAGTATGGACTTGGCGAGGCTGTTGTTCTTTTCCAAAATTCCAAGTGACGAGGCATCTGATCGACTATATAGCTGAAATTCATCTGTCCTGAAGTCTTGGTCCACTAAACTTCGTCTCTCTTCTAGTACTTGACATGGATCGTCATATTTTTGAAGACCACGTCACCAATGCAATTGTCGTTCGGGCCTTGAAAGGTTTAGTCGCGTCTCATCCGACTCTCGAGCTTTTAGAACCCATCAAGGCTGTCATTGATAAGGATTATGAAAAGGACAAAGTCGTAACAATCTCTGGTGGGGGTGCTGGTGAGTCAGATTTTCAGCAACTACTTTCCATGAGCTGAAGCATAAGACTGTAGGACACGAACCAGGATTTGCTTCGTTTGTCGGTCGTGGCCTCCTTACCGGTGCAGTTAGCGGTGATGTGTTCGCCAGCCCCAGTGCAAAACAAGTTTACGGAGCGGTCAAGGCCCTTCCGAGCGAGAAAGGAGTAATATTGATCATCACAAACTGTCAATGCTTTTTAGATGGCGTACACTTCATTTAGCTGACGTTTACCTTTGTCCAGATACTGGAGACAATCTTCACTTCGGACTCGCATGTCAACAAGCGCGCGCAGACGGAATCCAGAACATTGCAATTCTCCCGGTTGGGGATGATGTCTCTGTGGGAAAGACTCAGGGTGCACTTGTGGGTAGGAGAGCAATGGCAGGAACGATGTTGGGTACGATCATGTTTTTGCATTCTACTACTCATTGCTTTACTGGGAACCTTAGTTTGCAAAATCCTTGGAGCGGCTTCGACAGCTGATTGGTCATTCGGTGACACTCTTGCACTCGGAGAAGCTACTGTGGAAGGTTTGGCCAGTATTGGATGTACGCTAGGCCATTGTCATGTTCCAGGAAGGATTGGAGGTGGTGGATATCCTCTCGTCGGGAGGGATACTGTTGAAATCGGATTGGGATTACACAATGAGCCGGTAAGACAAATACTATTTGATGAATCTGAGCGATCTCTCAAAAAATTTAGGGCATGTGGACCGTCTCACCTCAACCGTCTACAGCTGAACTCGTCTCGCTTATGCTCAAGTACATTCTGGACCAGAATGACCCTGAAAGGTCGTTCGTGCCTTTTGAAAAGGGTGATAGAACAGTCATATTAGTGAACAACATGGGTGGAGTCAGTGTGTTGGAGATGTGGGCTGCCGTCGACGAGAGTGAGTTTTCTACGATACTGACATTCGACATCTAGTTCATTTTTGTCTAGTCCTAGATCAATTGGAATCCGATTGTAAACACCCTCTCGCAAACAGCAAATGCGGTTTGGTGGTAGAGAGAATCTACTGTGGTCCTTTTCTCACCTCTCTTAATGCCTTGGGCTTCTCGATCACCGTAATGAACTTGACACACTCAGCTCGTGTATATAATTCCCGTCTCGCTTCTGATTCTACGTCGGAACAGCTTACTGTAGAACATCTCCTTATGCTTCTTGATGCCAAACATACTTCGACAGCGTGGCAAAGCACTGAAGTTTACTCCCGCAAGCAGAACGGCTTGGAGAAAAGATCAAGAAGCGAAAAGGTCGTCAAGGACCTTCAAGTTAGTTTACCCCCTGCTAATGGGGAACAGAATGTCGAAGGTCCCAAACTATTCGGTGAGCATACGTGACTAGCTGCTTGTAGACTCCACTAACGTTCCGTAGTATCACCAGAGACTCTCAGAAATGCGATCAGTGCGGGTTCGAGAGCAGTTTTAGCGTCTGAACCGGACTTGACAAGATGGGACACAGTAAGTTAAACAATCACCTTCGTGCACTTAGTGGTTTTAATGATTCACTATTAGATTATTGGCGACGGCGATTGTGGTGAAACTTGCGCTGCCGGAGCTTCGGCCGTCATGAAAGCTCTTGATGATGGGCTTGGAAAGGACGGGGATCTGGTCAGTGTTCTTAGAGAATTGACCGAGATTATTGATGGTATGTGTCTTTCGCTCTCTCGTTGACGTTTGCGTTCTCAGTTTTCTTTTAGACACATGCGGAGGTACCCTTGGTGCTATTTACTCCATCTTCCTTGCCGCGCTCACTGCAGAAGTGCGAAAAGAATCCATGTTACCGAATACTGTAATCAACATGCAATTCTGGGGTCGAACAGCGACGGCTGCTATTGAGACTTTGAAACAAAGTACGAAAGCACGGGTTGGCCATCGAACAGTGATGGATGCGTTGATTCCCTTTGTCGAGGGTCTCAGCGCCGCTGGCTCGGAAGGAAAGGGATTTGAAGAGGCCGTGAGGAGATGTAGAGAGGGTGGAGAAGGTACACGAGCTTTGAAAGCCAAGCTGGGTAGGGCGACTTACGTGGGTGAAGGAAATCTTGGCCCCGATGGCGGGTTACCTCCGGATCCTGGGGCAATGAGCTTGGTGAGGCTGGTAGAGGGTATGGGCAAGATTTTGATGTAAATCTTTATTGCCGCGACGATGATTTCTCCCCTTAGGTTTCTTTATGGGTGTACAATATAATGCTTTCATCACAGATTTACATAGTAAACTTTGACTGATGTTCAGAAAACGAATACAGCATAATTTCCCTCTCAAGCGCAAGAGTCACGAAAGAGGATAGAAAAGAAAACATGGGCAAGCTTTCTGACATCAAATACGGATGTCCAATGAGTGAATCAACTCTTCAGTACTTTGATCTCGGGGTCGAATGCTGCACTCGAACGGAACGGGATAACTGCAAAGAAATAATTTAAGTGTCCAGTCTCTTTACTTGGTATTTATTTCTCACCAAAGCATACCCGACGTATATTCGCCACTTGGCTCGATCGGATTCCCGTCTTCGTCCGCCGCTTTCGATATATCGAAGCAAGATAAAATACAGGCAATTGAAATCCAAAGTGAAGAGACAGCCATCTCATTCCCAGCACAGATTCTTCTTCCGAATCCAAAAGCAGCATCTGGAAAGATTATGCTCGGGTTTAGAGTTCCATCCGCTTTTAGGAAGCGTTCTGGGTTAAATAAATGAGGTTGCGGACCAAATGTTGCTTCATCGTGCAGGACGGCCCTTGTGTTCATTATTAGTATGAAGTTTTTCTTCAAATCCTTTACGAGCTCACCAGGAATTCCCGACTACTGTAGCACCCGCAGGAATATAATATCCTTCATATTCATCGTCTTGCACAGTTTGATAAGGTACACCTGGGTTTAGGTAAATATACTGAAGGGACTTTAAAACAAACGCGTGCGTACTCAGTGGCAAGATTGGATTCCACCTCAACGTTTCTCTTACGAGTGCGTCAACGAAGGGAATTGACCCAACATCAGCGAAACTAGGCAATCGATCGCCACTGGTTATTTTATCAACAGCTTCTTGACCTTTTCGCAGGATTTCGGGATTTTTGACCATTGCCAGGATAAAGGTTCCAAGAGCCGATACCGTCTGCGAACACAACACATTCAATCATTTGAATCACAAGACGTTCATGAACTACAAACTGTATCTGCGCCAGCTAAAAGACAGTCAGTATCAGTGAAAATCAGAATAATCAACAGAATATTACCTGCATACATGGCCGACAGCACATTCCGCAGAACTGGCTCCGAAAAGCCTGGGTCCGAGTTCATGTTCTCGAGACACCTACTAGCGATGCAATCTTTTGCATTTCCAGTAGCCTTACGACATCATGATCGAAATTGGAAGATATAGGTATATGTAGTACTCACTTTCGCATTTTTAGCGAACTCGAAAGGCAAATGCGGCATGGCAGAGACTGCTCTGTTCCATTCCTTTGCTTGGGTTTTGAAGCCTGCACCTGGAAACGATTCAGGAAGATACTTCAAAAGTGGAATCTGATCGACGAAGTAAGACCCTGCGTTTCCTGTAGAAGCCATTGCATTTAGAGCCTTTTCAGCAATGTTTACATATTTGTCATTTTCAAGCTGCACGTCGATGCCATATGCTATAGATAAAATGACCGTTCCAGCCATGCTATTTAATATCGATTTCAACCCAAAGCATATCTGTAATATAAATTTCACGCACAATCTGAGATGTTTCATATAATCGCTGGGGTTGTTCAAGAGAAGTAGTAGAAGTTTTTGAGTGGCAGCGACCATATACGGATGATACGTTGTCAGTGTACGCGGGTTCAATTCTCGGCGAAATAACTTTCGGTGTCCTATAATAAAAAACAAGCAAAGGAAAGTGTTGAGTAACTGCTTTCAAAAACATCACCGGAAAGTTGAAACAGACGTTTCCATTCCTCTCCATAAGGCACGAACGCGAAATGCCACGTGAAGCCCACCCTAGGTTGATATAAGATTTGGAAATGTATCATCCGATGAAACTCACAGTTCGTTCAGCATTGTAAAACGAGGCCTTGGGAAAACGTTAGATTGCGCTTAGACGTTTGGCAGGTATTTTACCTATCAGAATAGTTTAAGGATCGCCTTTCGAAGAGCTCTTTCGCTGCTTTTAGGGAGTTAACAACTACAACCGTGGTGCCCCATATATTCAGACTGATCAGATCTGACTCTGTATATAGAAGTAAATAACAGCCAACTCTATCTGCGAAAAATACTTGCTATATTGTTGAGATATATTCTTGTAGGTGAGCCATTCCTTTTGAGATGGAATGTCCAGGATGTTTCCCAAAAATGGATATCCTTTAGGTCCTGGAGGAAGATGAGTCCGGGAGCGTCGCCGGATGCAATTTGCCGCGTAGTAGAAAGTAAGGAGCACTAAAATAGTTGCTGCACAGTCACCCAACATTTGGACGGAATGACAGAATAATTGAGAGAAGGAGGTTGGCTTTTATATCTTCTCGACGAACAAAATTATGTCACTTACGGAGCAGTCTTCGAGAAGGCCATTTCGATCGGACTGGAGCAAACCATACTTAACTTCACTAATCTCGAAGGTTCCGATGAGAAGTTACGAAGCCGACTTTAGGAGGACTCGTCCTTATCCTCGTTGCTTGGCGTACCATGTACAATCCCCATTTGGAAAGTTGTCATCGTTTTTGTCACATTGGTACCATAGAGCTGATCAACTGAGGCCATTCTGGATTTGAGCTTGCCTAAATACCCTGAACACTAGGCCAGTGCATAAGAGATACAGAACAGTTCCTTTGCAGGGTGCCCCTGCATCGTAGCAAGGCTTGTGGAAAATTATATTTCGCTTGCATCCTACACACGAATGGGACAGAAACGTTTGCTTCATATCTTGGCTATAATTGTCACGCGGGGCGTTAGCCTCTTCTTTTATTCAAAGTTTGGCACAAGGATAGACCGCTTACCAGGCTCCTTTGGGAATTTTTCAAGGCTGGAGCAAAATATAACTTCCTTAATCTCGATTGTTCTGATCAGAAGTTCAAAGTTTGGTGCAACTTGGCAAGGATAGTTTTGCATAAACTGCTTATGAAGCTCCTTTAGGAACTTATTCTTATAACAGCCAGCTTGCAGATGTGGCTATGTTAATTGGGCACCTCTGGCTATGATTACTATCATTACCAGACACTGCTAGACCCGGCATTTGCTGCCAGAGCTGATGTCACATTATCAACATATCAATTGATCAATGATCTGCTGTAACACGGTCGACAATAGCCAGTCAAGGTCAAAGCTTGCTCTTGTCATGCACAGCAGTGGCCCAAAACATTACGAGACCGAATCTATGCTCGTCCTTACTCAACCCAGTCGCTGAGTTGATTGAGGTTAGGTCCATTTGGTATATCACAGTTCCACATGCGATTGTCATTTTCCGATTCCTAATTGGTCTTGTAAATACCGCGTGAAAGTGATGGCCCTCTTCTTTATATTCATAGCATCTCAGATTCCTTGGAGACTTGCGGTGATATTGTGTCAACTGCAGTTTGCTTAGATGATATGGAAGCTTGGAGCAGTGTCTATAGCATTCACTTCCATTAACAACAAGGTCAAATTCTAGAGACTAGCTACATACACACTACACTATATATATACATTTCCCTGAGTATCAATCATATTTGTACCCATACTGTACCATTTCAAGGGGATGTCCACGGGTGTGACCCGTGAACAATGATCATCACTTTTTCTCAAAGCCCAGCTGTGGATATGTGAGGAATTTAGTCCAAGTTCAGTCCAAAATGAGATAAAATCTATACCAATCTGGACAAAAGTTGCTCTAAAACATCTAACTTGTGCTACACACTCAAAACTTTTCTGTTTCTGAGGCTAGAATTTTCTTTTTGATGTCACAATAGTCAATGTGATCTGTGACATCTTTTAAAAAATACTAGTCCAGAGGGTCCTGTGACCTGTGACTGAATATTGCCTTGAAATGATTTGGATACAATAAATGCCTATAAGTACTCTCCTGTATTAGACATATGGAATAGAATAAATCAATATATGAGTAATAACAAAAGAGACAATCACGAAGTGAACAGGATTAGTAGGTGATAGAGAAGGAGAAGGGTGATCAGAGGAGCATCCATGTACACCATTTTCTAGTCTGATATAGAATAAAAACATGTTTATAGAGTCTATTTTAGAATAAATCACAATATCCGATCTATAACAGATATATAATGATAATCATCTGCAGCAGATTTTGATACTATATGGTATTAATGAAAAAAAAAAGTGAAGGGCAGGTCTGTCCCTATGCAAAAAACTGCAGAGATGATAACACCATGCCTGGTAAGCACAGATCCATGCTAATTAGGTTGATTCTGAACTTACCAAGACATTTTTATGTTACTACCTTTGCAGATCTTTTGCATAGGGGCAGATGTCCCCTTAACAGCATTTGCTGATAGTAGTACAACCTAGTGCAGTTACTGAGATGAATAAAGAAAAATACATCATGAGGTTTGAATACATCATAGTAGTCATAGCAGTTACAGTTCATGAAAATCAATCACAATCTTCAACCATGAATGTTTCAATCCAAAAAGTGCTGATTCAAAGTTGCTGAATTTCAAGAAACAATCTTGGATAATTAACGCTGGAAACATACCAAAATAATCCACTGAGAATTGTTTGGAAATCATACAGATAATATTCCAGAAAAAATCAAATATGACGAAATGCATACAATATTTTATACATATCATAATTTTTTTTTTTTTTCAATTCAGTAAATTGTCAAATTTTGAAGTAAATAGGCTGAGGTCAGCTAAATCCTCTTAGATTTGAGGATATCATCCTTGTAAGTGATCCATTCCCCTTGTGAAGGAATGTCCAGAATATTTCCTAAGAGTGGATACCCTCTAGGTCCAGGAGGAAGATAGTTTTTGGAACGTCGCGAATGCGACTCAACGCGATGAAAAGAGCGAAAAATCACAGAAGAGCTGCGAAAAAGCCACCTAGCATTTGGATAAAATGACAGTTTGGATTGAAACGAGGTACGTTGAAGGCTTTATATCTTGTCGATGAATAGACAAGGAGCTGTACCATGCCATTTGCTGATAAAGTCGAAGCAGGACGCAACCCCGTCGTATCCTTCTCCGTCCGATACTATACTGCAGAACGCAGCTAGCAGAGCGTTTCGTTTTGGATCATACCACTCATATCGAATAATATTCGGTGCTAGTCTTCAAACGAAAAGCAGACTTACTCTTCCGTAAATCAGTAACAAACTACTTACCCCCCAAGCGTCGTTGTTGGTGGAAAGTAGGAGTCGGCATCGTGGGAAATGATTTTGTTTACGCTTTGACCACTCCAGATCTTCAGAGCTTCGTCATCTAATCCTTGCCAGTACAATGTCAAAGATTGTACACATCACGGGAGACCTCTTCTCTGCTCCACCAAACACCATCCTTGTACACGCATGTAACACTTTGGGCTCCTGGGGTGCCGGTATCGCAGCCGCCTTCAAAGAACGATTTCCATCTCAGTTTGAAGCTTATCATGCCCACTGTAAAGCCCACGATAGCGAGTCACTGATCGGGACTTGCTTATTACTACCTGATGATTCAGGGGGCAATGGCCACGATATTGCATGTCTCTTTACGTCTAGAGCATATGGGAGAAGAGTGGACAAGCCAGAGCAGATACTAGAAGCTACAAGGAAGGCAGTGCGGGATCTGGTCAAGCAGAACACTGCTAATAAACCGCTGCATGCATGGTATTTATCCAATTCCAGACTCTGTTACCGCCCACTCCTGATAAAATCTGGTCTAGTCGATTCAATTCTGGCAAATTTGGCGTTCCTTGGGAAGATACCGAAGCCGTTTTGAAGGAATTTGCGGTGACTTTTACGGTGTTTCAGCCAGAAGAGCCTGAGACGTTATAATTAGTTCCTCTAGCCCAGGCACGGGTTATAGGGGTTGCAGACGCGGTGTAGGAGATCGAGGGTGGAGAGGGACTTGATGATGGCGTTCAAGCGAGTAGTTGGCCCCGACTCCTGAGAAGCTGAGCCATCAAGTACACAACGAGTAGCAATCCATACCAAAGCGATGAAAACGTTCTACAAATACAGTCAGTCAGTAGACGAGCGATATCAGTGTACGAATATATCAACTACAAGTAAGTACTAAGGATTATTAGTTGCATAAGACACAGAAAACGAAAGCAAAGTAATAAAGTTAAGTATGGAGACAAATCTATCGTACATCGCTCCAGAGCCCAGCCATACTCGATTACATCTGCATCATCGACGATAGCCCAGGCTGGTTTTGTACATGCGGATGAGAACCGCTTCCATCAACTCTGACAGCCTCGTAACCTCCTATACCTGCACTCAATCCTCCTAAACTTGGATCGAAAGATGCCCCAGTTCCAAGTAAACTTTGCAGATCAAACGAATTTGACGCTTGTACAGGCTGTACGAACATGTCGTGAACCGAGTACATGCTCAATATATCGTCGAGTGAACAGGTATTGGTTTGCATGGATATATCATGGATCTGACCGTTTCCATTGGGCGTTAGACCAGAATGACCGTTGGGACTGTGAACATGACCCGAGCTGGTAACACTCCCTGGACTCGAGTGTGAACCTGGAGTTGAGCCTTGCTTTTGCTGAGCTTCCCTCAAAACCGACGTCCGAAGCGACGTCTCGGTCGGTGGTGCAGTGTTATGTGGAAGATTCGGATCTGGACAAACTTGGTTAGCGATACCCGAGCATGTCAAGGAGATAGTCAAGGGCGTACCAGTAAACCTCCTCAATAGTCCCTTATCTGGCAAAGATATAAAAGTCCGCAACCTGTTCTTCTTTTTCTTGCCGTTGCCATCCCCGAACAGTCCAGTGTCCCCGGGTATCAGCCCTTTTGTCTTTCCCTCCAACAGGTTCGTCACATATGAGACACCCGCCCAGTAATGTTCCATTCTTTGCAACGCACGCACAAAGACAGACAGATTCTGTCGTGCGAGTGAGGTAAGAAGAAGGTCGGCGGTACGTGGTGTCTCCAAGGCAGGTTGAGATTGCAAAGTGGAAGTTGACTGATGAGAGTGCCCATTTGATGTTGGCCGTTGGTCAGGGTGCATCCCTAGCATACTAAGTTTGACGTCGTGCGCAAAGGCGAGAGAGGCAACATAGATGGGTTGCACGACGAAAGGACTAGCCAGCTAAGTAAGAAGCCCAATTAACTGGAAAGGTCACAGCAAAGCGAAGATTACGATACTGACGTATGACTGACTAGCAAACAAGTCTGCAAAGACCAGACACTCGCTAATCACCCTCGAGCTCGCCAAACTCAGTTTTAGCGATCTATCCATTCGGCTGGTCATAGGAGTCTCTGTTCCATTTGGATTCGTTAACAGCTCAGGGTGATACACCAATGCGAGGACTGCGTTGGCCCAGAGATGCAGAGTCAAAAAGACACCCTGTCATATTCATCAGAAACGGGTCTAGAGACAGAGATGACCTTACCCCATGCCCTCGAGCCTCTTGACACCTAAACGCATCGACAGTCCATCTCATAGCCTCCGGAAGCTCGGCATAATATTGCACTAGTTGTTTCTGCAACTCTGCCAGCACATCATCATGTCCACTTCCAGGCTCGTTCCCGCCGCCTGCCACGGATCCAAAGCCTTGATATGGGCCAACTAATGTCCGAGCCCTTCCTCTTCTACCATTCAAGACATTCCCTATTCGTCCGCATAGTACCATCAACCTGACGAGATAAACGAACGCGTTGGGTTGGGGTGGTAGTTGAGTGTTTGGGTCTGGGTCATATATGAGCTCCAGGAACGATGGTGGAAGATTGTATTACATACCTGTCGGCGGCATCTCAGCGGGGTCTGGCGTCAGATCTTCATCAGAGGGTAAGGGGATCTCGATTATTTCCTCGGATATAGAAACTGGTCGACCTGTTGAGAATGCAATGATACGGTCCTAGACGTGAAGAGACAGATGAGACGAGAAAACATTCGTAGAATGTCGGAGGGACTCGCCGTAATAAAAAGACTCCAGAATAGCAGCCTCGTTCTGACTACATGGGCTGGAGTCTCATAGATCTCCGAAACCTCATGCAGTCCCATATCTATCGCCATACGAATGGCCATGCCGGTGTATTGCTGTTAATGAGGCTTGAATTCGTACGTCGATCTGTAAATAGAACTGCTACATACCCAAAATCCGCTCTCGCTATTCATGCCAAAGTTAGCCCAAGCTAATAAAAGCAAACCCGTGACACTGTCATGGGCTGGCAGATGCAACAGCGGAACTATCAGTTCTTGCGCTTTGGTAATAAAAGCCGCGCAAGCTTTCGGAGGGCAGTCAGAGCCAGAAAAAGATGGAGAAGGCTGAAAAGACGAGGACGGTGAAGGCGACGGTGGATAAAATCGGGCAGATAAGGCACATATACCTATAACGAAGGATGCAAGTTAAAAGGGAGCGTAATTCCGAATAATGACACTTACAGTTTAGAAGAAATGCACTCATCGTGCCGGTCTCTAATCTTTCTTCCATTCTTTTTCTGCTAACGCTTGGGAAATGCCTTCCCATGGTGCGGAAAAAGGTGTCAAGAAGAGGACGGTAAATGGATGGTAGCGGAAAGCCCGACTCGTCAAACATTTGCTCATACTCTTCGGCACTCGGAATCCCTTGAACTATTGGAGAGTTGACGGCAACATTTGAAGCTGGTGATAATGGATTCAGGGGTGATGCATGAGAGCCAGGGGAAGACGAAGACGCCGTTGCATTAGTTTGTTCATCGCCTTCTGAGGAAGGTACAGGTGCCACTGCTATAGGCGAATGACCACCGTTTGATCGCGTTCGCGGATGTAATTTTAACGAGATTCGGTTTATTCCTGGACTAGATCGCCTTTAGCACTTCACTCGACATGCAAGGTATTAATGAGAAAGCTCACTGTATGGCTGTACTTCCTGAGAATCTGTAATAATACAACTCGAGTTCTTCCTGTCTGGAAGGGTCACCATCAATGAATGCCACATTGCCTTCCAAGGCTTGAACAATCTGTTCCGAGGTACCCAAGTTGCCCAGGTTTCCGACATGATAGCTCGAGCCACGAGTTGGAGTCTTTAATGTGTCGGTGTGAGACGATATGGACGGTGAGGTTGAGTTTTGAGATTGGGATAGATGATGCGAGTTATGTTGTCCTGACAGAGACTGTGCTAGAGAAGGTGGCGGTGGAATAGATTGAGGAACGGTAGATGTCGAAGCTGGTGGCCAAATGTATGACGGTACAGGGTACTGCCATGAGTGAACGTTACTGGATTCGTTTCCATTACTGGCGGCGGAAAGAGAATTTTGATTGGAATGATTCTGGAAGAGACAGACCCGAGCTGGAGTTTACGCAAAGATATCCGAGATCAACTCGACTCACCCACATGCCTGCTGACGGGATCGTAGATGCACCTCCCAAACCGCCCATATCACTGCCTGACAGACCGCCGGAAACGCCGTTCATTCCACCGCCGGCAATTCCTGCACCAATTCCCATTGCTCGCGAGTCTCGTTCCCTCTCCACACGCTCATCCGCTTCCATTTCCTTTCGCGTCCTCTTTCTTTTTCTCCCGTCTGGCCAGGAGCATTCTTCACCGGCTTTGAGACATGATTGACAGGTTGGTTTATCACCAGAGCATCTACCCCGCTTGATCCGACACCGATGACAAGCAAGAGAAACGCGTTTTTCAGTTTGTTGCGGCATTTGACTGGACGAAGCGCCGTGCGTCACCTGTCCATTTGAATGCAAAGGTTGGCTTTCAGACATGGGTGACGGTCCGTCGTGTTGACGTTGAGGGGATCGCGACTTTGAAGTAGACAGCTGGTTCGCGTTGTTCAGAGTTACCATCCCGTCCGACCGATGCAGTTTCTATTTTCTTCGCCAACTATACAAACTGCAATGGTTTTGGGTTGAGTTGAAAAAAGGAATACGGGCAAGGAACGCGAGTGGTAAAAAGTGAAACTGCCAGCTTTTGGAGAAAGCTGGGGATGGTGGAAGAGTAGGGGAAACCAGACCGATCCCCGCATATTACCTAGTGTTGCAGACAAGCACCCACAAACACAACACATCCTCACGCGCCCGTGAATTTGAAATTTCTGAGGAACTTTTAGGAGAGCTCGTGGCCTAATTTGGAAGGAGGGTTACGCTAAAAGGAAGGAAGGGAACAGATCCGACTTTAGCTTGGGTCCGTGTGAACGCTTGCATTGAGAATCAATGTCGTCCGGTTACTACCGCAGCGGCTTTCGGAATCGCTATTGGAATCGATAGCTCGAGTTGTGGCCAAAAATCAAAACAACCCGGGCATCTCCTGGAGACCCTCGTCCACGAGGGCCAGCCACAGGGTCGATTAAGTACAAGCAATGTTTTGTCGAGATGTATCCGTTCATGTAATTCATGTAAAAGTCGACCATCTCATCGTGGCAACAGAATATTTAGAACAACAACCGTCATTGTCGGAATTCTTCACGGAGATAGGCTTCTAAGTTCAGCAAAGAGGTCTGGACGCTGGAGATAAATACACGAAAGCCACACTGATCCCAACAATGACGAATTCGAGCAGGCGGAAATCATCGACTTTGGAGCTGCTGTCTGACAAGTTTCAGACAGGGTCGTGTGCTCGTGTGGTTTGTATTCTCTTGCATTCGGTTGCCGGACCTGAAAGATCATTCTTGTTTTGAAACTTGACGCTTTCACGGACTTGACCAATCAAGAAAGGAAGTGGTACATACGAACTGATATCTGCGATACCGGTAGCTCCCGACGGGTTTACATATGGCAGTAAATTTTCTCTGTACTGAGCCCTCATCTCTATGTCCTCGATCCGAATCCCGTGGACGAGCCACTTCTAACATTGAGACTTCCCCATATCGCCTGACACGAGTTCGGACAAAGCTCCGACTTTTTCTTTTGAATCTGGTACTCCAGGATTAGCACACGCAGTAGACAATGTGCTATGAAATGCTATCCGTGCCGAAACCCCTGCAGTGCTATATTCCATGTTCCGAGGCGATTGTACACCTCAGCCTTCTCCCATCAGGGAAACATATCAACACTTCACTTACCGCAGGTTAAAGAAGGATAAAATACGTACAAATGTGGTTATAGGCAAGAGCGTGCAAATCGAAATTGCTACCGGTGATCCCTGATTCCAAACCGTAGATCATTCACGGTTGACATGCAGATCGACTTCAAAAGTAGTATGAACATACGTGATTGAGAACGTCAATCTGTATGCTTCCGTGTTTTAGGTTCTGGGCTCTGTACCAACTATCAAAGATCGAGTTATGCACCTTAGACGCCATGTTGGTTGTACAGTCCACAAAGAGAAAGTTGTACACAGCAATAGCACCTCCGACTGTCTCCTGTGGATTTTGCGTAGGACATGTTGAGATCTCAAGCGACAAATGTAGGGTCAAAGTAACGGACATCAGTTTTTGTCCTAAAGCCTCAAGAATCGAACCCTAGTATCGTACCATCATTCAAAAATAAAATGACAGCAGCTGTGATCACAACACATTTCACCCTCTTAGCATCGGAAAATCTAGAGCGAAAGCGAGAGCATTTGAGTAATCAAAGTAACATAAGAGAATCAACTTGAGAGACGCTTACGAGTATCGCGCTACACAGCTACATATGCGTTATAGGCGGTTAATCAAAACCGTCATGGGATCGCACTATCCCCCGCATACTTGGCGACCACATAAAGTCCCTGCCATGCCAGGTAAAGAAGACCCATTCCTCATAGGCCGCACAGCGTAAGCCTCCAAAGTGCCGGATGTGGCGGCAGAGGAATAGAAATACTCACTCGTCGTAGCTCTGGCAGTTGATTTCCGCCAAGGATCTCGGCCATAAATCAATGTCGGACAAGGCATTCCTTCTTGAAAACGGGCACGGTAATATATCTCTAACTTTGTCACAGCAAAAAATAGCACCAACCGCAGCTAACACAAACGATGTGAGCGTCATAGATAGGCGGAATTCCATTTTGGTTTGACGGGGAATATGGGTACAGACAGAGAAGATGATCGTGAAAACGCTTATTCAACTATCAACTCGTCAATCAATCGCGGCAGTAAGACGCATAAGAGCTCTTACCGCAAAGAAGAATAGCAATCTAGTTTACGCAGCACGAAGCCGAGCACTAGAGGGATATGTTTCCGAGAAGCTACTCACGACGAAATAAGCCCTTCAAAACGAGCGCCGTTGATTGCGCTGGCATGTCTGGCAGACTTTACCTCTACACTAACCGAGTACTACACCCGGGCTGTCTCATGGTAGTCATTCGCACTTTCTCCTTCTGACGCCAGAATGCTACCAAAGGAAATGGAAGACATGTCCAAGGTCGGGAAAGTAGGCATCGAAGTGAGCGCCTGGAATTGACGCGGGCTTTATATAGGTCTGCGGCGTAAGGAGATACTTGTCAGCCCCACTTCTTCAATTAGGCTGTTGTTTCTTGAGCAAAAAAACGGTATACGAGTGATTTGAGTGGGTATGATATCCTTTATTGTCAAAGAATGGGCTTGCTCGTTCCAGGTGGTTTCTCGTGTGGGTTGGGGCAGGGGAAAAAAAGTCGGAAATTGCCGGGTGACGCTAATCTACCAAAATTGACAAACGTCATGATTTGCGTCCCAGAAGCGACGAGAAACTGCGTGCAAATCCATCGTGTAACTGTATACGCATTCTCGAATCTCTTCCATTTTCCCGAGAGGAACTTGAACCCACAGGCTACAGGCCATTTTAATTTTCAGCAAATCTTATTAGATTTCGGATTACGCTGCCCCCGAAATCTCTGAGTGACTCTTTCTCAAATCCAATCTGCTTCAGTGAGAGACTGCTCAATAGATAAACTACTAATTTTTATAACTTCTCTATCATACACAATATATTGCACTCAATAAGTACACCTAAATAATACATTAGTCCAAACCGGTTGGACGTTTGCACTTCCCAAAACAGTTGTGGGTATAATCAACTTCAACCAAAAACCAAAAGAAAAAGAGTGATAAGGACATGAAGGAATAGATCTGACTCTTTACATACCGGTCTCCTAGCTCAAACTTGCTGGGCTCTGTTGGAAATATCCAAAACTGGTGTGCAAGACAATGATTTTGAACCGAAATCGTGATAATCACCCGACAAAGTGTTTATAGACTTCCTCTCAGCATATTCCATATGGTAATCTGCGGCCTTATCACTCAAGCCTAATCCATCAGCGATGGATTGTCTCAATGCGATGATCACCATTGTCAATGTCGGGTATAATCCCTACAGGTAGGATTGTCACGATTATTGCGGCTCATCTAAGAAGACAAAAATCAAATCACATACCGCAGTGATTGTTGTTGATTCAATTAATGTGTTGGCTGCAAACTGAGTGGAGAGACAGGATGATGCTTTCGGATCACAGTTGTTTGACACTTGGCTCACGATTGCTGCGAGTAACTGCCATCCTAGATATAGCAGTCCACTCTCCACCAGTAGCATCAGAGCTCCATTGACCAATTTCAGAGGCTCGGACTGAGTAATTGTACTATCTCTTTTTACTTGAAGACCTAATTGACGGAACTGCCTGGTAAGATATATAATCAGTGTCTTTTCCTCAAAATTTTTACAAATTGTACATACCAGGCCTTGCATGATATCGCACTTGTCGCAATAAGGTTGGTCGCGAAACTGAGTAATGTTGCAATATTGCCTCTAAGGACCGCTTGTTCAAAGGGTCCATCCCTTGGCTCCCCGATACTGTTAAATATTGCTAGAGCTTTGTAAATGGTGAGTTTGGACTGGGAATAATTTAAAAACAGGCTGGGGCTCAAATTTACCTGAAAATCCCAAAAGAAATAGGCACATGAAATAGCGGATATAACGGTTGGGATAAAGCACAAGCATTCTCCAAACTACCACTGCATCCGCACAGATAAGCTAATAGAAAAAGCATGAATGATTCGATTCATGGTCGAGGCAAATAGAAGAATACAAACATTCATGTTACGAGGCCACATTAAAATACGAGAGCGTACAGTGTTTTGATTGAAATATATCCCAAAGATGGTACCGTCCAAGATGGTTGAGACAAACAGGGTGACAGTCAATATTGTGGACATGCAGAACATGAAGGTCACAGCAGCCAGCATCGCCAGGACACTTCTTGAGAGACGCCTGCGTCTAATAACAGATAAGAAATTCGCTGCATAGAGGCAGCACTGCAAAACGCACAAAAGGACGCATACTGCGGTAGGAAACACTATGAAATGAATGCCTGAAGGAAAAAATGAGCATGAGAATCAAGTAAGAGCATGATACATACTCACCGTAGAGAAGCGAGACAAAGAAAAGCGTAATAGTCGCTGGTGGAGAGATGGACGGCGAATCATAAACCATGGGTAAAAAGAGTGCTACCAGCGCTTGAAGAAGAACGCAAAAAGTCTTCGTGAGTATAGCTTTTAAAGTACACGCGGATATTTTGCGGAGAAGTTGGGAACCATCTGTGATTGATGATACCAACGAGATGAGATGATGGAGCCTTCGCATCGATACCTTTCAGCATGTAATTCCCTTTTTCCAGTCACGAGTCTGACTACAAGAAATCCGCTCAGAAAGCTGATAGCCATGAAAAGCTTATCAGAACATACTGTACCAGACAGAGGCCAGATTTGTACGTCGTTCCTGAACATATAGGAAAGATGATCATCATTTGGAGCCTGGGGAAAATCTTCAATTATGCAGAATACATACTTATCAAGTTCGGATGATGGCCTTTAGTCGAACAAGTATATTCTACTATTCCAAACTAGATTAGTGCGACTCCTACGTCTTCAACGACAGTGTTGTCCATCTTTTGATGACTATCTTGATGGTGACTTGATGCTATTTTACATTCCCACTCCCCAAACCAACTACTGATGGGACTCGTCGAAACTCACGGTACGTAAAAATAATTCACAGCTGAGCAGATGACTTCGTTGATATGGCAGCACCATGGATGAAACCACGAGCAAGAGACGGACACCAAGGGGATCGGACTAATGATCGAAGATTCTTCTCCGAAGAAAAGATTTCTTGCTCGGTCATGAAGGCACTTTTGTTATAGGTTCAATTTGTACCTTAACTCCCAACAGTACCAGAAAAGAATAGGAATCAGGGAATCTCAATGAGTACACATAAAATACAAATATTCACTTTCATCCGTGTCAAGCCCAACAAATTATTACCGGCTCCCCGAGCTGTCACATGTACATTCACTCATCCGCCTTCCCAACACTTCCAAAAACTCGCATCATCCTCTCACACACATGAGCAAAAACCTCTGTAGCTTCTTCTATCGCGTCGGGGAAAGGTTTCTTCGAATGATAAGGGTAATTCGGAGAGATATGGTTTTGTGTAGGTGGAAGCGGGCTGGGAGGAGAAAGAGATGCGGATAATGAAGCAATGTAGGGGTCTCTAGCCCAAGAGTTTACGTTGAGCTGAGAGAGAATGAGCAGGAAAGAAAATAAGGGCAACTAGTGTGCTTACCTTGCTAACACCATTCCTAATACATTCTTTGAAGAGTTCATCGGGTAACTCATCTGTGCCGTGTAAACAAAGCGGGATCCGGCCTTTGAACTTTTCGTGGAGAGCCTTGAGGATTTCCTGGTTGAATTTGGGACCACCAGACTGAATGTATGATCCGTGAAGGTTGCCAATAGATGGCGCGAGAATCAGAGCACCGGTACTTGATAGGAAGCGAATCAAGACGAGTAAGCGAAACAAAAGTAAGGAAGTTACCCTTCCATAAATGCCTCTGCCTTTCCAGGTTCTGTCATCTTTGCTCCTTCAATCATCCTTAAGCCGGCCTCACCTCCCTCTAATCTACCCAACTCGACCTCAACAGCAACTCCTGCTTTAATCGCTCTCTCCACCCACGGCCTCGCAATAGCAATATTCTCCTCATCCGTCTCTGCATGGCTCGCGTCAACCATGATTGAATCAAACTTGATCCCTTTCTCGGCTAAACCTATAGCTAGTTCGAGATGCCCCTTGTCCGTAGCATGATCCAGGTGAACCGCTATGGGTACGGAAGCAGAGTGTGCGACTGTTAAACAGAATTGAAGGAAAGGACCACCGCCGTAGGCAAGAGTGATAGGGAAGAGTTGAAGTATAGCAGGTGAACGAAGACGTTCGGCAGCCCTAACAAGAGCAATTGCTGATTGCGCATCATAACAAGATTGCGCGAGAATGCCATAGCCGCCTGCTTCGGCTTTGGAAAGGATGGAAAGGGTCAAGTTGTCTTTGAGTGTTTCGGGGATCGTCATTGTTGTAGACAATCAGAGTTGAGTACTTTGCGTTTTGAGACACTTGAAGGGAAAAAGGAAGAGAGATTTACCCTCAACTCCGAGTCGCGTCCCCGCGTTGGAGGTTAGAGTGGAAGAAAACCAACGGTCGATGACGTTGTCGGGTGGAAGTCCCCATTTGGTTCGAGCGCCTGATCAAATATTTCCCACGCCTCTTGGTTTTGTTCCAACCACAATGTTCCGGGCGGAAGTATATACTTCCTTGCCTTCTACCCTTGAACCCCGACTCTCCGAGGTCGGCGGGCAGGCGGACCAACGCAAACGACTTTCCACAAGTTCCTTTCTTCCGTTCCACTCGCAGCACATCCCGAGCTTCGCGTCAAGGTAATTTCACATCTGCCCCTGGTTCTCCGATTTCGCCAGATTAGATTTTGCCCCATCTCTTTCCCCACATTTCTGGTGCACAATCTACCCCAGATTGAGATGGAACCTCTTGTCTGAGATGAGGAAAGCCGACCAGCTCATAACGTTGGTTGAGAACAACGCTTTTGGTTAACACGTTGACAATGGAGGTCCGCACCCTGCAAAATTAAAATTAGATCTTCGTACGCCTTCGTACGTGCTTCTCTCCACCTCTGTGTGCCTTAAATCAGCTGGTGGCTGAGTTGTGCAGGAGTTGAATTGGAATTTCAAACTGCTGGGGAAATTTTGTTTGGCTTGTTTTGTCGTCTTATATAAAAGGCGGCTTTTGACGTCTTTTGCAGTTCGGCTACGTCCTAGGTGTTTCTACCTACGCAGCAGTGGGATACTTGTACGACAACGACTTTGGTTTCTCAAGAGTCAGCTCTAGTTCCTTTCCCTACACCAGGACGACTGCCCTTCCCGTTCCGTACGACGCCTCCGTTACGTCCACGAATACCATCACTTCACAAGTCTAATATGCCCGTCCAAAACAAGGGCCCTCAAGCTGAACAGGAATGGCGCGAAGAGTTTTCTCAAGCGCTCGAAACGTACGCACCTGGGAGTGAGAAGGAAAAGGAATTGGTGAAGAAAATCGACTGGAGAATCGTAAGTCAAGTTCGCTCTTTTGGTTGTCTTTCTTTTGTTTTCCGTATCTTTCTCTTCATTATGGCTCTGCATGGTACCGAGGACTGTAACAAACGTTGGTCTGTTCGCATGATGCTCAGACTGGGGTTGATTGTGGGCGATGTTGGGGTACGGTTTCTGTGTTCGGCAGTGGAAAAACTTTGAACCTATCTCACTTTATCGCTTTCCTGTCCTCCCAGGTTTCAGCATCGACCCTTGCCTTCCTGTCTTCTTCTTCCATTCCTTCACTTCCTCTCTGAGAACTTGTGTTTTGCCTTCCCCATTTTCACTGCCATCGCGTAACAACATGATCTAACCATTCCTTTTCTTTTCCCCATTTTACTCTTAGGTCCCAACAATCTGGGTTCTATACACCCTTTCCTACCTAGATCGAGCCAATATCGGCAATGCCAAAGAAGGGGGGATGGAGGAAGCCCTAGGACTCACATCAAATCAATATTCTATCATTCTACTCATTTTCTTCGTATCATATGTCGTATTCGAAGTCCCGTTGAATATGGTTCTGACACGAGTTCGACCAAGTATCTTGTAAGTATTCATTTTGTGCTGCCGAACGAATGAACTTGACAATTCCTTACCAGCCTCTCCGTCCTCTGCTTTATATGGGGCGCCATTGCCGCTGCCATGGGAGCCGTCAACTCCTGGCAAGCGCTCGCTGGAGTCCGTTTCGCCCTCGGTGTCGTCGAAGCTGGTTTCGCTCCCGGTGTTGCCTTTTATCTCTCTAGTTGGTACAAAAAACATGAACTTGCCCGTCGATTTGCCATCTACTACACCGCAACTGCCGTTTCTGGTGCCTTTTCTGGGTTGCTAGCTGGTGTGATTACGAGTCATTTGGATGGAGCAAGGGGGATTGCTGGGTGGAGATGGTTGCTGATTATTGAAGGAATTGGATCGTGTTTTGTGGCTTGTTTTACGTGGATGATTCTTCCGGATTGGCCGGCAACGACCAAGTTTTTGACGGAAGAAGAGAAGGTATATTCGAGTTATTTACCTGGTCGCAAAGCAGAGATATTGACTCTCTACTTTAGTTCATTGCAGTCCAGCGTCTTGAATGGGATGGTATTGGCAACACTGGTAACCACGGTTCTGAAGCTCCTCCTTCGCATGGTGAAGCTGCTAAGATGGCCTTGACGGATTGGAGGACCTATATTCTTATCGTGATGTATATGCTTGCCACTGGATCTCAGACGATTCAGTACTTCATTCCCCAGTTGGTTGGACAGTTGGGGTGAGTCTTTAATTAAAACTTTCTCGTTCAGTCGACGCTGACGCGATTCTATGTTTATAGATATTCGGGCTACTCGAAGCAATACATGACTATTCCAATTTACGGAGTCGCGTTTGTCTGTATCGTTGGCTTTTGCTTTGCTAGTGATTTTATGAAGGAGAGAGCGAATTTCATCACGGCAGCCAGCTTGTTAGCTGTGAGTTTCAAGTTCCCATGTATTTTGGTAACACAAGGCTGATCTAATTGTAGACCATTTCGTTCATCATCTGCGTTGCCGTCGATCACGGTAAAGCCAAGTACGCATTCCTGTGCTTTGGTGTTGGCGGAGTGTATGCTGCTTGTCCATTGACTTTGCTCGTGAGTCTGTTCCTAACCTGAATGTTCAAGACTAACGTCTTCTGTATTTAGTGGGTATCTAACGTGATCTCCTCTCCCGCTGAGAAGCGTGCCGTGGCCATCGCCCTAGTAAATGCTCTCGGAAATTCTGCCTCGATTTATGGAAGTTTCCTCTGGCCGACGAGAACTGGGCCGAGGTTTGTGCAGGGCTTTGCTTGTACGACGTGAGTTTGCTTTTCTTTATCACAGGTTCTTTCTTCTGAGTTGATTGACAATCGATTTATAGTGCTTTTGTCTTCGTCCTTGCAATCCTCGCACAAGTCCTCAAACTCCTGCTCAGGTTGTATCCAAGACCAGAAGATCATAAGGGATCTATCGTATCCGATGTGCCAGCGAAAGAACTCGAGAGTGGGGAGACCAGTAAGGTTTCTGTGTAACATTACCAATGTATGCTACGATCTACATCTACATCTACATTTTCCTTATCTTTTATACTAAGGTCAAGTCCAATATTACCTATGTTTTGTCAAGACGAGCGAGTAATCTCCAGAAGAGAAGATACAGTGGTTTATCCTGATATTCTGCAGTCAAAGTTTTATGTAGCTACCAGAATAAAGTACAAAGACAAACACTACAAGGAGCATTTATCAAGCATATTCCAACACATTCGTCATCATCATGATCTATTGCCACCTCTTATCCACGCATATGGTGCTTGTAGTTGATATATCAAGTAGATCAAGTTACGTGAATGAGATGAATTGGCCAGCATCAGGACAGGTCCAGGAAAAGCTCTTTGTACTTACTCCAATGTTCCGAGTCTTGTACAAGTGATTGCCGAGTCAGTTGTGCGTAGTGTCACTATAAAAGCGCTCCAAACCTACAACACAAATCTGATCTTTGCCTCCCGTCATCTATTTTGGCCTCCGGAGGCTTATACTTACTCACCATTCCGAGTCAAAAGCTGGAAGATGGATTCGAGCTGTGATCGAATTCCAAAGATAGTGTGTTTGAATATGAGCGTTAGCATTATTGTTCCTTTGGTTGTGAGTGGACAGGTACTCGATATCTATGTTCTCACATGTTTTAAAAGGTCACTATATTTCTATATGGTCAGCTGTATTTCAATATGTCGAGTTCAGAGGTGGAAGAAACCTTGAGATTCACCTTGGTCTAATTTCTTATGATTTTTAAAATATTCGGAATCGGAACTATGACTAAAATATGTGTGCTTGCAGGCATACTTACTATTCTTTATAGCATTTGCGTTTATATCTTGGTCAGAGGGAAACGGCCCATGCTGAAATTCCACCTGGGGACAACAACAGCATTGTTTATCCTGGCTACGGTTGGAGCCATTATTACCACACTCATTGCGGTGAGCTCACAATGGCCTTGTATATAAAAAATTGAAAATGACATACTTTCTAGCTTGGTACTATGACACCTGGCCATTCTATTTTGCAAGAAGCCTTTTACATTCTTCATTTTTACCTATATTAACTAAGATGATAAGCGGGCATTGGCCATTGACTTATATATCTCAAGGATTATATATATTCTCCAAGTAAGGGCTATTGTTTTGAAATTGATCTCATTTATTTATATAATTCACAGTGGTGTAGCAGATTCAACTTTAGTGAGTAACTATTGATATAACTGCTCATTCACTGAAGCCATACTGAATGCCTCAGATTTTTCGCTGTTATGTTGTCTGGAATCAAAGCAAAGTTATCACTGTTGCTGCACTCTTATTTTCAATTTTAAACAATGGTGCGAGAAAAATCAACTGTCGGTGTTTTGTGACTGACACTCAAGGTTCCTCAAAACAGTGGTAGCATTTATTGCTTTAGGCACCAACATCAATAGCACAGAGAGTGTCAATCGTTTCATCATACTCGAATCGACGAATTTCCTCCTTGTGAATTTTATTGTTAATTTTGTTTTGTCCAGTCTGATTGGTAGTGGTATTTCTCAATCAAAACATAATTTTGTACTGACGATACATGATTATTTCAAACAGCTGGGAGAATTTGGGTCATCCGACGCCGTTCACAAAACATGTTTGGTACTCGTATGAGAAGTAGATCCAAATCGGCTGTTGTAATCACGTATGTTTTGCAGTGTCATAAAAGTGGGCAATAGGTCTCAGTCTGATATCAAACTTTCTAGATTGGAATCAGGGATCTTATATTCAATCACAATTTCATTCTTTGCAGCATATGAAATTTCAGCTCAAAGCACTTTTTACACTTATCCCCTCCTTATTCAGGCTGCGGTTAGTACAAAAATGACTATCTTAATGACTATCTTAAATAAATTAATCCAATTTCTATATAGGGAATAGCTCCAACTATGATTATCGTACGTGCTGGCCTTGGTATCAGCACTGATAATGTCCATGCTACACTCTCTACCCTGCAAGCCAATCCCACTTCAGCACTTGAAATTGATGGTCAAATTCATAGTGTATCAGTACACAGGGATCAGGACATCCGCCAGAGTGAAGAAGTGAGAGAAATTTCAAGATGTGGAATTATGCCGATATTGCCTTCATAGTGTATAGGATTTTGTTCAGTATTTATTTGAACAAGATGAAAAGAAAATTTTTACAGCCCTCTCTGATTTTGAACTGTGCTTGAAATATCTGGAAAATAAACTGTATCTGTTCAACAGCTTTGTCTTGCTAGAAAATTATCACAATAGTATGAGAAATGACCAAATCCCAGGACTTATGAAAATGAGAATAAAAATCGTTCTAAGAAAAGGAGTAAGTCCCATATACTCATAATAAACTAATTCCTGGAACTCAGAAAATTTTTTTTAATTGTACTCAATATACTGATTTGATAGACATAGATATGACTAATGAATGAGATCAAAACAGCTATTCTAGATGATGTTATTCATGAATCATCTACCTTCTTGGAGTAATGTGCGTGACAGAAGAAATCAATCAAGGCATGAAATTGACTCATTTTTTGGATTCCAATGAACTGCAATTAACAATACACAGACCAGGGAATAGTCTCTTCCTTTAAATACAAAAGGACAGACCAGTGTTAATTACCAAAGAAGATCAGTAGTCACACCGGTAAATCGGACAATTTCGCATTTATCTTTGCAGTCGGCCAAACATGGCACCTCAACGTAAAGTTTTAAAGATAAAAGGTATATCTCACATTTTACCTCTGAAAAAAGTCTGAATGCTTATTTAACAATTAATTTCGATAAATGTGCTATACATGTTCAAGTGCTGAATGCACTGAAATGACATCGTGAGATCCTTCATGCCCCCTGAGCTGAATTGAATGGACAGGAACATGTTCTTCATTCCCCGATAGCCTTAGTCCCACACGGACTAGAATTAATGTTGGTGCTATTCCCTGATTTGAAAAGTTAATCAAGATATCTTTCAACATTCTGAAGTGTTGGAATTACAGACTAGAATCGGGATTAGCGCTCTTGTGATAATGTTATTCTCCGTGCCGGAAAAGGAATGTGGGACTGAATGTAAAAACTCATATGAATCCATGTCTCTGAAGATAAAGGCTATCCAAACTATGAGGGTTGTTGGATATATTAATCCAGATTCGACACTTTTAGTTGTAATTGAGAAATTCAGATAAATATCTTTGGTTAGTATTGATATGAGACGATGCCTTACATTGTAATGGCAATCTGTCGACTTGATCTGCTCAAGTTTTGATGATTAAGTGCAGATGCTATCTTGCTCATTTGTAGAATTTTGATCACTTGCCAAGTTTGGAGTAAGGAAACTTAAAATATTATAAAATAGAAATGACATACCCATTAAAGTTGTCAGAAGAACGTTTTCAACCCCAGTAATAAAAATCGTCGTAGAAATAGAGCGGAGATGAAAAAACGTATGTGCAGATGTCGCTGGCTAACGGAATTTATTCGCTTCAAAATGGAGAGAATTCCGTCTAATGTTGGATTTACCTAGGGTTGCAACCAACAAGAGGACGGGAAAAACAATGACCCGTCGATTTTTCCCCCATACAACATAACACCGGTGTACCTGCCAAAGCAACTTTAAGGTAGAGAATACATGCACTTGAATTGAGATTCACCAAGATGATATCTGCAATCAGGCTTTAAATGATTAAAGCAGCAGAGGTTATAGGAATAGATATCATCGGTTAATGACCTGTGGCTTACTCTGCTGGCAAGAAAACTATCATTCGCTGAGGCGGTAACTCAGACTTCGCGATAGATCTGAATTTTCACTGGACAATATTTCTCCGATTTCAACAAGGTCCAGTATAAAGCTAGCAGTTGCAAGACCAAAAAGGGTACTGGACATAAGGATATGAAATCTGTGATAAGGTGTTTTCCGATTATGCAAAATGGAGATACATAGCATGGTCCAGACTTGCTACTTCTTTTATTTCCCCTTTAGTATAGATTGCCAATTTGTAACAGTTGGCGTGCACCTTGAGAAGAATTTTAACTTGAAAAAGATTTTTTCCCCACTTCAAGAAACAAATTACCCAATCATCACCCGATGATTGGAACGATAGCCCGTTTTGTTTTTCCAGGTAGAAACAAAAAATTTCGGAGTGGCAAAAGACAAAAAACTTCTTTGTCTTTTCAGCCACCGAAAAATTTTCTTTTTTTTTTTTGTGGATCTATTATGATTATTGATTTCTATTTCTACAACCCTTTTTATAGCAAGAAATAATGTTCCTGTGTAGTGTGACCAGGCCTGTTGGAGATTTACAAGTCCAGACAGGTTTTTTAGGTTTTGCTGATGAATACCACATGCAGTAAGTAGCTTAAGTGAAATAGTTGTGAAACTCCCTTGTAGAGGTGCAACTTTCTAAAAAATCACTGATATTAACATTGATTTCTGCACATATTTGTGAAGCTAAAATTCATAGTACAATGATTATGTCATTGCTGGCAAGTTGATGTAAATGTCGGAATAATCGACAAGCTGAAATCTAACAGAACAGCTGTGATCAGATTTAATAGCAGCAACTATTTAACAAGAAGCATACTGTAGCTACAGTGGCAGCTGGAAGAGGGAAGAATGATGATATGACTGGATTATATGCCAACACATCAAATATCTGGTTATGTTAAAGGTTAGCTTCTTCACACAATTGCACAGAAAACTTACAAATGCAAGAAAGTTGACTGCTGTTACAGTGAAAAAATAGAAAAAACCATCCCAATAAATCATTTTAACTATTATACCCCTATTGCCCCAGCCAGCCTCAAACCCAATTTTCCAGCCAGTTAAACACAACAGTACAAAGTCAAATGCCATAGTATAGGCATAGAACCAGTACCATGAAGTTGATAGATTCCCCGGACTGATAATTGGGGGACCAACTATTACACAACCCCCAAACACAGGATCAAATTGCAATTTGTTACCCAACATAAGAAGGATAATAAAAGTCCAGTGCCCAAGGATGATAATCGCTAATGTCATTACGATTGTTCTGTTGAACTTCCACACTGCAATTCTAATAGAATGTCATGAGAATTGTTCCACCACCTAGAATCAAAAGATAGGATCTACACTCGGATACTCAGGTTGATGCTGGCAAATCCATTTGTTGCAAATAATAAAAATGTACCGATGCTAGAAATTACTTGGCATTTGACCGTGCTGTTGACATTATCAGAGTAACTTTGCAAGATAACCTTTTGCTTCACATACCTGTTCATAACTTGACCATCCGAATTGATTAATCTAATAAAGGTGTGGCCAAAAAACATATGTACGAGTTTGAATACTTACAGAAAAATTATGCATGCCAGAAAGCCATATCGGTTTAGGAAATAAAAAACCTAATTGAAAAAAAGCAAGATATAGAGAGATATGATTTCATGATGCTTTTACCACCTACTATTGGCCATTTAAATGCTCGCTGTCCACTAAGCACCACAATATCAAAGTCTACTGACGCTATCCATTCCCATCTCTCATGGATTTTAAATTGATAAAAAAATGATTGATGTGAATACTCACAGATAAACACCACAAACTACGTGCATGAACCTGGTCAGTGATTCTGATTGTCCAATCCAATTAGATATTCCGAAGTGTGAAAGTAAACATTAGATAGATACGGGATTCATGTGCAAGCTCTTCTGGACTCGTCCAATCAGGCATGATTTAATCAAGAGGAAAATGCAGTTACCAATACCTTAAGATGAGACCAGTCTATTTAAATGTATGCTTAGGGTCAGCACTGCCAGGTCAATCTTATTCAATCACCTAATATAAGTGGAGTAGATGTTGGTTGACCCACTGGCACTGGGATGTCATGCCCATTAGATCTAGCTTGTCAGTGTGGAGCAACCAATACAATCTGCTCCACACAATTCAAGATCACTCCACCTCATCAAATCTTAGAAGATTTCACACCTCATCCACAGCTTATACTTGAGTCAATACCTGCGGCATGTATTGTTGCCGACCAGGATCCGGGTAACAGGACAAAACATTTTTTTACTCAGTGGTTAGCACTCCTCTTTACAACTTTATATCATTATGTAGCCTTTGAGAATGACTACAAAATGAAATATAAAGGCTGGGGAACTGACAGGAAATGGGTGAACTATTTCATTTTGACCCATTCTGTTGCATGTCCCGGTTCCTGGTCAGTAGCAGTAGCTGCATCAAAATTGCCCATTTATCGCACTTGCCTGAGATTGACCGACTATTTCACATGCCATTGAACTTAAAAATTTGTACCTGCCACGCGGAGCAGTGGCCTACTTCTTTCTCACCTACTTCTACTTGTAACCCCTATTTTTCCTCATTTTTACAAGGACAATAAGGTCTCATCTCCAAGTTGTCACTGGTGAAAAGGCCTGTCGCTCAGTTGGAATTGTGAGCCATATGGCGTGTTTGTTCATATAGAATCCAGTAAGGGAGCATGGAAATTGCAGAAATATGTGACTTAATTGACTCACTGCCTGGCTTGTTGACTTGCCAAGCTACAAATCAGGCAACATGCCAGAATGTATTCATTTTAATATAAATCATCAATGCCAACTGTATTCAAAATCAGCTTGTGTCAAAAAATCCTCGGGCTGACCCCTCCAGCAATGATGACTCTCAGCAACAGCCTGCACTTACTCGAGGCCTATACTGGGAGGTCAACTGGATGAGCTGGTGCTGCCTAGTTCCGTTTTTTCTTAATAATGCTCAGTTCATCTCCGAGATTATGAGAAATTGCTAATTACAAAGGATTATTTACATTGTGATTATCTGAGTTTTATTTCAGCTTGTACAAGCTATTCAGGGGGGTCAAGCAACAGGTCCAGCCCGCTTGATTTTTCGGCAAGTTCATTTTTTATTATATGAATCTATTCAAAATCTATTCAAAATATTGTGTTGCCCGGCTTGTAGCTTGCTGTCAAGCTGACAAGCCGGTCAAGTCAGGCAATCAAATTGGGTAAATCTATGATGCACTATCGCTGAAAAGTTTTTGATTATAATCAAGCCGGTATTTATATGATTATGGCCGTATAATTGTTGACAGCTGATAGGTCTTTGCTGATCAATGTGGAATGGACTCTGCCTATATCAATTTCAGAGAATACCTAGTCACATTTATTGGAAAGTATTTGATGGCCTTAGGACACAAAGGCTCAAGCCTTTCTGGAGTTGTCCCAAGCATTTGTCTGCAGATACAATGCCTACAACCATTCTAACATGTTATTGGTCATTACCAGGCCGAATTTATGAGGACTTGTCTTTACTAAACTAGTTTCTTAGCCGGTTGTGTGTAAATTCATTTGGAAATGTTCAAGTTATCACTCAGACTATCGAAGAATAAGTGGTTTTATGATCGACCACCCAACCTTGGGGTAAATTTTAAATCTCTTACCAAAACCAACAGCATCTCCCAGCATTTTTTTATTTCATTATATTTTGGTTCTCATCCAAAATGAGTCCGAAGAAACTTGATTGTAACCAAAGTGGTACATTTTCAAGCTTGACTTAAGCAAACTTATTCACATCCGAGGTTGTGTAAAAAGCTTCGCAAATGACGGTTCACCTAACTCTCAAAAATCCCGCATAATACGGTTGAGATATGCTGAGCTCACTTTCGCATCTTGATGCTCAGCTTGCCTTAACCCAGCTGGGCCGTATTATATATGCGTCAGCTGAGCATCTGTCAGCTCAGCCGTGGTCTATGCAATTACTGGACGAGACCATCAGTCTCTGATATTATACCAGAGACTCTAAGAAAGATTCAGAATTCAGAAACAAGTTTTGACGATTTTGTGTCTAGGACCTCAAAGTAAATATTGCACAACTTATATTGTTTCATTATGAACTGCAACCTGAATGTTCAAATCAAATCCGAATCAAATCTCGAACTTTTAGTCTCGAACCAGCTTTCAATTATTTTATCTCGACCTTCGCATGTCATGACTCTGCTCATGGCTTGTGAGGCTCGAGTCGGCTCGTTTATATTCTATATAGACACTCGCAAGTCTCGAGTCAGCTTTTACTTATTTCATCTCGACCTTCGCATTTCATGACTCTGCTCATGGTTCGTGAGGCTCGAGTCGGCTCGTTTATATTCTGTGTAGACACCCACAAGTCTTGAGTTGGCAGCTTTCAATTATCTTATCTCGAGCTTCATATGTCATGACCCTGCTCATGGCTCATGAGGCTAGAGTCAACCGGAGAGCCAAGAAGTCAGCAGAGACGTAACTTGGATTTTCATTCGATGGTATTCATTTTTTGGAAAGACAGCTGAGATTGACTGAGCTGAGGACTGAGCTGAGTATATCTCGTCCTTTTCTTGCGATGCACTCAGCCCTTCTGTTACTTACGACAGTCAGCTGAGCATATCTCCCGTTCTTTGCGGTGTTTTTGGACTTTGCTCGACCGTACTTTGCGAAGAATTTTACCCAACGCACTGACTTTGCACATGAGAGATGTTAGAGAACAATGAACGGACAGTGAATAAATAAAACAAAGATATACGTCTACAATATTTCTATACAGGAACAATGCTAGCACTTCGCACCCTCTGCCTCCTTAATCAACCCATTGCCATTTCCTAGAACCTCCCTCTCATACATTCCAATGACTTCTACTTTTTCCTTACTCTTCGACGCTTCATCGAACACGTACCCTAGCCACTCTTTGACGAGTTTCCTCGCAAGTTCGATCCCTATGACCCGTTGACCCATGCAAAGTATCTGAGCATTATTCGAAAGGATGGCACGTTCGACAGAGAAGGAATCATGTGCTGTTACAGCACGAATGGTGGGGACTTTGTTGGCAGATATTGCTACGCCTAGAAGGAGAATAAGCATTTACGGTCATCAGCAGAAGCAACAAAACCCACCGAGCCCAGTCCCACAAATCAGCAACCCCCTATCGGCCTCGCCATTGGCGATTTTACGTGCAGCAGCTACGGCGACGTGAGGATAAGCGGTCGTCTCATCTGCACCCACACCAACGTCGATGATTTCGGTAACGCGTGGGTCTTTGGCGAGGTCGGCTTTCAGAGTGTTTTTATACTGGAGACCTGCATCCTGTAAAGATTAAGGATTCAAGTTGGTTGAAAAGAAAGGCGAAAGAAAGACACACATCACATCCAATGACGATGCGCCATTTAGGAACTGAGGCTGCCGGAGGAGACATTGTTTGGACGAGGATTTTCAGTAGGCGTTCACTTTTGAGTGCCCCAAAGGTACTTGTAAGTACAACACCATGACTATGCCAAACTTCCAGTAATTCCGAGCGAATGCCAATAGGGCCCTAATAGGTCCTAGTCCAGATCGCAGAAATTCAGGTACTCGCACCGCCTGGAAGTAAAAAGTTCAAACAAAGCTAGCGCAGACGGAATCTCGTAGCTTACGTAACATTGTTCCGGGCGGAATAAACGCGTCTTCCCGCGAGTGGTTTTGCCCGCGCCTCCAATGATCCTTCCGAGCGGCAGCCATTGCCAGGCCACGTCCCGACGCTCCCTCTGACACCGAGTCGACTGGGATTGCGTGTATGTCCGGCTAATTTGTAGGTGCCTTTTGCCTAAAAATCCACAGGATGACGTTGGGTCTTGTACTCATTTTTGTCACCTGCGGAGAAACCATTGTAACACTCTTCTCTGTCCCTTTATCTCTGCCAAAGTCAAAAGCTTGTAGGTATATATAGAGGCGGCTTGTGAAAAAAAGAAGATCATCTGTAGCTTTTCTATTCTACGCACGTGTATCAAAGTTGCCATGTCTTCTGAAGAACGCAACGTCGTCCTCATTACTGGAGCTGCTGGCTGGTTGGGTGGTCTTGTAAGCCCTGCATCAAGCTTTCTTCTACCAAAAACTAACGTCTCTACCCCCAGCTTTCTTCAGCTTTAATCGCCGATCCCGAAACTCCCAACGTCTCCTTCATTCTTGCTGACATCGTCGAGCCCAAAGCACCACAGGGCGCAGAATCCGTTTGTATCAAGGCAGACCTGACTTCTCAGGATGAAATCGACAAACTCTTCAACACCAAGCTGGGCATTCCTGATACGATATACTGTTTACATGGGATTATGAGTCGAGGGTCGGAGGATAATTTTGATTTGGGTGTCAAGGTACGCTTGTTTAAACTCTTCTCTGTCGTGTGCTGATGGTGAATGAACCAACAGGTCAACATCGACTCTATCCGCTACATGCTCGAAGCTGCCCGCTCATACGGACCTAAACTTGGCAAACCTATCAAGTTCATCTTTACCTCCTCATTAGCTGTGTACGGTGGTCCTCTCGTACGTTTTCCTCTCCTCTCCGTATCGTTTTTCTCCTTGCGCCACTCCGTTCTAACCCCGCCCCCTTATCCGTATCTATAGCCCGACGTCATAACACCCCACACAATCGCCACCCCCGAAGGCGCCTATGGCATGGGAAAGCTCACTTCAGAACTCCTTGTCAACGAGTATTCTCGCCGCGGCTTTGTCGACGGACGAATTATCCGTCTACCTACAATCGTCGTCCGCCCTGGTCCTCCTTCCGCCGCAACGTCCGCTTTCATATCGGGCATCATTCGGGAACCTCTTTCCGGTGTGAGAGCGGTATGTCCTGTGGGTGACTCTCTCGAGTCGGAGGAACTCGATAAACTGGCAGCGTGGCTTGCGAGTCCGGAAACAACGATCAAGAATTTCGTTAGGGCGAAACATGTCGAGGGAGACAAGTTTATGAAGCATACAAGGGTAGTTTGTTTACCAGGGTTTACTGCGACAGTTAGGGAGGAGTTGGAGGCTTTGAGAGAGGTGGCAGGGGAGGAGGCGCTGAAGCTGGTTGAGTTCAAAGACGATCCAATTAACAAGTGGGTTATTCTCTGTTAAGTAGGATGTTTGCTAATACTGCGTCTAGGAGGATCGTCTCTTCCTGGCCTGCGAGATTTGACAACTCGTATGCATTGTCGCTTGGATTCTTCGTCGATGAAGGAGGAATGGTGCCTATTGTGAGGCAGTTCAAGAAAGATCTTGAAGAGGGAAAGGCGTGAGTACGTCATCAGGGACGTAATTTTATTTCTTCAAGGAATTAGGGTCTGAACGCGCGTCTGCTTAATGTACTCTATACCATAAATGTATTCTGCAACTCTATTCCAATCATCAAGATAGCAACTCGAAGAATATCGCCTTGTTTAAATCATCTACGTACAGGTTTCGTCCGATACAAATACTTGTTTTTAAACTGTCTCCTGCTTCCTCTAAAACTCCAATCTGCATTGAAAAACAGTGATTCCTCTACGGCGCTGCGAGAATCTTGTTTAAACCATTCGCTCCAAGGAATTTCGCTCTCCTTTCCTGCATTTTGTAGGTGTACTAAGCAAACGGTGGCATTCCGATAGTATCCGTGTATCAATTTCAGCTCCTCGTTATCGATACTTGGTACAAGCTCGATGTCACCTTGCCATACCCGGATAGAGGAGGTATCAATCCAAAGGTATCGGAGTCCAAGTTGACGAGCAATGGAGAACACGGACGAGTTGCTCTTTGTCAATCGAGAAAGTTCTGTCAGCTGAGAGACCTCTGACAGTAGGGAATGCTCCGTTGCTTTTTGGAGGGCTGGAGATTGCCTTTTAGACTTTTTTAGGGCACATTTGAACAGATGAAAAGTTCGCCGTATGATTCCAGTTTTGGGTGGTAGATCTACAGACTTCTTTTCATACTTTGGCTCCATTGGCGTCCATTGGTAGAGGAGAACAGCATATGGTAGTACGGCGTTTCCGTCAGAAAGATGGACAATTTTGAGTGATGAAGTATCGATGAAGAATGGAGGGCATGCCTGCAGGTAGGTTCAGTACAGAAAATATGAGATTCAGAACTTGACTTGACAACAACCTTAATTTCCCTGGAAAACCACTCAGAAGGAGGAGGAATTGGATAACCAGCAGCGAGAAACCTCCAAGTCAAGTATTCCAATACAACCGAAATAGAGACTTCCGGATGAGTACGAACAAACTCATCCTGAAATCTGGCCAATGTTCTCTCTACAGGTTCGTCATAGTACAGTTCCATCCGAACATCCAAGATTACCATAAAGCAATACACAAAATCTTGGAGCTTGGCAACTTGTCGGTCCTCAATCCACTTTAGCCTCGTCTTCACATCCACTTCCCCGACAGACATTGTGCCCTTAACCACTTTTGGAGGAATAGATGTTGCAGAAACTAAATGGTGTTGAATCTGTGACCTTGTGCCAATGAAAGTCCAGTTCTGGTCAAAAAAGATCTCTTCCTGAGGAGCTAAAAGCCCTTGGAGTGTCCACCCGTCTTCGAACCATTTGCTACTGATAATATGGTCTTTCTGAACATCGTTCAGATAGACTAGGCAAACTGCCGAATTTCTATAATACTCAAACATCGAATTTATATCTTGGGAAAATTTGTCTTTGCCAATACAGCAGATGTCGATCCAGAGATATTGAATGCCTAATTGGCGAGCCATCAAACAAGCTTGTTGTATGATTTGGTAGTTGGACTTCCCCTCAAGGTTGACTTTTATGTCAGGGTCAGTCGCGGCCTCCCGGAATTCCTGGTAGCAAGCCTCTTCTCTATTGATCCAGCTATGAGAAAGAATGGCATATGGTTGGATGATATTGTTGTCAGCATTGAGATCAATGAGTTGGATGGTTGATGTATCAATGAAGCATCGTGGCCATACCTATAGCATCTTCAGTGTGAGAAAGTCTTCAAGTTCTTGATTACATACCTCGCCATATTCACAGACAGGCCAAGAGACAGGTGGAATTGGAATTCCTAACGAGAGGAAACTCCAAGTAAGATTTAAGGGGTTTAAATCTGAGTCCCATTCCATAATTTTCAGCTTCTGAACCAGCTGATGCTGCAACCGCTGGAAAGTTGTTTCCACTTTCTCCTCCTCGTAGAGGATTTCAAGCTCAATGTCCAGGATATCCAGCAGACAATACGCCAAATCTTGTGGCCTAGTTGTCCTCCTCCCTCTTATCCACCGTATTCTTTCTGCCAAGCTCAAATCCTTGACTGACATCTCATCCTCAAGGATTTTTGCACGTATCCTGGTCCGGTGGAATATAGATGCCTTGTTTTGTCTTCTGCTTCCGATAAAATTCCAGTCTTGGTTAAAAAATAGTTCTTCCCGAGGAGCCACCAGCTCTTGAAGTGTCCAGCCTCGCTGGAACCATTCACTTTCTTCAATCCCATCGACGCTTTTCACATCGAAAAGATACACTAGACAGACGGCTGAATTCCGATAATACGAATACATCGATTTGATGTCATGTGCGACATCAGTATGATCACTCCGATCGATGCAGCACGTATCAATCCACAAGTAATCTAGCCCGAGCTGAAGGGCAACGGTGCAAGCTTCCCGTATTTTTTGATAACCTGCAGTTTTCTCGACTGTAGTCTTCAGAACAAAATCGGTAGTTGCTTGTAGGAATTCTTGATAAGAAACCTCTTGCCCATGTATCCACCGATGAGACAGAATAGCATATGATGGGATGAGGTCATTCTCAGTGAATTCGACGAGTTGAAGAGAAGACGTATGGATGAAACGTCGTGGACATCTCTTTGAATTAAGTCAGTATGAAAATTTCAATACACTGCCTATAGACTAATACTTACATTGGATTCACGAGAGGGCCAGGAAATGGGAGGCACTGGATAGCCGGCAGCAAGAAAACACCGCCAACTTAAGAATTCTAGCACCAGAGGTATCGGTACGTGTGGATGAGTTTGAATAAACTTTTCCTGAAATGTCGAGAATGTCTTCTCTGCCGGCTCATCGTAATTGACCTCCATCTCAACCTCAAGAACGCCCATAAGGCAGTACACCGTATCGTGTGGCTTTAGCGAGGTCCTGCTGACGAGCTGAACCCATCTTAACCTTTCCTCTACAGTGACATTGCTGATAGGCGGTGCGTCTGCCAGAATGTTCTGGCCAAGTCCAATTGTAGCCGAAATTCCCTCTGCTAAAAGCCGTCTGCTCTCCAACAAACGCCAATGTCCGTTGAAAAAAAACTGCTCTCGAGGTGCCACGAGTTCCAAAAGTGTCCATCCCCGTTTGAACCACCGGCTTCGGTACCAATAATCTGACATCTCTTCACTTATATCATCCAGATATACGAGGCAGACCTCGGAATTTTGATAATACGCATAACGCAACTGTGTAAACCCATCGTTTTCCCTCTGGTCGTTACAAGTATCAATCCAAAGATACCTGATCCCGAGCTGAGTCGAAACAGAACAGGCCTTCCGCAACTTTGAATATTCGGACTGTTCCTCGATTTCAGTCTGATCGTCAAAGACTTCTTGATGAAGAAATTCCTGCCAGTTGTTTGGAAACCCAGATATATGAGAAATAATGGCATATAGCGGGACTTTGTCTGTGTCATCAAAATCGACGACGAGTAAAGAATGTGCATCGAGAAGACGACGGGGCATCTAATATAAGTGCATGAGAGACGTCCATAGGCAATAAAACAGAAGATACCTGACGTGAGTATACTGTGAGACTGTCCGGAAGCATCAAGAAAGTTAGAAGTTTGACTGAGGCTTCACGGAACGGTAGGAACTGGCAGTGGGCCCGTGGTACGGAACAGGAGCAAGCGGTCTTGTTTAAAGACAAAGTTGAATTTCGTCTTAAGGCAGAAAAAACTAAGAAAACGGTGGGGTGAAGTCTGGTGAAGTTTGCGCAGTCAGTCTGGTGTCGCAAAAAGCGCAATGTCACACAGCCCTTCTTAACAGCTACTTTTCAACAGCTACTTCTTAACAGCTACTTCTTAACACAGCCCTTGACAGATCCGCCGGCCCGCTTTGGCCTTTTCCTCACATATAAAGCTATAGCTATGCATGGATATTATGATTCTACACCGAACATCCATCGTTTATTCAAGTTATTCACCCCTCTTCCGAAACATTACTTTTGCGTTCTGGTTGGGAAGAACAGCATTGACAAACAAAATCGGATCAGGTATAACCTTCCGGTCGTTCTCGAGTTTGACATCGTAAGTCAACAGCGTGTGAGCAACGAGCGTCTTTAACTCGTTCACAGCGAAGAAACGACCGGGACTTGATGAGGGAGATGAGCCATTAATAGAGACGTCCAAGGAGAAGGCGTCTCACCAAGCATGCCTCCCAGTTCCAAAGAAGAAATAGTCTTTGTTCGGCGTAATCATCTGGTGCTTAATACTGGCACCTTCTTCACTACCTCGCATTTCCGAGAATCTGAACGGCTGGAATTCATCCGGGTTTTCGTAGTGACGCTAATATCATCGCCTCGCTTAGCTGAGCATTAAATTCAGTAAAAAGATGAACTTACTTCATCGTGATGCATCGCATAGACTGGGATAGTTATAACTGAGCCAGCGGGGACCGTTGTTCCATCGGAGAAAGTGAAATCTTTCAAAACCTTCCGGTCGGAGATCACTAAAAAGGAGGCTCATTCGCAAAGGAAGATATAAATAAAACAATGCTTACCTTCGCTTATTCCCGTAAATCTCGCGACTTCTTTCATAAAACTGTCTACCTTGCGTAGATAGCTCATAGAAACCTTGTTCCAGCCATGTTGTTCCGTCACCGACTCGATCTCCTGTCGAAGTTCTCTGATGACATCGTCTGGTTGAACAGCAAGCCAATAGAGGACTTGAGAGAAAGACTAAGGCATAGGTCATTAACAGGGCGGATAGTGCAACAGAATGCATACCATGCTCTAAACAAGAGGATCACTATAAATTTCAAAATTATTGGAAGATGAACGCGTGCACGTTACCGTTGTATGTATAGCAGCCATGTTGATGTTCAATAAACGCATTAATAGATCGTCCACGGTACGATATTGTCCTCCTGGATTCTCCTCTAATAACCAAGTAATAAGGTCATTCTAAGGGAGCGTTCAGATTTGAGAATGACCGGCCAATGTATTCTTCGTCCCCTTACCGGTTTGTCAGCTCTGTCTCTACCATACTGATCCTCCTGTTCTATTCTTTCTCTAATGACGTGACCAATGTGACGGCGCGCGCGCTTCATAGCATTTGCCCTGGGACTCAATAGAATGCCGACAATTCTTAAATTCAAGCTAAGGGCTTGTACAAGAACCAAGACTACGAGCACTCACGGTTTCAGGATACTAGGGAAGAGATTGATAATGGCTGCACTTCCGAAAACTTTGACAGTGAATTGGATATTGAGATCCTAAGGACGATCAGAACAAAGTAAGAAGTAAATAACTGAATACTTGCCAGCCAATCTGGCTCTCGGCCTAATCAACGAAGGTTCAATCTTTAGTCTTATGTAGGAAAATACAGAAGCAAGACACACATAAAGGGAGCCCGACAAACAAACGATTAGTTGTTCTACAAACCACTCTCATTATAGTATCAACCGCAGGAACAGAGACCCAATCTAGAACCAAGTAGAAATTGTCAGTTGAGGGATGATAAGGATCACAAGGCAACGCACCTTCAGACACCGGGATCTCGTCCGCAAAGGCTGCCATAATTTCGTCTCTTACATCCGAGAATCTCACAGCGATATTTTTTGTAAGAGCACTCCGGACGACATTTACATGATACAAGTGCATGCGATGAGACTTGCCAAGGGTATGGTCAATTTGGAGGCTCTGGAAACGGGTATAAATCAATATCCACGTGTCACAAGCAGGCGAAGCATCCATACTTCATTAATAGCCTCATCGAAAGAGAGCACGTCGTCAGGAGCCTTCTTGATATCGTTGAGCAAATCTGGACCAGTAGCAATGATTGCCCAACGGTCGGGAATGCGAACTTTGAAAAGCCTCCCATGATACTGCAGGGCGTATTTCAGAAAGGAGGACGACACAGACAGGGAGGTTACGCACTTTATCATATCCCTCCTTTACCACTTCACGGGCATGCTTAACGTAGTGGACACCACCCCAGAGAGAGCTCCAGAAACCATTCGACCCGACGGTGGGAATCCCCTCCAGCTAAAAGGCGACTTGATGAGTCTTCGGTGGGACATTCATGAGGAACGCTACACACCTTTGCCATCTCCATCTGAGCACGCAATAGCTTCGAGAAGACGAAAAGTGCACCGAAAGTGACCAAAACGACAGGCAAACCTAAGTTAGACATGATAGACGGATTGAAAGAATCAGAGGCATTGAGACTCGACATATGTAGGCGAGTCCAAAAAAATGACAATGGAACTCCTGAGCATATCAGCACTCCCACCTATTGAATTTAACCCCAGAAACGGAGAAACGAGTGTAATACCGACTTGTCATCGGATGCCTCGGAAGCCGGACCTACAACTTGAGCACTCAGAATACGCGAATGGTCGAGCAACGACCAGCCCAAACTGTTTTGTCCATTTGAACCTTTTGTACCAGCTATTTCGTCTCCTCTACTGCGTTTCAGGGAATGTCCAATACAAGCGAACAGTCAGGGATGTACAATCAGTCTGCTCAAGGAACCGTATTTTCCGAGGATACTTCAAATAAGGAATGCCATTGCGTGACATAGATGCAGCTCTTAATTTATGTGCCAGAAGAGATTTCGCTGGACTTATTCATCAATAGCTCGCGAGGAGCTATCAGGGGACACAATGTTGCATAAAATAAGTGTGGAAGTTTTCCAGTCTTGTGAAATGGTTCACACTGTAGAAATCAAACAGTGGTGACGACGTAGATGAACGCTACACGACGCACCTATCTAGATCCTGGACCCAAGCTTCCATCAGGTCACTGATCATTTCTCCACTTCTGACAGCTTGCTGCTTTGTATCATAATCGACCAATGGCACGAAGCAGCAGCCAGGGCGGTCCGGCCTCCTTGACCAGTCATCTTATAGGAGGTCCAGATAATTTAGTGGAAGATACAAATAGGCGTATAAAACCATGAGATTCATCCGTAAGACGTGGAGAGGAAAAGGAAGATGTGATGCCAGCAGTTGACATTGGTTCATTTGTACTGCACTGCCACCACGCGACTTTTTTTCCTTCCATCTATCTTCAGGTGCCTGTTGCGGAGCCAAGCTTTTACAACGTCGGCCTGAGTAGACAATGAATACGGCTCTTCGTACAAGATTTGAACCATCTCTGGCGAACACTACCGCAGTTGGATCATCAATTCCTGCATTGTCCAGTTCAAAAGCCTCGGAAAAATACATACCTCTCATCACTTGTCCTGCTAATTTCCCTCGGGACTTGGTGACTTTTTTCTTTCATAACTTATCAATGTCGCTCAATACTTGTTATGCAGTTTGAGGTCGCGATATCCCAGCTCGTCCACCATCCCGAATACAATTCAACTCTTATTCTTCGTTCCGAAACCATTTCAGATTTCTCGATTGACCCTGAAGAGCTGCAATCCGAAAACTTTGTGGTAAAGATACCACATTTTGATGACTTGTATCCAACCAGATGCATTCACCGAAAGCTCCTACCAAGGAGACCGGCAAGAGACTCGAGTCTTGAACAGTATTGTACATTATATACATCTTTTGGCCTTGCTGGATCATCCTTCCATTCTTGTGAAGTCGAGACGACTTCCCCGACTGCTGATATGCTCATTTTAACCCCAATCACTTCATCCGAACACCCTTTACCTTATTACCATCCTCGGGTTCATCATCTTGCCTTTCGCTATCTCGAAGATCCTTCTTTGATTAATGAGACGGGAATTCTCCGCATCGAGGTCCTCCCTCTTCCTGACGTTGAGTCACCACTAGATCCAAACGGTCGCTTATATCGCACTTGCCTTGCACTCCTTGAAACACTGCATCGTTATGGATGGGGGGCCATGACCAACTACCAAAAGCGTGTCCATCATGATGTTCTTATCTCAAGAGAGAGGTATCAAGACTTGTACCTGGTCATGCGAGAGAGACATAAAGGACTGGTTGAAACGTGGAAGGAGGTGACAGACCCTTTGAAACATGTTTTCGAGGATATCGGAATTGCGACATACCTTATGCTCCTATGGAAAGATACTTACAAAGAAGGACCAGACAAGGAGGATGATGAGAGATATGACAATGGATCTGAACCATGGCATAAATGGCCCCAGGCGCCTGGCGGCTTTCTCGATTTGGGGTGCGTTCATTTTGTAAAATAGGATGGGCGTTTCAATCAAGTGTTTCTATTCCCAGATGTGGTAACGGCCTTTTGACCCACATTCTCGTAGCTGAGGGCTACGATGGAATCGGAATTGACGTTCGTGCTCGGACATCTTGGTCTGCCTATCCCGAGAGTACCCAAAAAAGTTTGCATGTTCGCGCTTTCGATGCTCTTTCTGAGTTTACCGAGGACGCTCATTCTGAAATCTTCCGCAAGGACATCTTTATTATTGCAAATCATGCTGATGAACTCACACCTTGGACCCCCGTTCTCGCAACACTCTGCGCTGCCTCGGGGTATCTCTCCATTCCTTGTTGTGCTTGGACATTTGACGCTCGTTATTCTCGATCTAAAGCAGATGTATTCCCACTTCCGGAAAGAAGATACGAGTCTATGGAAAGCTTTGTGAAGACACTAGCGCTCGGTGGTGATGGCAGTAACTCCAGCGGATACTCGATGTATCGTATCTGGCTGGCTTCACTTAGTCTACACTGCGGGTGGGAAGTGGAATGTGAGACTTTGAGGATTCCAAGTACGAGAAACTGGGCCTTGATAGGTGAGTAAGCAAATATTAATGGCCCTTCGCTGAAGTTAACTATGAACTCTTGATTGCAGGACGGAAATATGCATCCGAAGTTTCGAGAGTAGTTGCCCTAGAACACGTCAAGGAGATCATCGACACAGTCAAGCGACGAGGAGTATTCAAACCCAGAAAGCCAGAAGGCAAAGAAGATGGTCATTAGTAAATGAAAAGAAGAGCGGCCTATAATCATTCTACCGTATTGTAAACGAAGCTGCTCACAGAGATTGCTTTACCGCTCAAAGATAATCATACTCCATTCACTCGCACTTTCCGTGTTTCCGAAATTTCAGCTTCTTGAGCGCATTCTCACAAAGAAGTCGCCGGTTCAATAAAGGTCGTTTTGGACCCAGGACACATGACCAACCACTGGCAAAGAGTCTTGATGCAAACTCCAAACGTCGCTTATATACCATCATCGGTACAGAATTGGCCCCTGAAACTCAAGTCGGAACGCATACAAGTCCGTTTCGACGTCTTCGGGACCCAGTATCTTGTGCGGGAAGTGATCCCCCTTTGGTATGCCGCGAGTAAGGAGGGTTCAGGTTCTGGATTTTTTACAGTGTTTCGATTTATGCTGTTAATGATACCCTCCCAGCGATTCTAGCGTGGATTCATCTTGTGACCTTTCACACCTATACAGTTATTTCTGCTTCTGACACGTACAAGAGCCACCCGTGCCAGATAAAGCAGAAACTCAGGGGCAGGCTACGAGGTAAGGTGGTTTTCCTAGCTATATAAGTAACACCAATCCAATATCCTCACCTTCTGCCCAACAGAATGCCAGGCCTCACGGATATGAACACCCTCGCGAGTCTTATGTGCCTATGCCTGGCACTGTATCTTGTGAGACACAGGCAACGAAAGGGCCTAGCCCTTCCACCTGGCCCTAGGGGCGTGCCTCTCCTTGGAAACGTTCTTCAGATTAATCCCAAGAAAATCTGGAGAGAACTGGAGATATGGGGAAAGCAATATGGTAATTCTTACCCAGTGTCAGTCGAATTGACATTATCATTGACGCCTTGAACAGGGCCGCTCAACTACCTTAATTTGGCCGGACAGTCTGTTGTAGTTATCAACTCTCAGAAAGTCGCTCGCGATCTCTTCGAACGCCGAGCAGGAAATTACTCGTCGAGGCCCCGGAACATCGTTTGTGGTCAATATCTCTCAGGTGGATACAATATGTTCTTGTTACAGCACGGGGACGATATGTACGTTGCATGTCTACGTTATAGGACCATAATTTTCTGAATTGTCGCTGTATAGGTGGCGGAGAATGCGGAAGTCTAGTGTACATGCTCTCGGGCAGCGAGTCGCCGTTCAGTATCAACCGATCCAAACCAATCAAGGCATCTTACTTGCCTATGATATATTGCAATCGCCTCAACATTGGAGTGACCATATACACAGGTTGTAGAAGCTTGTTAATCTTGCTGATAACTACTGCTTAACTCAGTGCTAGAGCCATAGCATCATCTATATTATCTATAGTATATGATCTTCCACCCATCCAGACTCTACCAGATCCTGCGACAGATTTCATGAACGATTTTATAGCGCGTTTTGCTCAAGCCATGTGTCCCGGTGCTTATGCTGTCGAATTCCTACCGATCCTTGATTACGTTCCTGCATCTTTAGCAAGATGGAAGAGGGACGCAAGGGCGGACTTCCATTTTTACACACAAACCTTTGAGAAAATGTTCGCCAAAGTAAAGGAAGATTCAGTACGTGCAATCAATTTCAAAGTTACGTTCATCTTCTCACATTTCGTAAAGCTTAAAGGAGAAGTGGAACAAGCCAGCTTCTGTGCGACGCTCTTAAAACCCGAGGCCAAACATGGAATGAGCGACCGGGAGTCTGCATGGCTTGCCGCTACCCTCTAGTGCGTGTTGCATTCATTTTTTTCGCAACTGGAATTGACTTGCTAAACGCAAGTGTGGCTGGTTTCGAGACTGTGAGTGGTCGAGAATAAATCATGAATCTCAAGGCTGTCTCTCATAATAAAACAGTCTACCGCTACCCTCGGATGGATAGTATTTTGCATGCTACTATTTCCAGAAGTACAGCGCAAGGCCCAGGAAGAATTGGATCGAGTAGTGGGAAGGTCGAGATTGCCCAATTTCGCCGATGCTAAACATCTTCCCTACATACATGCTATCATTCGAGAAGTTAGTCTCGACGTAGTCGCATTGATCATTGGCTGATGGACTAACGACAGGTTTTACGATGGAGACCACCAACACCGATATCGATCCCCCATGCTACAGTTAACGTAATTCAGGATTGACTGCTTCTATTGCCTCAGGACCTGACTTTTTCGTCTAGGACGATGTATATGAAAACCATTTCATCCCAGGATCCAGTCTCTGCCTTGCTAACGTCTGGTAATTCGCACAGTAGTCCTAAATGCTGCTTCCGGCTCAATGCCCTCGTTTTAATGCTCTAGGTCTATCAATCGCGATCCTGAGGTCTATGGGGAAGATGCGGACGATTTTCGCCCAGAGCGTCATCTCGATATTGATGGAACCCTCAAAGATCCGTCTGGAGAAGGTCATTTTACATACGGATTTGGACAGCGGTATGCGTTGGTAGCTTTATTTTGTCTTGCCTCTGGTTAACCCTCTACTTTCATCATAGGGACTGCGCTGGAAGACATGTCGCAAACAATAGTTTATTCATCTATACGGCGACAATCCTATGGACAATGGTAATCGAGCCCCCGAAAGACAATGATTTCAAGCCCATCATTCCAAACATAACCGACGAGAAGACTGATGGCGTTGCATTGTCAGTGTCTTGCACTCGAAGAATTCCTACCAGTCATTTCTAATGGTATATTTAGACATCCACCGGCATTCGACATCATGTCAGTGCCTCGGTTTGACCAAGCTCTTGAAATCTTGCAGCATTCCAGAGACGAGATTATGATTCAAGCATCTCGCCGGGCTTGATCAATACAACTTATCAAGATCAACACAGAAACTACCTGGCACGCAGTTATCGAATCCAATCGGCACTAATATTTAAATGGGAGCTTAGGGTATCAGAGAGTGTACGATTATCAGAAATTTAGTGATTCGGTACGACTTACGACGTTTTACGACCTGCCTGATTTACTCGATGACCTTGCTTTTTTCTTTCCGAATCGATTAAACGACAAAGTTTTACTCAGCGATCTTGTTCTCGTTGCTATTGTTCTGATTATCAGGCGCGACTAGTGCCCGATCGAGCATTGTACAACTCTCAATCAGTACTCAATATTACTGCGATCGAATACAATAAAACTTTGGAACCTCTCCGACTTGCTAGCTACATCTATTTGACTTTAGCCTGGTCATTCGACCTTTGACTATCCATCATGCTCAATGTCCATCAGTCAAGCACCTGTCTCTGGTCCGATCCCACCGCTCCCTGGGACCTGAAGCTGAAAACCGAGCCAAACTCTAGGTACTTCGGGTTTTGTGTCAAACACCGAAGAACCTCCGGTTAAAAGGTCCTTCCATTTCTTACCAGCGTTTGAAAGCGTGATGAAAAATTTACTTGCGAGATTCCATTTTTTCAAATCTCGATCCAGAGAACTGCAAGCAAGTGCGTATTTTGATGTACTTTTTTCCTGGGGATGATCGTGGTTCTATGTGGTCATGCGTAGCTTTGGACTTTGGAGAACCCGATACGAGTGACTCCTGCACGTCATTAATAACTGTAGGTGCTGATACATAGAATACGTATGCGCAGTGCCTGCAATCACGGAAATTTGGTTATATACGCTTTTTGAACGGGACTTATCCGCACTTAAAGCACGAGATTTAGATAGCTCAATGATCCAGCCTTGACTAGGAGCTAATAGTCCACTTACTCCTTGATCAGGTTACCAATTCAGCGTCATATTCACAGTATTGAAGTGTACGTAGAGGCATGTACTCTACTCTATACCAGATCCTACATAACACGAGGCCGTTCTATTCGCACTCTACAATTACAATCGGGCGTTTCAAGTTTTGAAAGTGCCTATGACTCATGTGTATGAAGGAAAGATTTCCTATTACAAACCTGAGCGGCTCCGCTTGAGTTTTTTTAGTTGAAAGATCAAAGGGTTGACGCGCGTTGACGGTCGACTCGAGCACGTTGTTCTGGAAGGCCTAGGATGATCGACCCCCGGATCATCATCGATGCAGTCAAGACGTAGCAGGCGCAATTCTAATAAATGGAAAGGATAGGACCGTCGTGGCGAGCAACACGCAGCGCGTAGCACACGGAACTAGTTACTTACGCTTACAGCTACAAAATGCGATCGCTTCAAAAGTGTGGGGTACGGATAAGACTCGAGTCTAATTTGGAGCAGAGGAGACCACTTCAACTTTACCTTGCGGCGACTAGTTCACCGCTGAAAATCTAGATATTCGGCGCTGAGAGTTGTAACCCGATAAAGTCGAAATCGAGCATTCGCTGACTTGTCTTGTGGTAAAAAGAAGAAAGAAAAGCCTGCGTGATACTGATCGCTGCGATCACTCCGAGTCTCGGAACAGGCTGCAGGCAAGTACACATCCCGGTTGTACCCTATAGAGTACAAAACGCGGTTTATACCGTTTCCTATGCGTGGTACAAAAATTCAGAATGGGGATTCAAACGGTCAATTCACCAGTATTACTAACAAGTTTCTTCCAGGGTAACATTCAGAATCAGGGCCAACTCCCGCTCAAGGAAGGGCTCGGATGACCACGCCGCTGATGGAACAACGGGTCGGCGATTTGTTACCTGGTCCTGGTCTACAAGAAAAAAGGTCATGCACGGTCCCCTCCCTGACTTGACAGGAATTATAGAATATAATTTATTCCTCCAGTAGAACTGAGTTCAAGTCGGCGACTTGTCACCTGTGGTCCTGGTCCATGAGGCAAAAGGGGAAAAAGATATAATTTATTCTTCCAGTAGTACTACTACCGAGTCCAGCTGCGCGGTCCTGCGAAAAGGAGAAAAAAGTAAATTGAAAAGAATGTAATCTATCACCCTAGTATACTACATAATACTGAGTTCAGGTCGGCGACTTTTCACTCGCTACTCGATCCTGGTCCGCGGGGAAAAAGACCAAGGGAAAAATAAAATACTGAGTTCAGGTCGGCGGGGGAAAAGGTAAAGGAACAAAACAAAATTTAAAAAGTCGTGCTGACTTGATAGGAATTAAATTTCAAGTACATATGTATATATCCCTTAACTGAGTACGAAGTACATCCTGGAATGACACTAAGAAAACGCCGCTATGTACTTAAATTAACACCAAGGGATGATGCAGATGGCTCAAAGCTGGCGCTGATTGGTGCGATATACATATTGTACTTACAATGGTTGGCAGACGTCAAAAGAGAATGAGAATTCTGTTATTTGATTAAATAAATGGACGTCTTGACTACGGTCTAACAAAACTTTAAAGAAATCATTCTTGAAGTAGCCCCTGTCACACACAGACGTCTTCAGCTTCACACTCGAAACAAATGCATATAACCATATTTATTTATTCATTCATTCATTTCTTCTTCTTTCCCCCCTTTCTTTCTATAAGTAACAACTAGGTAGCATAGGTAAGTAAGCAGGGCATGCATAAAACACGCGTCTAAGTAAAAAATGACAAAGTAAAATGGCAAGCAAGCTAAAAGTACACGACAGAGACGACGACGATACTATGTACATGGGTTGGTTGATTTGAGTTATACTTTATGTTACTGTTTGAAAGGAGTGGGTCGCTTGGACCCTAGGAAACAGAGGAAGTAAGGCAGAGGAAGGGAGAAGACGGGAGGAGAGGGGAGAGAGGAGGGGAAGAGAAAGCAAAGGGAGCGATTAAACATTAAATACTATCGGACAACGTTTGTAAAGGAAAGAGAAAAGACACAGACAGACAGACAGACAAGAGGTATCGCGTAGTTGTATAACTTACATGCGTATATGAGTATGTATGTATATGCCGAGAGAGAGAGGGAGGAGAGAAAAAAAGAGTGTATGCATGTTCCACAGGAAGATTTCCAATCCAAATAAAGGACAAAGGACGAGTTAGCAAAAAAGACAACACGTTGAAAGTTGAAGGTTGAGGGGGAAAAGAAAAAGACCCAGGGTTGAGGAAGTGTAGGTTGAAGTGAAGGAGTAAATTCCATGTATGTATCACCGAAAAAAGAGCCCAAAATCAAAGGAAAAAAAAAAGGACGAAAAAAGCCAAGAACAAGAACCCAAGAAATAGGACCAAGCAGTTGACGTTGAATCACTTTCTTTTTTTCTTTTCGAGACGGAAAAAAAAACAAGACAAGAAAATTAGTCCAATTCCACGCTCACGTTCTACTTGCCCAAAATCCACCCCAACCCCAAAAACCTCTTCCCCTCCTTCTTATCCCCATCATCCTCCTCATCACCAAACATAGACCCACGATCACTCGCCAACGAAGGATGCGCAGAACTAGGAGGCTCTCCCAATCCTTCCACAGACGAAAAGCTTACGTAGCCTTCCATACGTCTACACTGAATCGAGGCTGTACGGGCGTTAAAATTCGACTGCGAGTTGATCGAAGAGGGAGAGGTAAACGCGGGAGACAAGGAAAAACTAGGACTCGGTCCATCAGGAGAGAATGAAGAATCCTTCGGAGCAGAAGTTGCAGACGTGGGAGAAACAGCAGATGTGAAACTCGCTTTTGTCGGAGAGGAGATTCGGGAGATGGAAGAAGCTTCTGTCAGCTCTGAAGGGTTCCGAGATAAACTCGGTCTTCCGAGACCAAGGTTTGCTCTTCCAGTGTTGGTACTCATACTCTTACTCCTCGCAACCTTTGAACCCTCCGCCACAGGCCTCGCAGTCGTAAAAGTCGACGCACTCCCTCTCCTCTGCGCAAGCGCCGAAGTCGACGGTGCCAAAGAGAGCGCCAACGGTGCAACATGATGAGGCCGAATCTTTCTCGGCGTCGCATCCTGTTCCAAATCAACCGCAGAATCACCATCAAATTCGCGTTCGCGTCTAGGAGGCGTAGGTGGTGGTGTGATCATCTTGCCGCTCTCTTTACTCGCCTCGGGGACTGGTTTTGATTTGGGAGAAGAAGCTTCTGCTTCTGCGGCGGCTCTCTCCCTCAACTCTCCCACGCTCGGAACACTTTCTAGCATACCTGGGAGGGTAAATGCGTGTTGTCTCTTTGGTGTTCCTTTCATCGTTGCAGAAGGGGAAGAAGGGGCGGGGGCTGTATGTGACCTCGTTCTCCCCGGCGAATTCGTGTGTGGGGATTGGCCACGGTAATAACTCGGGGAATGATAGGGTGAAGAATGAACATGAGGAGAATACGAGTTGGACGGGGGCAAAGAAGGTGTCCGGGGTGACATGTAGCTTTCCCTTTCTCGTTGTGTTTGGCTTGGTGTTGAGGGTGTTGGGAGTTGTGGGTTTGTCTGGATGGAAACAGTTGGCGTCATGGATGTCAGACGAGGAGATAAACTCACCTCTTCGCTCCCACTGCTACTCCCTGACCCTGCCTTTCCAGCCCATAACCATCCAAACATCGAGCCTTCCTTTCCTGTAGGCGCTGAACTTCGCTTTCTCTTCTTTTCATGGTTATAGTTGACATAGTCTTCGAATCTCTCTTCATCGCCATCCAATTCCTTTTCCTTGGAAGGACGGTAGATGCTCCCAGGAGATGTCTGAGCGACACTCCCAGCGCTCAAGACCCTCTCCAATCTCGCCTTGAGGACCTGTTCATGAGGCGTCAACGGGACTTTTGGGGCTGGCGACGACGACCGGTCGATATACGTATACGACTGGGAGCGCGCATGACCGTGACGTGGACTCTGAGCATGCCGTAATGATAGTGATCCCTGGGCAGGTGAGGGACTAGGACAAGGGCTGTGCTGGAGGTCGCGGCGTTGTGCGTGATGAGGGTTGCCAGCCGGTCCAGAGTAACCACCGGTATGGCCGCGCGTGGGAGTGCCGTTCCCATTCCTCGTTCGGTCGTCCGCCCAGGAACCAGAACCAGAATGGGATGTGCTCCCTTCGTCTGAAGAAAGATCGTCGCCGAGTGAGAATCCAATGAGAGGTTTCTTTGATGAACGAGGTGTAGGTGAGGAAATCATGGGTGTACGGAAGAGGAATGAGCCGTTCAAGAGGTCGGTGTCTAGTCTTGTTCGGGATTGGGAACGGGAGTGACGCTTCTTGTGGGACGTGTCGTCTTTACGGAGAGTTGACCTGAGAAGATGTTCCGACATGCTAGAAGAGGAGGTGGATGAAGATGGGTGTTGAGAAGAGGATGAGGTAGAGGTAGAAGAATAGGAGTGTTTTCGCAATGGAGTTGAAGGCATAGAGTCTGTTCTTCTTGGTTGGCGAGTAGCGGTATTATATGCAGAGACAGAGACGTCACGATCGACTAGTGGTGTCTCACCTACAGGTGGACCATCGGTATATTACTACACCTATGAACACTCGATCACTCACCTACTCGCCGTCCACGCGTGCTGGTCATTGCAGTAGAAACTTGTGCACGAGGTGGGGGCGTTTTCAGCGACAGTCTGCGGATGAGGCTGATGCTTGTCCTTGGCTGCTTTGGCTTGGGAGACGGGGTCGGAGTCGGAGTATCTTCAGGCAGAAACGAGACCGCACTCGTCGGTGTGTGTAGGACTGTCGAAGCACTGCTAGTGGCAGTAGCAATCGAGGACAATGAAGGAATAGGACTCAGTCCACTGCTAGCGAGGGACTGGGTATGGCGATGGCCTTTTGTGAGCAGGAATAAGCCAAAATTGCGGGGCACGGGACGGAAGAAGACAGTACCTATTCTGTGTAGTTGATTATAAGCACGCGAAGACTCGAGATCCATGTTCCACACGAGGTCATCCAGTCTACTTGTTGAAAGTCTTTCAAGGTATTCTTCTTAGCTAAGCCCTCAATTTTTCCCTTTACTTTAGCGTCCCCGATTTGGGTTTAGGACCCCAGAAATTAAATCGTCTCACGCTCCCTTTCGATCGGAAGACGTTGCCATACCAAATCGGTCCTGTCACAGCCCTGTCACACTACACACCGCCTCGGCATCTTCCAGCATGCACTAGAACGTCTCCAACACAGCGTCATTGATGACGGGGACCCCCTTCGACGCAGCACTAGAACTCGGAAAAACTCACTTGAACGAGGCAATTGGCAAAACCTCCTGCCTTCGAAGTTGATCGTACTTTCCAACCAAGGGCAAGGGACACCACTGCGTCAGTGCTCCCCACCGTATATAAGAAAGATAGCCCTGTGGAGGCTTCGACGAACGATACGCACATATCACCTCGACAGCATCCATACCCAAAATTTCCCTTGGTGGCGCGCGCCAAACCCCAAACCCCAAACCGTGCTGTACCCACTCTATAGCTTCCCTTCCTTTCCGGAGACTTCCAAATGCACATGCAGTTCATTCACATCCCCTTCCAAAGTTCCTTCTCTTGAATCTCAATCCATCTTCGTCACGCTTGACTCTCCCCTCTCGGAGATATATCGCTATCAAATCAGAGAACAATGTTCCGGATTACTTGGCCCTGGATAGGATACGAGTTTTGTTTTACTCTACGTTTTACTAGGTGACCATGCCGTATTCCCCGCCGGCCTCCCGCGAGGGATCAAATAATCACCATCTGATACACACAGCTAAAATATGATACCACCTTTGTATGCGTATGACATCGCGTCACACGTATATCATGACATACCTACTAGTGACTAGGCACCACGAATATCACCAAATACCGTCGGCCGTGCGCAGTTTCTCTCTCGGCGGGTCCTTTGGTTCACAGGCTCTAGTCTACCTATTTTCGTTTGCAGCCTCGTGCATCAAAAAAGAAAAAAAAAACTTGATCAGATTCAAAGTTCTCGGACACCTCCGATTTCAATTCCGGTTTCGGGCTCTTCAGGTCCGAGAATACTTGTCCACGCAAAAAAGGTTGTTCATAGGACCTCTCTACGAACATACGAAGATCTTCTGTTTCTATTCAGTATTCTGTTGAGCAATTCATTTGCGCAAGGGTTCTTCGTTCTCTTCAGAAAGTTGGAAGCAACTCTTTTGAAATCTCCTTGTCAATCTATTAATGAACCTTTCGCTTTCTCTCTTTGTATCACTCTTCAAAAGGCCATATTATCTTCAAGCCCTCGGCCAACGTCCCTGTTTTTTCTTATTTTCTTTCTTTGAATCTTTCCATCTGATAAACTCGTGTACATCCTTCCTTGGATCCCCGCAGATCATCGAACTCGCGTACGGATTTACACACACACACGCGAGTCCGAGTTCGAACCGTTATTATCAAAATCGTATCATATCGATACAACAAGTAGAATACTCGTGTACCGGTGTAACCATGCTTACTCTTCCTTTTTTCACTATCTAACATTGATCTATTATCTAGCTAGCAAGCTACACCAACACCGACATGTCCAACACACTCCTCAGCACTCAGGAGTCCAAGTCAGCGGAACGCGCGTCTCACTTGACATGCTAAAACGCAAACGTCGTGTTATTCTAATCGCTTCTTTACTCACCTTCCCTTTCCCTTCCCCACTTCCCCAAAGTATTTCGGAGTTTCAAGCTGTTTCAAGCCCTCGGGTTGATCTTACCGACTCTTACATACCGGCTAGAACCTGGTAGTCCACGGATGGACGGAATGTACGGAACCCTGACTCCCAACTCGATCCGCTCCCTCCCTGCCCTACCTACCTCTAGGTCCGTATAGGACCCTGCCCGAGCGCGTTTTCCGCAGCTCTACTTTAACTTGCACGCGTAGTCAAAGACTCAAGGCTCAAGGTTCAGACTGGGTTTCGGAGGACATAAACCGACTAGACTCGCACTTCTACAAATCCAAATACATAGAGTCTCAAGCTCGCTTGCATCATTCTTGGTTTCCAGCAACTGTCGACTTTTTTTTTTTCACGGAATTAAAATAAAATAAAAAAAGCAAAAATCAAACGTGACAACGACTCAGGGCCGTTGACCATCGCAAACGTCCGCGGAACGAGCCTTTTCTAAACCCCGAATAACACATATTTGCCAATTCCCTACAATCACGCGATACCTCAAAAACGAAAAACACGGGTACGGAAGACGCGTACGTACGCGACGCGACGCGTCCAGTAGACGGAATTTCAAATTTGTTTGGTTTTTTGGGGACTGGGCTTGCGCTAGGCCAGGACCAGGGCCAGGTACATACATACTTTTTCATCAAAGACAAAGACTCCGGAGGTTTTATCAAGGCTCGAAGGTTGGATCCGAATAGCTGGAAGTAAGTATGTATGCACCGACTTGCGGACGCGAAGAGAGGATGGTTGTCTAGACAAAGGTGTCCAGGCGCGTTCGACATACAGTAACATAATCATTCCAAGCATTGAAGTGATGTTGCCAATGTCCGATGTCTAGATTCTCCGAGACCGAGTATTACATATTACATACCCAGGCTTACTCTCGCCTTCCGTGTCATCAATTAATGGTCTTTCGCTCGGAGCTCGGACTCTGAATTCCTGAAAACACGGAACAAATATCCCATGGGGGGTCTTGGTCTACACATGTATGTGTGCACGCATGCATTCAATCCCCCTAGTTCCTTCCTTGACATTGACTGAATAGGTTCCTCGTTCAATGAACGGAGGAAAACCGGACAGAGAACGATCAATCAACAAGAGACAGAACTCGAACTTTCGACAGTCACGACGTCATATATGACCCGTTTTTTGCTTCATCCACAACTTTTCAATGTATACAACTTACCGTTGTACCCTACATGCCTTGGTCTTGTGCTACAATGTGTCGTGTGCTTGTATATCGTAGCGCTTATGTTCCGAGAGAAAGAACTCTCATAGTCATAGCTTCGTACCCTCTACGATGCTGTACTATACTGTGTTGTATCAAACTCTAACCCGAATTACTCTTCCTGCCTTGATTTTAATCAAATGGTGTACAGTACTCTCGCTTTCCTGTAGTCTTAGTACTCAAGCTCAACAGAACCCTTTGGGTAGTGAAAATAGCTTGTGATATTACTTACCCCCGTCGGTCAACGGCCAAAGCAAGTCTTTTTCCCCAATGAGCTACGAACATACTCCAAAAATTATGACCACACCAGCTCCAAATTACCTCGAATAAACGTCGCAAGGGCGGGAACGACTCGGTCAACGAATCGAATGACATCAAAATTTACGCGTATTATTACGCAGTTACATACCCATACCTACAGGGGTACTTGCCGTTTCGACCCGTCTTACCGTGACTGCTGCTGAGTACACAGAGCTCCACTGATTGACGTTTTTCGAGGTTAAGTGACTGACTCATGACGTTCGAATACTTAGCTCTTTCAACCCTTCTCGACTTAGGTACCTACTTGCCCCTATTTCCCCGCATCCCTCGTTTTGATAAGCGTCCCGTTTATGTACTGTGAAGGTTGTACGTGTTCAGAATACAAAGCTCGAGAATTCGAGAAGCTGATGGTGCCACCTGGCGGCTTGTAAAACCTTTGATAACATGCTTATTTTTGGAATCGCTACCTTGCGACGGGGTTCTTGGTGTTTATAAAACCGATTCCTCTCTCTCACAAGAAGCCTTGTTCTCCGAAGGTCAAGTGGACTTTTCAAAGTTTGATAGTGGCAGAAACATTTGTAAAAAGTACGTTACTTGTTGAATAAATTCTCGACGGAATAGTAGTTATGCAGCTAGAAGCAGTTAGCTGGTTAGTGTGGTCCAATGAAGAACAGCCGGGATGAATGTGGCTGCTCTCACACTAGTACGCCGCATCTGTGCATTTTTGAACTTGTAGTGGTATTTTACCGTGGCATAGTATTTATGTACCCATATCATATGTTTTGATTTATCATTTCATTCTACCCTTCCAAGAAAGAACCATTTTATTCCATTCCATTCCATACTTTGATGGAAAGATGGAAATGGGACGGCCATCCTGCACGCCGACTCTGTAGATTTAACAGCTACATATCACTTACAGATTTAAATTCTGCTTTGATTCACATAGCCTTACGGGAGGACAAAAATAGTAGCAAGATGCTCTCTTATCGTCGTACATCAAGTACATAAATAAGTGTGGAGCTCCACATCCAACGTTCGTTCTGTACTCGTTGAATTCTCTTGTCAAAGGGTTTCCTCCCAGGAAGCACTTGAATGAAGACACCGGACTCGCTACTACAAGATAAGGAAATGGTTATTTTGGTCTGGTAGTTTCCCGCCAATGACCTTCTGAAGACTCCCCTTACCTACTTACCTCGCTCCGTGTTACCGATAAACGACATTGTAATGCCATAGCCAAAACCACGCTCGCGCCTCAGAGAATATTTAAAAAAGTCAATTTGGTCATCCAAGTCTCCACTTCCCTCCCCTTGTGGCCTCATCAAATCACAATGGCAAAAATCACGCTCTACAGCCTTAGTACCCTCAAGCTTCGAGTTCCGCCCAATTCGACCCCTGATGTCGTTCAAGTCTCCACCAAGGTGCCGTCAAATTTCTAGGGGTGTCAATGGCAAAAATCACGCTCGGGTCAAGTGCGCGACCTAGAATGATTCCCTTGAGCTTAAGAAGCTACAGTTGGTCATTCAAGTCTCCACTGGTTGACAATCGTCCTAGATTTTCGGTTGATTCTAGCGACCGGTGCAACTGGCCGTCACTACACCGATGTTTATTGTGAACCCATCGCAGTGGATATCCCTAGCAAAAAGACCGCGTTATGGAATTCGCAATTCTAGGGTGACAGGCTCCTTCTCGTCAACAGTAGTTCTGTGATGGACATCATAAACACCAGTTCACGCCATCTCATGTGGATCGACTACCCCATTGGCTAAAAATTGAGTCTAATAAGCCCGTCTTTAAGCGTCGCCGGTACCGTCTAAACTGCGTAACACGCACCCTGCAATCAATTTCTTCAGCTAGAATCTTTCCTTGACGTCGACAGTGTACTCTTTCGCCGTCAAAGTCGGCCTTCCATGTAGATCTGCATGACAGAGACCAAGTTGAATGGAGAACTTCAAGTTGGCCGCTGTTAGATCGACTGTCCCGCAGATTCAGCGGTCAGGGGCTAGATTCGGATAATGGACCGGATATGCTTACACTCGGATATTGTGTTCTTCCGGAATATCCGGTAATGTAACAAACCCCCGCACGTACATAGAAGTAAAAATGTGACATCCCCCTGGGGTACGACCAGTATCGTTCCCCCTTCTTGATCAGAAACCAGAGAAAATCTCGGTACCTTTGATTTACAGGTGTACTTGCGTCTTTTCCCACCAATGGGTTCTTCTATATCAAAATACACGTAGTTTAGACGGCTGGAAGAGATGGATGTGGTACTCCGGAACTATGTACCACTAGTTCATGTCAAAGATCGAATTCAAATGCTAGACTTCGTAAACTCTAATAAAGCATGCCAGTATAAACTTCATATTAAAATTCCCAATGATGACATTCGGAATGTACTAGAGAAATTTATGAATATCGTGCCTAGGTCGTGTTCCAACCAGGAGTCAGGTATTCGTGTCTGAAAGCTGCGCATCTCAGCATTCCTTGAGAAAAGTTGCCGGAACATCAATGGATCAGAGTGTAGCATATCGAACGAGGCAAAAATTCCGAGGATGCTAGGGTGATGCAGGGGAACAGAATTGTTGCATGCGTAGAACTACTCTACTTGCACCCCCTGCGTCATCTATGCATCATAGGGTAGAAACTTTCAACTATAAAGTCGAGTTAACTGCGATTCTTGGTCTTCCTCTTTGAAATTCGTGCTTGGCTCATTTACTTGGTTCATTGAACAAGGGCTTTACTACACTTCTTAGTACAATACATTGTAAGTATATAAAGTTCGGAACTAACTAGAAGTTCTTCTTAGCGTGTTCTAGATCAGACTTGATTTTGTGCAGCTGACCTCAAACTTACGCCGGCTACAACATTGACCCTGCAGCAACTTACATCTGTCTCATCAATATACAGGCACATTATGGATTAGATTCACTGCCGCCGGAGAGACTTTTTGGTTTAATGGTCAGCCATTACCGGAATATCGGCCATCGCTATTGGCACAGAAAAAAAAGACAGTCTACACTTTTCCCTTCCAGCAGACAGAGACTATTTGAGATGTGATTAGATCCATTTCCATCTACCTCTGCAGTCAAGCATTGTCCGAAACTTGAATCTGCTTTGGGTTTACAGTATTACCAAAACTGTCTGCAGGACAAAGTAGGTGCGGCTACCATAAGTAGTACTACCTACAGTAAGCCTGTGATGACAGCGTATATGACATTACATTCTTTTTGTCCATACAAGCAAGTACATCAAAGGTTGAGCCTTAATTTCATAATTTTCTTGTGGCACCAAAGAAGTTATATTGTCTGGCAAACAACTGGCATACATTAATGAGCAGTGTCAAATTGCCAGATACCAGCAAGCTGTGAACACTCAAGACACCACGTTGAAAATGATCAGAAGCATTCAAACTAAAATATGGGTCATAGAGGCGTAACTACTGGTTGTTTTGAAAGTCATATGATCTTGATTTCTGGTTTGCTGCACTGTATAAAATGACATTTCCATTGCCTGAAGAGTTGCTTGGAGCAATTTTGAATGCTATATGGTGCCATGAAGGAATAATTATCGCACACATAAAATTAAAGTTGTAACAGGTTGCATCCGCAATCTTTTTTGCAGACCGCGCTAATAATAACAGAAAGGGGACTACAAAAATACAAAGAAGAGGCTATGGAAAAGTGACAACCATTGATGCAAATGCACATGATAAGACCCTTCTTCATGCAGCCTGCAGACCTCTTTTAGTTTCCCAGCAATTTGTCTTTGATCCTGGACCCTGTAGTACTTGGTGAGTTCATCAAATGGTCTACCACATCTGCAACAAGATATTTGACCTCTCTTAAGCTTGAATGCATTGATATCTCCCTTGTATGGTAGGTGGATCATAAATCATAATCTTATTACAGATGTACCCTAGTAATTTAAGGCGAGACTCATAAACAGTTACACCCCTTTTTCAGAGAAATTTTAGTAGTGACTGCCAATTTCTTTGATCTAGTAACATTGTCATCTTGTTCTAGAATAGCATTTGAGTTTGTAATGGTCTGCTTTACTTTCCTTATCCTATTTCTCCTATTATATATCTCCAAATTCCTGGTGACTAATGAACCAAATTACTGGCCCTCAGCTTGAGGATTGTTGGCTGGGTCTAAAGCAAACCTCATTGACTGAGATAAAGACATATCATTTAAATTTGTTGGTTGAGCATTTTCAAGTGTAGCTGCGAGAATAATAAGAATGGGATATAAACCCTATCAATCAAATTAGCAAATGTAAAAATGACCCAGTTTTGGAACACAATAAGAGAAGATAACTCACAGACAGATTTGGCATTGCAGAAATGAACACTTGAACAGACAAGTCTGATGTTCCTAAGGAAACAGACAATGCAGCATAGATGATCTTATTTTGACAATGTCACTAGGGCTGAAACAGTAATACAAGTATTGCAGTGGTTGTTGACTTGATTCTAGACCAGTTTTTGATTTCTGCAGCTCAGCATTTTCATTTATTTGTGGCACTAGAACAAGCAGAGTTTGACCTTTTGCTCGAGTTGAATGCTAAAGCCCAACTTGGTTGATAGGTCTAGGGCTCAGGTAATTTTGTTTGTTTTTACCACCACAATTGAACAAAAATACCAAGACACAGAAAATAAAAAATGGTCTGGTATTTCAAAAACCACTGTAAGTTTCATGCTCACCCATAAGCCACAATAGACAATCCCAGATTCAATCAGAAGTAAGAGAATTTTTTGTACTTTGCTTGCTGAACTTTTGGTTGACCCTAAGTTCTTCTTAATGTCTTGCAGATGTTTCCTGTCAGTTCACTGGTTAGTATACCATTACTAGCAAATTTAGAAACCCACCAGGCTTTGAATCCAATCAATGATGTAGCAACCACATTTGTGGCAAAAAGGGGGAGAGTCAAGATTAATGAATCTGTTCCTTCTGCAAAGGTACCTGAAATGGTTTTTTTACTCCCTACAGCCAACAGTGTACCATCTACAAATGCACCAGCTAGAAAAATATAATCAGACTTCCCAGGCCAAGTACAAATGATACAAATTGCTTACCACAAGAACCAATCATGCAAATAACAAGAGCTACCTTGATGGCAATGTGCTGAGAGAATAATACCCATGCTCTCCATACCACAATGCTATCACTGACCACATACTAAGATAAAGAAAAATACATAGAATAATTTAAGTCGATGATTTATTCGCCAACTAAAATAGCTCACATTCAGCCTGTCAAAGGAATTAGAAGAAATATAGATATTTGCAAGTAGTGGAATGATTTTCTTAGGTTCTGGTGGATTAAAACTATTGAATGGAAGTTGCAATAGACTAAACTCCATTTTGAGAATTGTGGAAGCCATTGAGCTTAAGAGCATAAAAGATGTAAGAAACAACAGTCCATTCCTTGCTTTTGAATGGGATATGTCTCTTGCCCTTGAATTAAACACTTTTATAAATTTAAAGTCTATAAAACATCAACTTGGACTTACAGGAATACATAAATAGCTGTTGCGGAAAATGTTGCATACACTCCTAATGAAAAAAATCCAACTGCAATAGCAGAAATCATGCCCCTCAGGACAAGAAGATCAGAATCAGAAAGTGGTCGAGATTGCTGTACTTGTGATAGAGACATGAGTGGTAGGGGTGTTTGTGGCTCTGGGAGCCCTCCAAAACGACTCTTTTATCATCATTCTAAGAGATTATTAATATGACCCGTCAAAAAATGATGATCATTAAACAGAATTGATCTTAACTTGCTATCTCGTACAACTCCACATCACAGAGAATCCATTGGAGCCTTCTGATTGATGAGAGATAGCGCAAGCTAGGATACATAGTAGCATTCCAATAGCTTGGTTTAAGTCAAAAAAAAGTGCACTCAAGCCTATCTTTTCATAAATTATGGCCTCATTCCTGCCATACATAGTGACAACCCACCTCTTTAGTTCAGCAAGCACTAATTCAAGCCAGTGAACCTGTAAAATGTAATATTGATGTGATGGGTTTACAAAGGATCCCACCTTCTATACAAGCTAGATTTCAATGGATTTAAATGGTCAAATTTCTCATTGCAAATGTGCCTTATTGACTCTGATTCCTATCTAATATTGTACACAGATGGAAATTCAACAGAACGCCACATTCTGAACAGATCGATGGCAGTATTTTAGCAAACAGCATGTTGGATATCGTCACGGCGTTCCGTTGAATTAGTAAGCAACCAAGACACAAATTCTGTCATCACCAAGTAGATCATATCATGGATATGTTAGGCTTGGCTGGTTGAAGCTTGGTACACAGCTTTAGTGAAGGTCACCTGCTTATATCTTGTTAGATAGTTGTTGCGAGGCCGACGGAGGTTTCCCAAGGTCCCATCTTTACTCTGGTTGTAGCCTCGGTAGCTGCACCAGTTTCGCTAAATCCCCATTTACATTCTGCCGTAAGACCACAGGGCTCACCTGAACACTCCCACAACACAGCCATTATGCCATAATCACTCAACATATCCAGCTTCATACACGCCGTACGCAGCTCCAACCTTTTATACTACTTACAGTCTATCACAGCTGTGTGAGCGATGGGCACCGCCAAAACCCCTCCATCATTTTGGACATAGTTCAATACATTTCCAGCTGTTGGTGGGTACCATACTTTCTGGCCTATGCATACAGTCCCTCACATTCTCAAACTGGTGTTATTTTACATGAGGTTCTGGCTCAAATGGTCACTATTCTCCTCAAGAATAGCTAAACTGGTGGAGTCAGGATCACTAGTCTTCTTACTAGTAGTTGAATTCCACGAGAATAAAAGTAAATCTTTATGCCACATTAGTTTGGTGGCATAATTAATTGAGAAATCAAGGAGTATATTTTGTACTCCCACGGATCATCATCTCTAGAGGTTTATCTATGAGCAGCAATGTCATCCACAATCTGAAATATATCCCTATACCTCATATATTTAAAATTATGGCTTCCCTTTATGGTGCCATATTTGGCCTAAGTAAAAATTCAATATCTAATTAGTTTATTCTTCTTTCAAACTTTTGTTAGCAAAAATATTGATATCTTTTCGCCCTTCATTAGGTGTTCCCGAGTGACAGCGACGGGCAAGCCTTGTTTAGCCTGAGAATTATGGCTTTGCATTGTGGTGTTCTGTTTGCACATTGCAAAGTTCAGTAATTAAATATTGAAATCTCTTTTTGGTTACAACTCGTTTCCTTGATGCATCAACAATTTGAAATATATCCCTATTTAGCCTGAGAATTATAGATATCACAAAGATATTCTCTGCTTCACGCACCGTTTCTAGGAGTAATTTAAAGGTGACTCATGAGTCATGAGCCCCAGTGGAAAAGTCAAGGTTCTGTTTCACTTTTTTTGCACCAACTACGCTTAAAATGTTTTCATATGCTTTTTGATCATGACGAATAAGAACTAGTAAGTGACCAGATCCTATTTAAGCCATGAATTCTTAATTTAGAGGGGAAAAGTATTTTTGACTGCTTTTTTCCTGCCTACTCCTCCTGGGGCCTCCACATAAAGGCACAATGGTACTCAGCATCTCTAGACAAGCCAGTTTAGTGATACCTGTTCCAGGTACTATAAATCTTGCACTGATTTCTGTTTTTCATGTTGGTTACAACATTAAAAAGGGGGACTGTTGTAACTAGTTACTATATTGTGCAAGTAAAGACCTCCACTTGTCACTACACACACTTGGTTGTACACCAATGGACCAATAGCTTAGTTGGTTTAGAGCAAGGTCACCAGTTATGCCTAGATCCCAGGTTCAATCCTTAGTTAGTCTAAGTCATATTTATCTCGAGATCAAGTCACCACAGGGACCAAATTTCGCACATCAGAAAATGTCAAACAAAACCTTAACTTCTCACTGGGCATAAACAATTATGCCCCTGTTTTCACTCTTAGGATATATTGCAGCACTACTCAATTTCAGTTATTCAAGTACAAATTTTCAATTTTCACAAGGTTTGCTTGTCGCCGTCGCTCCGGGGAGTGACTATGAAGGGCGAACATCTGTTGCGAGGCGGAAGGATATCAATTTCACTTCTCATTCAGAATTTCGAAGAGGAATAAAGCAACTAGATGTTTAATTTTTACTTAGTCCAAACATGGTGCTACAAAGGGAAGCCATAATTTTAGAGATATGAGGTATAGTAATTTATAGTTTTTGTTGAAATTTTTGCTGAAAGGATATAGTATCTGGTTACTTGCGTCGCTTGAGCAGACGGGATAGCCCCCCACAACCTTCGCAGACGTGGGTCATAAATTGCCTTCAACATCGACAAAATCATCTGACAACTTAAAGAATTACCTCAGTCACGAACTACGGATTGTGCAAAAAAATTAATGGCAACAGCTGCATCTTTCTTCGGCCGACTGCGACGAGTTGGAAAGAATCGGAGGGATCTGCTTCGGGGACCTTAAAACTAAATCTACGGTTCCAACTAATTTCAGACACTAACCTGAGACTCTTCTTTCACAGATTCTGCACAGCATTCCGTACCATTGTCTCTTGAGGCGCAACAGCCCTATTGATCATGTTAACTTTCGGATACTTTCGACATAACCATAAACCTTTACCCACCTTATCCGATTTCAGTGCTGCGGGAGCCTTGCTTGAGCTTGCACCATCTGAAGGCTGAGCTGTATCACTGCAGCATGCTTTCAGGCAAGACGCAGCTGGCTTTCCTTCGGAGGATGCCCTTGGTTCACAACAAGTATCGACGGCAGTGCCGTGAGATGGGCCAGCTTGTAATTCATTTGTTTCACAGCCCCCACAGCATGAATCCGCTTTGTCCGTCTTTCGTGGACTTGATACGTATTCATGACTGCAGCATTTCTCACCTTCTCCGTTAACAGGTACACAGCAACCCTAGCACAATTACTTTAAGCACACATTCACCTCGTAGACAAACTTCTTACTGACCTTGGAGATGTGCGAGCTAGCATCCGAAGAACACTTACATTCACCAGAATTTCTGCACTCTTCCTTCTCGTTACAGCATTCACAGAGATCGCGATACCTTTCCTCCATCCCAACTTCTAAGTTTTCTCTCCGATCATCTACTTTACAATGTCCACAACATCCACCATCGAAATCCGGACTTCTGACCCATCTTAACAACTTGATACCTTCCCAAGCGAAACTCAAGCCCAGAACGATGGAAGTCGCACTGTCAACCCACCAACCGCCCCGCCAGACTTTGAATATCAGCGCACCGACGAATAGTACTATGGTGATTTGAATACAAGATAAGGAACACTGAGCTTCAGCTTGCATCGCGCTGCTATTCAGAGCGCGCGCGAGGTAGCGCTTCGGCAGCCAGATGACGATCATCAATACCAACGCGGAGGCAGAGACGGCAAGAGATACAGTAGACGAAGTGGGTTCAGAATGCTTGATGAGACCGTATATAGAGGTTGCTTCGGTGGCCAAGCCAAGCAGAATCAAGAGATAAGCAATGCAAGTTGACGCAATTCGCTCAATTCTAAAAAGGAAATCGTCTTCATTCTCGTGCAAAAGACAGATGCTTGGACAAACCTCAATTCCTTAGCATTAAGCTCTCTAGACCTCTCCTCCCCTGGCTTTGCAATCGTTCTGAATCGCCATACAACCAAGATTGAGGATATCACCTCGATACCGGATTGGATTCCAAAGAAGATCAATGAGCGCGACTCTGCATCCGCTCCCAGTCCAATTGAGACGCCACCCTCTGCACCATTGTATATGATGCTGGCAACGCTGATGGCTAGGGCGTATTGCTGTAGACGACGGTATGATACGCTGGGCATGGTTGTGGTCTGACTCAGAGGAGCGGAGTTTGAACACGAGCTTCGAGGATATATTTCTCTTCACACGCCGTAACAGGTTACATTGTACCAGCAGCCTCAACGCATACACGCGTTCTACGCTAAGCTCCGAAAGAAGTTTAATGGATTCTACAATACATGGATATGCAGCCAATAAATTATAACGTCCTATCATTTCGCTCAAAACGGCCGTGGCTTTTGTGGAACAAAAGGAGATCTATTTCGGCCGGCATCATCCCCTGCCGCACTTAGATTCGAAAAAGCCGCAGAACCTCGCACTGGCAAAGCAACCTCAGAAGATGAGTAAGATGAGGAGGCGTAATCGTTTGCCACGTATTGCGATGGCCATCCCTCTCCACCCATTTCGGGATCGGATTGTTGATGTACTTCTCTTGATACACCGATCTTTGTCTAGGCCCCGAAGGACTTCAATACTCGTCGATGGTTCAAGGATCTTGACTTACCATCTGAAAATTATCATATGTTTGCTAGAAAGACGTTCTCGACGTCAGTGTTAAGTTTTTTTGCTAAGAGATGAAGAACATACCTGCTGAGGCATACGACTAGGAGTACTCCTAGTCCCATTGAAAGTAGTAGACTCGTCCGAGTAATTAAATAGAGCGTTTTCGTCGTCTACTTTGGCCGGCAAGTTCCTGTATCTCCAGCTGTTTCTTGCATTCAACCTGTTTTTTGTTTTGTGGTTACTTTGCTACAAACTTGAGGAACATTACTTACGAGCTAAGGAGTGTATTCGTATAAAGTTTCGATAAGCAAAGGTCCCAGGAAAAGAATCTATGAGTTGTCAATTAATCCCTTAATTTAGTTTAGCATGGACGGATTCACTTACATACTGCTATGCTATAAACGACAGTTCAGAAAAAAAGGCAACATAACGTTACAGGGACCCGCACTTACCGGAACAACGATGAATACTATTGCATCTGCCAGCGCACCGATAGCAGTGATTGCACCTGTCTGAATAGATACTAATCCGCATGAAAACCAAAGCCAATCAGTGGAGTGCGAAAGCAGATACATCGTATAATCCGATCAACCTGATCGTTCAATATCGAAAGATTTGTTTTCTTTCGAGACTGCCATCGAATCTCTCGTCAGAATGGACCCTGATGAAAAAAACTTTTACGTACCAACGCATACACCAAACACACCGCAATGAGCACGTCCGCAGCTGCAGAGGTTATCAACCATATAATGGGGGCTGCTCGAAAGTTGTCGAATGCGGTAAACTGTGGTGTCTGTGAAAGCGCGATGGAGAGCCATAGTGCTCCACCTGGAAGAAAGAGTGTCAATACATCAACCCAGTTTCATGGACATCGTAAATATACATACCCACAGAGGTAACAGCTAATGCAGCTATTACCACAAATGGAACCCAGGATTCCATGATTACTTTGATTCGCCAGCCCATAAATATTTGGACAGGTGCAGAGATCAAGGTCTATGAAGTGTTGACAATAAAATTCTGTTGGAATTCCCAATTTCAATACTTACGGTAACTATTCCGTCTGCAAGACATTGAAATTTTCTTAGAATGGCGTTTGACAAAGGTACTAAACATGCACACCTGCTCGGAGAACTGTAGATCGAAGTTAGTCAAGAAAAGAAATCGAAACTTATGGGCTGATACGCACATACAGGTGACGTTACAAGAGCGCTTTGTTCGCCTGGTTTGAATCTTCAGTGAGAGAGAGCAGAAGGAATAAATATGCACTCTTACCCCATTTCAATAACAAAGGCTCGTACACTATGGCTAGATCGAAAATTGTATTTGCCGTGTCTGCCACGAATAAATATCCGATCTAGTATAAACATCAGGATGGCTATTACCTTGAACAGGTCAGTAAATCGGCTCACCAAGAGCTTGATCCATAAAGCATCTCTGACGATACAAGTCAGATTGAAGTCAAGTAAACTCACGCAAAAGCTTACCTTTTACATGTCGAGACGTAGAAATAGAGCTGGAAACATACTTAGCGGAATGCTTGTAATGAGCCTTAGATTGTACTTGCCTGCACTAACATAACCTAGTAGGAGAGTCAGAATACCTAACTGGCTTTAAAACACTACTCACTCCGTATAATACAGCTCCTAGGGCGGAACCAACAAACATGGGTGCATATCTGGACGAAATAAGTATTAGAAGACCATAAAATACAGGAGACGTACGTTTCCGTTACCGATGGAGGACCAGCCGGCATGATGAAAGGAGAGGTGATGAAGGTCGAATGCCAGTGGGGACTAGAAGGTGGTGCGTGATTTTGGTCGTTTTATTTAAGGATGCTGCAGTTGGAGGCGACCGGGAGATATGCAGCATGATGGTTCGGTAGGGAACCTGTTTCATCAAGGACTGATGGAAAATCACCAATTTCAGTCGTGTATTCAATTTCTCTTCCTGTCCAATGGTCACAAGCCAGTTGATGGGCCACCATGCAATGGGCTTGAAATCGTGCAACAGAAATAGAACAGTGTATAGATGGTTGTAGCGAACAGATCGTACCTTTGCGTCAAGTTGAAGTTCGGCCTGAGGATCTTCTCTGCTTCTGCCTGGGTTAGCAACCGCGTGGTAAGACTGGATGGATCGACGTATTCCGCAACAAAAGTGAATTAATTCTGCAGCGCCTCCTATCAACACAAAATAAATGGAGGCAACATACTCTACGTGTCCGTCAATTCGGTCTTTTGACGGGAGCCACGGAAAGTTAGCATAACCCCGATGCATGCATATCTTTGAGCACACATAAATCATCTCAACGTCGTGCTGCAGGTTGTAACGAGAAACGGTGCGACGGGTTGATGACGATGCCCGTGAATCCGATCTATTCAGTTAACGGTAACGGTAAAATTCGAGTCGGCAATACTATGCCTCTTGATTTATTTCATGACAGAGAATAAAAATAACCACTGGTCACTCCCTCAAAGCTCCAGATCTGAAAAGCCAGCAGCATAATGGTCGGACAGAGAATGGACTGTGAGAATAAATTACTCTTTGCAGAATCGGGACCGCCGAAGTTTTCCGGCCATTGCGTCAAGCCTAGTCATCGACGTTATCACCGTCGACGCCCACAAAACCCATTAGAACTACCACCATCTCTTGTCTTTTGAAACATGGTTAGAGGTAAACACAATAATCGAGGCCAAGGGCCACCCTCAAACTTCCGAGGAGGTAGCCCAAGAGGAAATAGAGGCCGCGGTCGCGGTGGAGGTGGAGACGGAGGTAGAGGACAGGGTCGAGGGCGAGGAGGAAAAGGCGGATACATTCCAGCAACAGAAACAGATTTCGTTCTTCAGATGTGGCCACAGAGTATGGGTTTGGCTCAATAATTATCAGTGGTCCTCATCCAACTTTTCAGGCAACTCGAATAGTGGATATTCGACACCGAGAGGAAGAGGAAGAGGTCTTGGATCTCTCGGCAATTCGCCTGCAAATGCGCCACGAGGCTCAGGGTACAACTCCCCGAGAGCAAGAGGCCGAGGGAGAGGGAGAGGCGACGATCGCGGTGGTCGAGGTGGAGGGTTCAGAGGGAGATCCGATATTCCTCTGTCAAGAATTCTGAACGAAGAACGACCGTATCTCAAGCCTATCATCTTTGTTCCTTCTGTGCATTCGCGATATCTATTCCAGAATGAAGAGGAATTGATACAGCCTATTGTCGAGGACGTCGGTGCGTCTTGTGCATTTTTATGGTTTAGAACTACAGCTTACATATGTGACTAGGCGACGAGGAGCAAGCTCATGTGCCAACAGCAGATCGAATTGCTCGTGTATTCAGTGGCAATTTCAAGCCTCCTGAAGACGGCGAGGACTCTGCAGATGATAGCGAGGAACCACTAGAAGAGATCGATTTTGCCGACCTGGGTACCTTCATCGAAAGGTCTACGAAAGAAAACGTCGATCCATCAATGCAGGTCGAAATGGAGGTCGAGGAACGATTTACAGGCACCTACCAAAATAGGACGCAGACTATTGCTTCACACTCTGAAGCTGTCGTGACGATGGAGGTTGAAGAGCCTGCTGCATCTCCTACCGACGCAGCTCGCGCTGTCGCTAATCTATCCCTCTCAGAGCCCACACACGAAACTATCGAGAGAGAGGAGTTATCGACAATACATCCTAACATTACAATACACGAAGACACTTCCACTTCCAAAGATGACACCCTCGGCTTCTTCATCGACACAGAACCCAGCGTACCTGCAGAGCCTCATATATCTCCCAGCCTAGCACCTCCAGTGTATTCAGGTCCTCCGGTCACCACACCTCCTGTCATCGACGGAGATGACGAAGTCATTGTCTACGTTGCTCCTCATCCTCGTTCGGGCCGGGTGACACCCATTCCGAGTGTAGACGACGTGCAGCCTGCCGTCTTGAATAATTTCTCAGTTCTCACTGGACGTACCATCGGACCTTCGATGCCGCCTTCTATCCCCGAGGTAGGCCCAGCTCCTACCGTTGACTCCATATCCTTCTCTGTATTGAGCGCCAGCTCCAACGTGTCTGCTACCGATACCGGTTCCGGTGACCAGAAACCGGAAACGGAGCTCGCAACAACGACGGAATCCTCAAACACAGCACCTCCAGAACCAGCAGCCGGTCCCAGTCGCATACGCAAACCCCCGGTATTCTCAGTGCACCAACATACACCAGTCAAACTCAAAATGCGCCAACGCACGCAATGGGCGGCGAAGAAGCGCCAGGGCAAGGCACGGTCAACATTTGCTTCACGAGGCGCGGACGTCTCCGAAGCACAGTTGCGTGACTGGAAAGTAGACCCGAGAAAAGACGAGAGGAGACAAAATGACTCTGATATTGAGTGGGGAGATGAAGACGACAGTGAGATTGAAGAAGAGGAGGAAGAGGTTAGGGCAGTGGTCAAAGATGGAGTAGCCAGTTTGACTGTCGTGTCGAAAAGCAAGGGCAAAGGCAAGGCGAAAGCCGATGCAAGCACAGGTGCTGAAGGCATGGATGTTGACCCAGAGCTAGAAATGGATGTGGAAGCGATGAAGAGGTTTGTTGAAGGGATGGGTGGACCGGATGCTGGTAGGTTCGTTACCATGGATGATTTGGCTGTGGAGCAGAGAATAGCGGAAGAGGATCAAGAAGAGAGCGAGGAAGGTACAGAGGAAGACGAAGATGAAGAAAACGACGACGAGGACATTGAGGAATTTTTGGAAAAAGAAGAGGAGTTGCCGGTTGCTGAAGCCGGGGGGTTGGACCTCGAAGATGACGAAGAGGATGACGAAGAAGAGGACGATGGTTCAGAGGATGACTATGATCAGAGTCCTCGCTCAAGTTTCCAAGCTCGTTTGGATCGCATACGCCAACAATCTCAGAATGGGAACGGCAAAGGCAAAGGAAAGGCTGCCGTCTATGATGAAGTTTCATCTGATGACGACGAAGACGAGGACGAATGGTATAGAAATCGCTCTTGGGCCGAAGAGGATGATGATTTCATCGCCCATATCCAGGTAAGCCATCACTACTGTCCTATCTGTATCGTGGACCTCATACCAATTTCAGGATGTCATTAATGAAAACGAAGACATCATGTTCGGTCGTGACCGTGCTGCCAAGAAACAACTTTTCCGCGCAATTCAAGATGGAGACTTTGGAGATGTAGACGGCTACTGGGAAGATGTAAAACCTGCTAGTGCGTACCCTCTGCACTGAAGTTGCCATGAACTAATACATCGACTCAGGAAAACGCAAAGACAAGGCCAAAGATCTTCCCCCTGACCTTGCGGCTCTTTGGGAACAAGACCGCAAGAAGAAAGCCATCCGTAAGCAAGAGCGCGAACTACGCAAACTCGAAGCTGCTGCAGATCCTCTGGCCAAGAAGAAAGGAGGCAAGAAAGGCCAAAAAGCAATGCTTGCCGCTGCGAAGCTGGACCCAACTATCACCGTCCTTCCCAATCGCATCATCGATATGACAACATTGGTTCAGCAGATCCGACGGTTCCTGGACGACTTGGATGGGCCACAATCAATGACACTCCCTCCGTGTAACAAGTCGACACGCAAACTGGTGCACGAGTTGGCAAATGCGTTTAGTCTCAAGAGTATCAGTAAAGGTCGCGGAGATGCTAGGTATACCACTTTGACAAAAACGACGATGAGCGGGATTCGTATCAACGAGAAAAAAGTTGGTCGGATCGTCAGAAGGGGTGGTGGACAATATTTCGGAGGTGAAGGTGATTGGGAAGGAGGTGGTAGGAAAGGAAAGGCCAAGATGGCTAGACATAAGGAGGGAGACGAAGTTGGCAAGGTATGGTTGTACAGGTGTTCTCGGCTTGAACGGCACTGACACTTCCGAATAGGCCGCACCGAAAATTGACGAAGGAAACGTTGGTTTCAGAATGCTAGCGTCCATGGGTTGGTCAGAGGGCGATCGTATTGGATTAAGCGGTGGATTGCGTGACCCTCTCACTGCTGTTATCAAGCATACCAAGTTGGGGTTGGGAGCCACTCGCTGATACTCTATTTTAGATTCTACTCACGAGTAAAGGTTGTAGTATTTGCAAAATATGTACTTTTTGGCAAGAAATTGTAGTCTGTCTCGCGTAGTACCCCCACGGCCTAGAATAACGCTATTCTCAACCCCATTTCTGCTTCTTCGTGGCGGTATGTGAAGAAGAATTCTCCTTTATTTCGGTGCCTACGAATTGAACATAATCAGGCCTAGTACGATCCAAATGTGTAACCGTTTCTTACGGAGGAATTCCAACGTCTATTTCTCCGCGCAAGATTTGACAGAACCTTTAGGAGATCCAACCATAAAATTGTTGTGGCAGCCATGGTTCATATAGATCTGTTGGCGAGACGAATGCAGGCAAAGATCACATCGTGTTCGTCTTTCAGCATTCTCTCGTCTGTGGGCCGAGATGTCTCTCGGGAAAAGATTCGTCGACGTTCTCGCCAAATAATGTTGTATCTCTATTGAGGGACCTAAGAGAATGACGGCAAGAGGTTAATCAACATTCGATGGCCCGGTCTAGATCTCATCCCGCACTGGCTCGTGAGATTTCCGTCGACGATTAAATACCAGAATGTCGTCGAACCATCTGAAATCTGTTCCACAGACTTGAAATATTGGACGCTCGGATCGATGTTGAGAAGAACGAAAGTGTCACTCAAAGACACCCAATTGTTAATAGTACTTATCTTGTGAATGAGGAGTCTAATGAATTATTTGTTGCTTGAAGGTTCCTAACGAAAACAGTCTCTATCAAAAAAAAATCCATGTTACAGTGGCCATTCTCGAATCGGGAAACGAGTATATAGAAGCTGAAGTATTCTCCAAGTTTGAGGATACTACACACGCAATGAATAATTTGAGCCATGCTTGACTCCGGATCACTCTCAGTCAACTTATATCGCGGGTCCGCCAAAGTTGCACTGTCGTTGCCATTCTTCAGGACAGTGTCGGTGTCACGTTCCAAAACTGTAAAACTGTCAGAAGTGGCTCGGGTGCACTGGTTCGCTGCGTGAAAAGATAGATAGACTAAGATAGAAATACACGGCGTGGTCCTTCACGAACATGCCGGATGCAGATGTTTGATAGCCCGCCACGGCATACATCTACAGTGGACACCATGATATCACTGGGAGATGCACAGCCACAGTCAGCCATCTTTAGACCACGACACCGACAGCGCTTTCTTCCCGCACTTGTTCCAATGGATCCTGTATCGGAAAAGCGCAGGCATAATGAAATAAATCTCAAGCGTATGGTTCGAAGACTTGAGAAGTCAGTTGTGAATGAAAACTGGGATGAAGCTTTACCGGAGGATGATGTTACGTGGAGGAAATCCGTGTCAACGTTGCAGGTGCGTGTCTTTGGCGAGACAACTCGGTGTATTTGACCCTAACACATCTTTCAGACGGTTAGATTCGCAAAGTCTCTACTAAAGAATGTAGAGTTGGCCGAGGATGATTATTCGTGAGCCTTCACGTGTTGGTTTTTGGACGATTCGCTCAACTCTGCTACAGAAATGTAACTCGTTATGATGATATCAAGTCTTCTTTGGAAAAGATGGAAGCATTGCTAAAGTCAGTACAAGAGGTACGCTTCAGTTATTCGTCATTTAGTCCAGTACCAACTAGTATAACTACAGCGAACTGCGCCAAAACTCAAACGGCCAAAATCTTTACTATCACAGATACCTGTTCCTGCTATTCCGGAACAGCCCAATGCTTCGCACGCGGCTGAAGAACAACTTGACGATACATCACCAGACGCAGTTCCTATACCAGTCGACAATCTACTCACTTCGCCTGCAGACCCACCACCACTTCCTGCAACTAGTTTCGCCTCTCCGATACCTTCCTTAATCCCTTCTACGCTACCCGCTGCAGCTTCGAGCTCAACCGCTGTTGCTACCGGTACCAATTCTCATTTCCTGCAAAACTCGAAAGTTCAACAGGAGGAGCTGAAGAACCAGCTAGCGATGATGTCTACTCAACTTAGACGCAACGCTATGGCATTCTCCGAGAAACTAGCTAATGATCAAGCCGTGGTCGAAGATGCGCAGCAGAAATTGGAGAGTAACTTCGATGTAATGAAGACTACGCGGATCAGAATCAGGGATCACGGAGGCAAGAGTAGATCAACAACTTGCCTGGTTTTCTTCTCTGTTTTAGGCGTAACTGCTATATTCGTCCTAATGGTCTTCATCATGCGCTTCACTTGAATAAGCCGACGACCACGTCAACTTTGGCGCTGTCCATGTGCCTCGTCATAGCTGAACGCCTCCCAGGGTGAGCTAGCGTGACTTGATGCTAGAGGTCTCCTTTATCTTCTGTCAAGTAGCGGAAAATATCATCCGCTCGGCGATTTTTATTCATTTATTCCTACTTACGGCCACTGGTGCAGTACATTTCGTAATGACGCTAGCTTTCAGCAATGACAATCTATTTTCTACACCATGTTCGCGTTCCAGAAGGGCTTATTTAACATGTTACTTAATCTAACATACATGCCTGCCTGACGTCCTCTCCGCTTCCTTTTCTCAACGCCTGCATTGTCAGGAACGAATTCATTTGTGATCCGCCGGCATGATTGCTTTTCGAATCATCTCTTCAAACATTGTTATCTCTGACTCCCTCTTCACATTGCAGTCATCGTTTATCGGGGATACCTCGGGCGAGCGGTACATCTTTTTAGTGATTTCGCAGTCTAATAATTCTCAGGACTTATGAAGACCACATGAATATCTATCACGATTACATTACCGGAAACAAACAACGATAGTGTAGTGCTACCTCAAGTCGAGGTCGCTGATCACATCACCGACATGACCGTTTCAGGTTGGTCTAGAAGAAGCCCTCCTTTCCATATGGTTTTGAGTGTGTGGTGCTTGGCACAAAACTGGGTATGGAATGTTATCGCTGCTCTCAAGGGCATGGATTAACCTTTCCTCATGCTTCAAATATACTTCTATTGATTGATTCTGTCCAGGTGCTGTTGATTTGTTTTGCCAAGCTTCGACATGCCACAGAACTGACCGTGTATGGTTGCAGTCTTCGTGCACTGAGACCTCTAATTATCGCTACCCAGCGTCGAAGAGTCGCATCGTACCTAACTTTGAACATTGTTGCCGACATTCGGTCATTTCGCCAATATCTCCGTATCAATTATCCTCTCCAAGTCCAGCTACATAAGCACTTATAAGCACCCGCCCTTCAGCCCTGTCCCTACCCGGTGCCAAGTTCAAGGCCAAGGCTTTGTTGCGTTTGGACCACATGCACTTTAGTGGTCATAGCTTGTTCACTGCTTGCTGCTCGCAGATAATCATATTGCAAACGCGTTGTCCTCCTCATGCGTCCAACGGAACTACCAAAATGTCAGACAGATAGACCACTTTTTGGAGATGTATAAAGGTTAAGCTCTTTTCCTTGCTGAAGCTCCAAGTCAAGCACTTGTCTTCCATTGCCCACTCCGGTTTTACGCCAGTCCTCGAGATGTTCGCTCTATCCTTTGTCGCCCTCGTCCTTGCAAGCACTGCCGCTGCTGGTCCTTTGAAGAGGTACAACGGCCTTTCCGTTTCTCTCGCTGGTCCCGCTGCCGATGTCTCTTCTCTCGATGAACTCAAGTTCTCTGCTTCGGTGACAAACAACGGAGCCGAGGACATCAAGGTTCTCAAGTACGGTACCATCCTCGATTCGGAGCTTCCTACTCGTTCCTTCACGGTCACAAAGGAGGGTGCTGAGGTCGCTTTCACTGGTATCAGAGTAACGCTCTTCCTTTTGGTCTTGAAGTCCTCGACTAATAGTCTTCCAGCTTTCCGTGTCTCTTGAGGATGCCGACGACACCGCTTTTGCCGTTATCCCTGCTGGTGAAACCGTTACGGTCACTCACGATGGTAAAGTCGATTCCTTTCTCGTAAAGCTTGACGACTAACCATTCATTGTAGTTTCCTCTGTCTTCGACTTTGCCTCTGCCGGTGCTGGATCCTTCACTTTCGAGCCTGTCCAGACTTTCCAAATCGCCGGCGCCGAGGCCGAGGTCAAGTCCATCGTCCAAATGGACAAGGTCGCTGCCTCCTCTGCTCCCTCCGTGACCGTCAACATCTCTGGTGACCTTGCCAAGCGCGAATTGCCCCTTAACAAGCGTGCTACCAACATTTGCAACAGTGCTTCCCAAAGAAGCTTCATCGACGCCAGCTACACAGAGGCCAAACAACTCGCTAGCATTGCCTCTAGCTACATTGGCAGCAACGGTGCCAACTCTCTCTATACCTCTTACTACAAGACCAACCCCACCAGTACCATCCGCAGCGTTTTCAATGCTGTTGCCAACGAAAACTCCAACTCTCGCACGTGAGTCAACCGATGCAGCTTTTTATAAAACGTATACTCACAACATCAATCTTTTTACAGTCTCAGCTGTGTTGACTCTTTCAATGCCTGCAGTAGCGGTGTTATTGCTTACACCCTCATTGCTACTACGAATGTAAGCTACTTTGCCGTTCCACAGGGCTGAACAGCCTCAAACGTTCTTCACGATACAGATCTACTACTGCTCTATCTTCTTCAACGAAGTCGCTACCAGCCGTCTTTGCTCTGGTACCTCTGTCGCTTCCCGTAATGTCCGTGGTGGAACCACTCTTCACGAGGTGTGCCCGCCTGCCTATATCTTCGTCGACGTCCTTCTCATCCACTTTAGCTTACCCATGCCGTTGCTGGCACTGATGACATTGGCTATGGTTGCTCATTTGATCAAGGCTTGTCTGCTTCCAATGCTCGTGTCAATGCTGACAACTACAACGTATGTTGATTTCGTTGAGCACTGAGACAATCTTGACACTGACATCTCGTATACAGTGCTTCTCTACCCAAGTTTACGCCAACACTCAGTGCTAAGCGGTTCGTAGATGCAGGGACTGGGTATCCATGGAACTTCCCTTACAGCATGTAAACATTGATGATAGGAACGAAATATATAAGACAGTTGTTGTACAGACTTTGATGATATACACAGAGGAACGCATAGGTCAAACCAACATTCTTTTCGCTTTTCCCCACTGACCGTAAAGACATTACCTATTGTTTACAATGTTCACATAATGAATACCAAACCCATCAGAAGAAAAAAGGGGTGGAGCAATTTGCCGGCAGAATTGATTTGGCACAGACTACAGTCCGACGACATCCACACCTTTCGGAAAGGATACTTCCCACTCGACCGTATAGTCCAATGCTTCTCCGGGTTGCAACGAGAGAATCCAGTTGATCTGACCACTCTTTCCCATTGCACTTTCGTCAAAATTAGGCTCTCCTACTTCAGCCCATTGTGCAAGAACACCATTTGATATTTCCAGAGTACCTGGGAGTTTTCCCATTTCTTTCCAGGTATTTGCCTTTTCCTTGATTGCACATACGCTCCCCACCGCGGTAAGAGACGACCGGAGTGACGAGGTGTCGAATGAGACGCGTGATCTTTCCTTCTTTGGAGACGAAGCTGATTTTGTGCTCTTGAACAATTTGGAGCCCTTGGAAGAGGGAGAAGGCATTGGCAACGCAGGACTGGTTAGTTTGACAACAACTCGCTCGTCTTTAGAAACTGGAATCGCGTTCCGGATTGTCATACACTGCACAGACGCAGTTTTAGTATTAAGGATGCTGGTACGCTGGGAATATCTGAAAGTAGTTTTCCGCGTGAAAGGGATCAGCCCAGACTCTGAGCGCTTCTCGGAGATGGGATGGTAGGTTACGCGAATAGATGGGTCAACGCTAGACAGTGAATAGTATTAGGCATGAGATAGAGTCGATGCGCTGAAGAGACACCTACCCAAGAGCACAATCGAAAGTTTCTTGAGGACAAACCGCTGGAAGCTTTGTTGTAGCAACGAAACTACCGTCTACATATACGCGTGCGGTTCCTGCAACGAATGTATATTCTGAATCATTCTTGATCTTTGCCTTGAAAATTTATGTTCAGAACCGCCCAGTTCGTACTAAATGACTTCTGAACGACTCACATGCAAATGGACCTGTTTGTCTACCTCTGGGACCGCAATCCACGAAGGTATTGCATCAAATTTAAGCTCAGAGACAATCACAGTATGGGATTGTCCGTCTCCTGGTATACTAATAAGGCCTGGAACGCGGAGGGTCTCACTAAGATTCCCTTTCGACTCTAAGACGACCTGATCAGGTACTCTAGGGAGAGACAGGGATAGTTCGGACCAGCCAGAAGGTAGTTGGCCGGAGGACCAGTAGTAGTCTGGATCAGGAAGAACTTGAAAGACCGTGGTTTCAATTGGTGGCTGCAACACTGACAAGAACCAAGGCTGGAGCCCCGGTACAGAAACGTCATAGCTAGGAGATGCTGTTTTAAGGGTGAGAGGAACCCCATTCCAAGACTGAGGGTGAATGTCAATAACATCACAGTTGATTGTCTGGATGAAGAACGAACCTCGCCGGTGATTTGATTGATTACGGCTTTGTACACGATTGTCACAGGTTTGTCATCCGAATCGCTTTGCATATTGACGCGTATGTCGTATAATGGATACCAACCGGCACACCAAACGACTGTGAGTTGGAATGAGTTTTGTTAGGGCAGAAGAAGGCCGTCTTCAGATATACTATACATACCATAAATGACCAGCAATTCTACCTGTGAATCCTTTCCGGCAAGGAGGTTGACAGATACTGTTTTTTTCAGCAGTGGATCCATCAAGGCGTTTTTCGTTTCTGCTTGGATGCTTTCTTCGATTGTCTGCAGTTCCTTCTTCAATTCAACTTCATCCCGATCCAGCTTTTTCCCAGACTCGTTATACTGGTCCATGATCTCCTGTAACTGTGTGCCAGTGTCGGTAGATTTAGATCCTGCATTATACATGTAATCTTCTAGGGTACTCGAAGCTACTTTGCATCGAGACAATGCTTTGCTGATGACTCGTTGTTTCGATTTCAAGTCCTCCAAAGCGGAGGGAGTTCTTGTTTCGTTTGTGGCCGAGATAGAAACATCCTGGATGATCACCGTACCACGTCCTTCCACTCTGTAAGCCTGTTAGTAGTCTGATTAACCGTCGAGTCATCAAACCGACCTTAATGACTCATTCTCTAAAACGTTAGGCAAGCCTGAAATGTTTACAGTGGTTGAGCCCTCTCCGAGGGTGACACTATACGAACGAGTAATTTCAGCCCGGCTTGTGTAAAGACTGACATTAAGAATCTTGCTGCTATTTTCCGAGACGAGATTTATCGTGTGGGGCTGTTCTTCGAGAGGAACGGGGTCCATGATGGTTGGGCAATCACGATAGTAAGAGTCATGACTTTTAAATGCGCACAGAGAGCGCCAATCTCAGATTACGAAAATGCTACTCCCTGATCATGATTTGGCTTTGAATACAGCAACCTTTGAGCTTCTAAGTGGATGGTGATTGAAAGAAAACCCAGGACTAGGATATGAAGACGAACTTCCAACACACTGTGTGTTGCTATCCCTTTCAACTCCAAAATCTAGTGTACACCTTGCTTGAAAGTCATGAGAACACAAATTTACCATAGGGATATCATCGAGTCCAATATGATAGCGATATGATATGACCCACTCAATAACATCCTCTAGACTGTTCTTGAAGGTTGAGATTGAGTACAAAGTTGCGACTTTACCATACATAGAATTATGACCTCTATACTTAGTTATATGACATTTACTATTCTAGCGCTGCTCCGCAGTATCACTTTGCAGGTGACTCAGAGACGCTGCAAGAATACAAGGTTAAGGGCGTCAGAAAAAGTAATTGAGATAGGGTGCATCCGCGGCAGAACTTGTACAGATTTTGATGATCATAATAGTACAAACAGACAAGTATAAATATTTATCATCGTGGCATCTGCACCCCAATTTACTGGACATCACTTATTGCTTACAACGGTTACACTATGAGAATCAAACCCATCAGAATGAGAGGGGGGCGAAGCAACTTGCCAAGTCCCCAAGGTTGCACTGTATCCAGTCTCCCGCGACTTCGGTATGCTGTTCGAACCAATGATCTCTGTTTTTGCAGTTGCTTTCCGAATGTTAAGTAACATGCGAGTAGTCAAGATGCCTACAGCAGCGTGAAATGGGCTGGTCGAATGAAGAGGTTAATATTGGCCACCGGGGTGTTCGAAATAAACATACCTGTAGCTAAACCAAGGGATATGGGTGATGCCCTAAATAAATTATTTACATGTGCATCCCTCGAGATTAACATTGTACGCATACCACGACCATCAAGTTATTGAATACTAGAAGACACGCTACGCTATAGGTGTGCGGTCATGATGAGTAAGAGGGACTGGCACACGGTGCGTAAGGAAACTAACCCAAAAAAATAGAACAAATTATCCCGGAGAAGCAAGGAATATAATGAGACACGGACACCGTTTCTGATTCGTGCGGTGGTCGATCGAAGAGTTTTGTACAACGCAAACCCAAATAGAACCCCTTCGAAAGCCGTAGCTGTGCAATCAGAGGATTAATTTTTCGCGAGAAAGGTTAATTTTCTGAAAGACTCGCCTGGGACCCACTGTGCCCATTCGATCCCTGTATGGATCGAAGGGCATCCAGGAAGAGGTAAATGAATCGCATCTGCTATGACGGCCCTTCTTCTTTGTGCGTTATGAATGAGGATCCACAGAAATCCAACGATTGATCCTAGGAATAAAACACCATTAAAGGCTGCGACCTGCAGAGGTTAGAATAACGGAAACTCAGCCGAAAACCATCATCCTTACCCGTTTCGAGCACTTGAACAGAGCATAAACCCGAAGTTGCATCACAATTTCAACGGACCACAGGCTGATTGCGCCGACAACACGAATAATTGAATCCATTGCCACACATCTAAACATTAGAATAAGTTGAACTTCAGATCACTTGAACAGCCTCGACTCACACATTATCGGACGTAACTCCAGGAATCGAAAATGTGTGGATCTGAATTATATCGAACAACAGGAGAGCTAGGGTGTAGTATCTGATCTACAAAATTTGATTCGAAACCAGGTTTACAGGACCACGACGAATTCAAAAGCTCACCCACAGGAACGAGAATTTCGCGAGGTTCATTTTTTGCGGCTAGAAGCGAATTATTTATTAGTTTTTGCGAGCGAGAAAGCTACCGAACGAACCCAAATATAGCGGATCTAAAAAAGTTTCCAAATATCGAGAGGATCTTCCGATAGAATGCGAGGAACTCACCTCATCTTCTAGAGTAATGACTAGCGACGTGAACTTAAGTCAGAATTGAGGGATCGTAAATCATCAATTACAACGACTGACGATAGTCATGCAGGCCCCATGTAAAGCCAACCACTGAGATAGGAGTGTTCATAAATACAATCAGTTCTGCAATTGGCTCAAGACTCACAACAGACCCGTAGGGGTATGATACTGGCCTCAAAGAGTTTGACGTATGCAGGATTGGGAACAGAGATATTGGTCATCTGGGAGTGAGGTTATTCGATAAATTCTTTATGCTTCTTACCGCTTTATATCATCGAGGTGTTGGAACCAATTTTAGAATGCTTGAAGTAGATACCTTCGTTGTACAGTCCTGCGCCGCAGGACGCAATAGTAGTATCATCATCATGATCTCTTGGTGCATTTCTTGATGGGTGCGGTACCGAACACACAAGTATCCAAGGCACCACGAAAGAATGTTGACGTTCACGGCGTTTGATTCCCATAGCATAATTTCGAACTAGGGTACCAGTGATGTACTACTGACCGCATGTTTGAGTGTATTTATTTGCGTCCCATGCCTTACCATGCCTTATTGGTGAGCATAAATATGCACAAATATGAGAATTTCGGCGGGTGCGACCTGCACATAGTTTTGCAAAAGCCTATACTAATCAGTTCAGACGGGTTAGAAACATCATTGATTGCACTTATTAATAGAATCATGCATTGCCCCGGACCCATGAAAGGTCAGTTCAGACGGGTCAAACAGGGTCTGGATCCCATCAGAGACAGCTATCACTGAATTTGCATCAACACAAGTATCGTAACGCATGAGTTGTCGCCCCAAAATCAACGATACGTATAATTTGCGTATATTCTACCCGTGATCATGGGGTACATGTCAATTCCAACAGGATATATGTCTCTCACAAAATTTGATTCTTTCTTTGGAGTGAATTTTTTTCTGAGGAAAAACCTGCCTTTAGCAAATGCTCACAAGATATGCATGTATTATCTAAGTGTGGTGCTAGCAAATTTATTTACAGAAAAGCTGTCCCAATAGTAAGTAAAGAATTCTGCCTTCTCTCATCAATGTTGGGGTAAAGGGTTGAAGTGTATGACTCCAGTACCTAAACGCATGCCTCTTCGATAGCTTGTGACATTATAAAGAAGTAAACAGAACACTGTGCCGCGCATGTATTTAGGAAAATTTCCCTCCATCATTCTTTCCATCTTTGTAATTTCTCTTAGTTTACACTGCCCCTTTTACGTCTTCCCCTTCTACAGAAAGCCCGTTTAGTAGTCTTGACATTCGTAGCGTTCGTGGCCGTTGCCCAAAACTGTTCCCAGCAAGTGAACATTGCCCAGATTTTGATGAAGGAGCAATAGGCAGCAAAGAGGAAGTATCCTGGGAGGTAAACCAGATCGGAGGGATACTTTTGGAGGTGAGGAATAATCTTTACGACCTTCAATCCCAAGATCCAGAGTCCCAAGAAAATCAGTGCATTCACTCGAGTGGAGCGCTTCACTCCATTCGCACAAAGACCGGCGTCCAAAGTCCAGAACATGGTGATCTCGTAAAAGAGTGTGAAACGGACGAACGAATAGAGGTATATAGAGTAGGTCGTGTACGGAAACCGACGCCACATCATGGGCTCTTGAAGCAAAACGCGAGGGTTCGAGCGGAAAGTGGTACGGTTCCAACGCACACACTGGTCGTGGAACTTCGGCCATTCCCCAAGCATAGTCTCCATCGAGCTAAGAGGCCCCGACTGGATTTTGATGTCCCAGTTGTGGGTCGTGAGCCAGCGTGTATGGAACTTGTCGTCATCCACGTTGAGAGGCCCAACAGTACCGAACATGATATATTCGTTCAAGTACTGCTTTAGGAATTCCGGGTCACCGTAAATCTCTGTCCGGAAAACGGCGAAGCGGGATGAGAGAGTTGAGATGCCACCATCAACCTCGGTTGTGGCAATGAACTCGTGCCCTCGTCGGATGAGGTAGGTCATGCCCACGAAGTTCCAAAATCCACGGAAGGAGATCGAGTAGTGGCAGTGTCGAGCTTCAAGCATGGGCCCGACGGCTCCAACGCAGGGAGTTTCGAATGGAGCCAGAAGTGAAGGCACGAATAGCTGTCTCTCCGGCCAAAAGGTGTGATCATCATTGAGAATGATGATTTTTGTTTTTACCTTTGGCATGGCCTTTGCTGTCTGTTCCCGCCGATTTGGTACTTGGCGGTGCAAATGGATGACACGTGAATCCGTGAACTTGTCTTTGAACTCCTGGAATTGAGAGAGCGCCTGCTCTCCAGCGGTGGTTATGATCAGAGCCGCGATTGGGTGGTTCAGAATAGTTCGGACAACACACTCAAAGTCGGGCGTTCCGATTTTAACCGTAGGGATCACGACAGTGACATCGCTAGGATGATATGTTGGTTTGGCTGGAATCGGCGTCGGTCGAGCCCGATAGTACGCAATCGCGTTCACGACACTGCGCACATATCGAAATAGGAAGAGACTTCCAAAAGCGCGGATATATGGGTCCTGGACCCAATTAGCTACACCGCGAAGAGTACCTGGGGAAGTCATCTTCTCGATCCTGCGGGTCTGGGATCACCAATGGAGTGCAATTTGTTATACCTCAGCTATATAACATCTACTATTCTAGCACTGTCCCGCGATATCACTCAGCAGACGACATACATGCTACCACAGAGGCGCTGGAAGAATACAAGGTTGAGGGCGTCAGAAAAAATAACGGAGATAGGGCGTATCTGCAGGACTTGTCGTACAGATTACGATCATCATCACTTATTGCTCCCAGCGATCACATTATGAGAATCAGAATGAGAGTGAGGCAAAGCAATTTGCCAGGTCCCCGAGGTTGACGGTGCACTACCCAGCGCTCTCCCGCAACTTCGTTATGCTGTTTGAACCAATGATCTCTCTGTTTTCGCAATTGCTTTCTTGAGTAGCCGCGAGATTAAATTCCCATATACCATAGTCATCAAGTTATCAAATATCAAAAGACATGCTACGCTGTGGATGCGGCGCGCGCTCCTGATGAGCAAAAGAGGCTACTAATGGCGAGGAAGGAAACGGACCCAAAAAGTGGAACAAATTATACTGAAGAAGCGAGGAATACGATGAGACGCCGCTTCTGATTCGCGCAGTGGCTGTTCAAAGAGTTTTGTGCAATGCAAACCCAAATAGAACCCCTTCGAAAGCCATAGCTGTGCACAATCTGAGGGTTAGTTTTTCGGGAGGAATTTTGGATTTCTGAGAGACTCACTGTGACCATTCAATCCCTGTATGAATCGAATGGGATCTATAGGAGGGTAAATGATCTATAGAAACTCGGAAAAACGACTGAGTCCGTTGCTACGTATCAGTAAGTGAACTGCAGATCGCTTGAATATCGGACGTAACTCCGGGAATTGAAAATACGTGGACCAACACCACCGAAAAAGAAGTGGCCTAAAGTCTCCCAAAGTGTGGTATTTAACCTGGAAGATCTAATTCGAAAATCAGGTTTCTAGGACCATGACAGATTTAAAAGCTCACTCGAGAATGAGAATTTTACGAGGTTTATCTCTTGCAGCCAGAGGCGAATTATTTATAAAACCAGATATAGCGGATCTAAAAAGTTTCCTAATATTGAGAGGATGTTCTGATAGAATGCGAGAGAAGCTCACCTCATCTTCCAGAGTAGTAACACTGTAGACATGAAGTCAGAATTGAGAGATTGCGAATCATCAACTACAACTACTGACGATAGTCAGCAGGCCCCATGTAAAGCCAACCACTTGAGGCAGGAGTGTTCACAAATACCATCTGCTCGGTATTGGCTCAAAACCCACAACAGACAGGGATGATATCGGCTTCAAAAGGTTCGACATATACAGGATCGGGAACAGACATCTAAGCGCGGCGAGGTCATTCGATAGATTCTTATCGCTTTGTATTATTGAGAACGTTAAATTGAACCCAATTTTAGAATGCTTGAGTCCTGCGACGTGAGACACAATCTTGGTGCATTTCTTGATTTGAAAGTGGGTGCGTTGGCGCTAGGTATCTCGAACACATGAGTGTCCAAGCGTTTTATTCCCACTCAGCGTATAATTTCGAACTCAGCTAGTGTCGCGTGTCGGACCGCTACCCTAATTTCGTCCCAGAACGGCGCTAGGTCCAAGCCTTCGAAGGAGTGCTGACGTCGGCGTTTAATTTCGAATCCACTTAGTCCGTGACGCGAGACTAGAACCAGTAGGTATTGCATCAATGTAAGTATTGTAACGCATGAGCCCCAAAACAACGATACGTATATTTTGCGTATATTCCAGTTTCTACCCGTGATGGGGTATGCAGCGCCAACAAACAATAATGGAACTGACTCGGTGCTGGTTATAGCCCGACAACCTCCACGCCTGCCGGGAACGATACCTCCCATTCAGCCGTACAGTTCACGGTTTCGCCAGGCTGTAACGAGCAGATCCAGTTAATCCGACCTTCCCTACCCACTGCACTCTCGTCAAAATTGGGTTCCTCTACTCCGGCCCATTGCACCAGAACACTTTTTGACACTTTCAGAGTCCCTGGTAACTTCTCCATTTCCTTCCAAATCTCTTCCTTTCCCTTTGCCCCAATACGTATGCTTCCCATCGCAGTAGTGGTGTTACTAAGAGCTGATCTGAGAGAGGAGGTGCTGAACGAGGCTCGCGAACTTTCCTTCCTTGAAGCTTTCGTATTTTGGTCTGAACTGGAGTTCTTTGAAGGGAGGAGGGACGTTGGCAATGCAGGACTGATCAATTTCACGGCAATGCGTTCGTCGTCAGAAACGGGAATCACGTCCCGGATTGTCAAAAGCTGCACAGGCTTAGTTTTCGTATTGCAGATAGTCATCCGCTGGGAATATCTGAGAGAAGTAGTTTTCTGCGTGAAGGGAATCAACCCAGATTGCGAACCCTTTTTAGAGATGGGATGGTAGTTTATGCGAATGGATGGGTCGACGCTGCACGGTAGACGACATTAGATATGGATATTGATAACAAAGTGATACCTACCCAAGAGCACAGTCAAAAGTCTCCCGGGGACTGACAACTGGGAGATTTGTCTTGGCCACGAAACTACCGTCTACGTATATACACGCAGATCCTGCGACCAGCGTGTACTCTGAATCGTTTTTAATCTTTGCCTTGAGATACAGCTTAGTTTTGCACCCAAATGACTTCGGAATAACTCACTTGCAAATGAACTTTTCTGTCCACCTTCGGGGCCGCAATCCACGAGAGTATTGCGTCAAGCTTGAGTTCGGCAACAATCACATTATGGGATCGACCATCGCCAGGTATATTAATAAGACTTGGGACACTGAAGGTTGCGCTAAAATCTCCTTTTGAAGTAACAGAGACGACTTGATTAGGTATTCTAGGAGGAGACAGCGATCTTGTACTAGTAGAAGAGATAGAAGGTGAATGGCGGCGCGCACGCCTGAACCTCGAAGGGGGAGAACGGGAACGGGAGCGAGAGCGAGAACGATGATGATGGGGTATAATGACGGTTTGAGGTGGCTGTGTCCTTAACCTCAACACTGACAAAGACCAGGGTTGAAGCAATGGTACGGAAACATCGTAATTAGGAGATGCCGTTTCAAGAGTGAGAGGAACTCCATCCCAAGACTGAGGGCTAATGTCAGCAACATCAGAGTAGACACGCCAAGTAAAGAAAGAACCTCGCCAGTGATTTGAGTAATTGCAGCCTTGTATACGATTGTTACTGTAGGTTTTTCCTCGCTCTGCGTATTGACGCGTACATCGTATAATGGATCCCATGTAGCAGATCCAACAGCTGCATTGAAAGGACTTTTATCAGGACGGAACAAGGCACCGTAATAGAGGCGACACGCACCATACGTAACCAACACCTTCACTTGTGTTTCCGTTTCGGCGAGAAGGTTGATAGATACTCTTTTCTTCAGCAAGGGGTTTACATTCATCATCATGTTTCCGTGCAGCTCCTTCTTTTCTGCTTCAATGCTTTCCTCAATTGCCTGCAGCTCCTTCTCCAATTCTACTTCATCTCGATCTAACTTTTTCCCAGACTCGTTATACTGGTCTATGATGTCCTGTAGCCGCATGCCAATATCGGTAGATTTAGATCCTGCATTATACATGTAGTCTTTCAGGGTTTTTGAAGCTACTTTGCATCGGGACAATGCTTTGCTGACGAGTCTTTTTTTCGACTTCAATTCTTCCAGGACGGGTGAGGTTTTCATCTCGACAGTCGAGATTTCGGAAATAGAGACATCTTGGATAATTGCTGCACCACGTCCTTCCACTCTGCGGCTCTGTCAGTGGACCAAAGTAACGTCTTAGTTGTTAGACTGACCTCAATGACTCGTTTTCCAGCACGTTGGGCAAGCCCAGGATGTTTACAGAGGTTGAACCCTCTTTAAGCGTCACATCGAACGAACGAGTGATTTCAGCGCGACCTGTATAAAGGCTGACACCAAGGATTTTGCTGCTATCTACGGAGACGAGATCTATCTTGTGAGATTGAAGTTGTTGGGGGGGAACGGAATCCATGAAGGCTGAACTCTGCTGAACAATGGTAAAAATCGATTTATTTATACCAAGCGAGCGCTCACGCTGCTACGACTTCCAACACAATGGCACTGTACGTACACCGATGTTTGTCAATTCCGAAGGTTCAGGACAGTTTCAGTATGTATATATCTGGCCCTGCGCATCTTGTCATCTTTCGCAAAAGTGTCAAGTTGTGGTTTTGGTAAAGAGGAGAGACAGCGGTCAATCGTGAGAACAAAAAAATTGCAATGCAAAAACAAGAGATTCCGAAGGTACATATAAATTACTACATGTACAGAACGTAAAATATCGAAGCTATATACGTATTGTACAACGGCCATCGTACAATGGTATATAGGAGGTAAACGAGTCGTAAAAAGAGCAGTCCTAGCGACAAGCCCGATCGTAATAAAGTATTTGAGGTACGCAGAAGAAAAGCAAAACTGGAGCGAGAAGTTTTAGTGGGTCTATGGCTAAAGGAAGACGTAGTACAAGAAAATGAAAAGAAGCAGAACAAAGGGAAAAGGTTTGTTGTTGTTGGAATTGCACGACAAATAGATATGGAACTGTAATCTGTACAGCGTGCAGCGCTCTCTTTACGAGTTGCGGACCATAGATAGTGAAAGGTATCAAATCCAATCCGGATGAGACGTGAATAAAAAGCAGATTGAGAGGAGGTAGCAAGTCAAATAAAGAATTTCCAGTAGAAAAGAAAAAGAATCGAAGAGACAAAGCAAAGAGTCCCAGAGTCGTCGTCCAGCGATTGATAAATTAACCCCAATCGACGGTGATGCCACCGGCAGGACCAGCTAACCCAATACCCCTGTCGGCTTCTCTTCTCAGCCATTTCAAGGCACGTTTATCGTCCTTCAGATACGGTGCCAACAGTTCGTAGCATCTCTGATTATGTTCCTGTGGTCACAGAAACTACTTTAGAACCAAAGACCATCTTAAGAGGTGTAAACGTACCTTCAGCCACATCTTTTCTTCTTTCGTCAACATGCTGTCTCTGACCATACGTGTTTGTATAGGTACGGTAGTAAGTCGCTCAAAGCACAGCCAGTTATCGCCACCACCGTAGCTTCCTCTTGTCTGTGAGAGAAGTGAGAAAGGAGCTACTTGAAGAAAAAATGAACAACGTACCCTAGCGGGGGTAACGATAAGAGCAGACTCAATCCTCATTCCCCATTTGCCTTCGTTGTCTGTCAGAACAAGCAGTTGATTAGAGAAAGTCAAAGTGAAAGACAAATGAAACGTACAATAACCAGGCTCGTTGGTGATAACATTCCCTGGCTCAAGAGGAACACGCGAGTTGAAGCCATGAGGACCTTCATGTACCGTCAAGAAGGAACCAAACCCATGTCCAGTCCCATGCTGGGTACAGAACCATAAGCCAGCAGGAAGAGAACGCATAACAGTTCACACGTACCCCATAGTTTAACCCATCCTTCCAGAGGGCCTTGCGTGCAAGAACGTCAAGTTGGAAGCCTGAGGTTCCTTTGGGGAAGACAGCTTGGTCAATGGCGATCTGGAGATGCAATAGTCAGTCACGCTAAAAGGTCCGAGACCGTCAAAGTATTGCTTACGTGTCCTTGCAGCACCCTCGTGTAAGCCTCGCACATTTCAACGTCTGGTCGCCCAAAGTGAACCGTCCTTGTTGTATCACATGTACCATCCAAATACTGGCCTCCAGAATCACTGCGTGCAAGTAGGCAGGTTAGTATCAGCGTTAGACCATTCCCAAGCCGACCACAACGGTGCGCAGAGAATGAAAAAACAAGTGAAAACACGTACTTGAGATAAGGCAAGTTCCGGTCTATCATACTTGCAGTTCGCTTCTTGGCAGAGTAATGAGGCAGCGCGGCGTTTGGTCCGGCTGCAGAGATAGGTTCGTAGGCTTGACCCATGTAATTCTTCTGCTTCTTGCGGAACTCGTTCAAACGGTGAGCAGCCTCCCACTCAGTGATGTCATAGCCGTCTGCGAGCTTGGTGTCCAGCCATGCCAGGAATTGAGTCTGGTAAATGAAAATGAATGAGAAGCCCCCTAGGCGATGCTGAAGGAGTACTCACGAAAGCGACACCGTCCCTCAGATATGCCCTCCTCATACCCTCGAGTTCCGTAGGGTTCTTTCGTCCAATCATCTCTTCTACAAACGACGGCAGCACCATACACCTCATATGCGATATGACCAGAGAAATCGTGTAAGACGTCTCCGGCGTTATTATGATCTTCCCTTCGCTGAAATCCCAGTCTCTCTTCCTCAAGAAGTTCCAGATCTCTGTATAGTCTCTCCTCTCGACTCCCAGGTCGTTCAAATACTGCTGAACGGATTCGTTACATTTGAAGGACTCGAGGAAAAGTATCGCTGTTTGCATCCCAACATAGAGGAATGCATGGAAAAGTGGATTATACGGGATATCAGAACCACGCAGGTTAAGGAGGTAGGCTGTCAAAAAGGAAGGTAAAAGAAGGTAAAAGAAAGCTATGACGAAGGTACATACCAATAGACGGCAAATGCGTTATCAGAGTCGCTCGAGCGTACTGGTTCGCCTTTGGATCTTGGCCTCGAGAATACTGCGCTACGTCCGGTGGCTGCCTTCGGATCCATTCCCTGACACGTTCTAATTTGGAGCTTGCGTCCTCGCCTGTTTGGATGTCAACACATAATTTCGCGTAACATATCTCGATACTCACCAGCATAGTGCAGACTCTGAATAAACACTGGTTCTCTCGACTTATTGGGCTTGTCCTTCCAGATCTTGTCCACGAGATTCTGGACTGGGTATGCCATTTTGCAACCTCGAGATTGAATCTTCGAATTGATATGCATGATTTTCGAATACGTAACCATCCTTCCGTCCACACCGACTCGTGTTCCCTTTGGTCCTTGAGATACGAGATCCTACGAAGATAGAGTGAGAAAAGTAGGATTATTTTGTTGAAGAGTTACATACAATAAGGAACTCGACCCAATCAGCAGGATATCCGGGTCCAGCACCGGCCTTCACTAGTGTCCAATTGGGATCGAGCTGCTGGGAAGCCTGAACCCAATATCGGGAGTCTGTAACGAGATAGGCTGCGTTCAATGCGATTACGGCCGCTCCAGCAGATCCGGTAAAGCTGTATGATAAAACATTAGTCGTTAAGAGACACCAAAATTAAAACAATGCGCACCCTGTTATAAACCTCCTCCTTTGATCACTTTCCGCTACGTATTCAGAGTTATGCCCATCCTCACTCGGTACTAAACTGTGGAGAAACGGAGAAAATGTAGGCGTCAGCATTCAATAGAACGAAAAGCGACTCCACAACTGACTAAAAGTCCAATGGTTCCTTTTCCTGTTGCATCAAATCCCTCAATTTTTCCAACTTTTCCGTTGTATCTGCTATACTGTAAGCATTCGGATCGGCATCTCCAGCATCTCCATTCAGTTTACGCTCCATGGCAGACCCCACCAGAGTACTCGAGGAGTCCGCCGGCCCCAATGGAGGCCTTGGAAGAGCATGCCCTGAACCACGGCTGTCATGACTGCGGTAGGATCTGTGAGTTGATCGGCTGTTTTGAGTAGACCGGCTTTGTTGTGAATCGTATGTTCGGTTCGTTCTTTGGGTAGCGCCGGTATTGCTGCGACCAAGTGTAGTTTCCTGTGGGGGAATATAGTATGACACCTTCGACCCTTGAGATGATTTGGAGTCCTTGCGTTCTGGCAGGGCGGTTGATGGTTGGGAGCGATATACCGGAAGACTTTGGGACATCATCGAGCCCGTTTCCTGCGGATCCAAGACCTGCACCATCTCTCTTTCAAGCTCTGCTTCTTTCTCCTTGTTCTTCTTCCCTAATCCCCAACCATACCCCCATCTCGTCCCACTGTTCGACTTTTTCGCGCCGGTCATTGTATTTGAGCGTGTAATCTTCGGCCCCTTGCCCTTCTTGCCCATAACAGGTACATAGTCCTCTGGAATCTCGTCGTATTTTTCCGAGTCGGTAGCGAAGGTGAGTCTGTCGACTTTGGAGTTGATCGTGGATGACGTGGAATAGGACTCGCTTCGCCTGAGAGAGTCTTGCTCGTAGGGATAGGACCGAGTCCCCGTGCTCCTAGAGTCGTATGACATGGGACGTCCGTTGGGGTCTGCACTTGAGAAAGAGAGCCTACGGCCCTTTTTATTGCCTATGAAAGGGATACATAATGGGGGAGGCGGAGGAGGCGGAGGGGGGGACATGGTAGTGAGGAAACAGGAAACAGTTGAGCAACAGTCGAGTAGTGATGACTGTTCTAATCAGGCCCAGCCAACCCCACGAGGCAGGTTGTACCCGATTCCATTTCCCAGCATCCAGAAAATTTTCGCCGTTTCCTCACGTGCTGATTTCCCCATTTAGATGCTTGATCACTGTGATCGGATCGCTCGACAGCCAGCTTCTACCTCGAAATGACGCCCGCTTCATCTGGCATGCACTGGTGGCGCGACCATCTACTGCCGTTGTTAATCACCTTTGGTTCATGGCCACCTTCAGAGTCATGAATCGCCAATTGTGAAACCATGGGAGTTTCGGACTCGAATCGGAGTTTGGCAAAGCCTCGAGGAATCGGATGCAACGATGAATCTGGAAGACTTGGGTCTCGCAGTACAGACCTGGGATCCATTCAGAGAACCAAAAAAACGCAAACTAATTCACATGCACACACGGTCCGATGATATCTCGGTGAGAACTTCCGAGCCCAGCTGCGCAGTTTGGATGGCTCTGAAATGAATCTAGGAGTGCTCTAGACGGAATAACGAGAGGCGCCCGCGGCTGTATTCTCGCCCCGCAAGTGCAATATCTTACAACTTGCCGGGAGATGGTAATCAGGACCTATAAGGTCACCTCTTCGGTAATTTTCACTTGTCCACCGCAAATGGGGTCCAGATACAAGCCTCGTTGTAATGCCATGGTTTCGCCAGTCCTTGCACCCATTTCAAGAGATCGAAAAAGTCACTTTTCTGCAACGCGGATGTAAGTAGAGAAAGGATAGCTTGATCAAGCACGAGGATGATATTGAATCAGTCAACAACAGAACACCAATACACTTACTTACATTGGCATTTCACGGAACACGGTTGTGTGCTATCGAAGCCAAACATCGAAGCTAAACAACCAGTCACTTGGTACAGCAGAATCTTCCAAAGATCATGCATTAAGCATTGAAGGACTATCACTTGCCTAGCTTCCATCCCCCTATTCATCATTTTTAGAGCGCTGTTACGCTTATTGTTGGCCCTGCTGTCAAGCTGTTTCCATATTGAAGGTCAAAGCCAAGGATAGCCCGACAACGCTTCCCTCTCTCCTGTAGTCCGTCGTGGCCTTTATTCCTCCGAGAGCCTCTCGCGAAAAGCGCGACAACCACGCCCGCAGAGCTAGCTTTCACGGCACACAAGATCGTGAATCCAACAGTGCACTTCAGAGATTCTCAGCATCTTCATACACGCCGAGGACCCTCGGTCAGCCTAGAGCGCCGACACAATGCCGACTCTGATTACAGCAATCACCACTGTGAACCGGCTGCACTAAGTTTTAGTGTACCCCAATTCACAGATCGTTTTCCTGATGCTCCAAACGTTTCCTCCCCCAAACTCAAAAGAGCCCAAAATACCTGGTAGAAATTGTCAAACAATTCCTCTTTGGTGACGATGACAATGAACAACTTCTTCATCCTCCGCTCAAGACCACACTCGTCACCTCATTCATCATATCGAATTTTTTGGAATGGGATTGACCGTACACATGCGTCGGTATTCCGTCGATCCTTCTTCTTTCCTTCTTTTCCCGAACCCCTGTTTCCCCGCCAACTCAGCGAATGAAATGAGGGTGCCTGGCTTGCTTCAGTTGACACGAGAATCTAAAATCTATTCATGTTACCCACTTATCAGATTTTCCCGACTCCCACCCCACAGTTCGCTGGACTCGAACTATTCTTGCATCAAGTTCCTATGATCAGAGGAGCATCAGACAAAACGGTCTACTTTTGGCAACTCTACTATCGCAAGACGACTTGGTCTACAAACTACTTACCAAAAGAAGGCTGGCGGCGACAAAGTTTTCAAGACATCAAGACATACCAATTTCAACACTTGCAGTTCATGCTATACCATATCGGCTGCGGGGATCTACCCTCTTTCAATTTCACAAACCACCAGCTCTACTCGTTGTGCGAGTTGCCGTTTTAAGTTGGGAAAGCAACAAATCCATTCGAACTAGAGCTGGAAGGCAAAATCTCTACACTTACTCGTGTTTCGTTTCTCGCGACCTACCGCAAGTGACGCCTCGATGACGATATTTTCAGGGCATGTCCGCTACCCATTCGGTCCCGAACAGGTCAAAACGTACAAATCAGGGACCCAGAAGATTCTTGATAAACGTGTTGGTCGAAAAAGCCAGATGCCGAACAGCAGTGAAATAGGCGAAGACATTGACTCCTCATAAACTTAAACTAAGTAAGCATCTAGAAAAAGCATTTATCCAACGAGGCAAGAGCTTGACATGGACAGAATCTCACAATTTGTCCATCTAACCTCCGAAGTCTTCATAAGAAGCTCGACTTTGGGGCATGATTTGTTCATTTCGATTCTAACTTTGAAGATTCTTCCCGGTACACCTGTATAAAAATCTGCCATCTACTTCGGAAAGAAGGCAAAAGAAAATGATGAGACGAAGGGCATGACTTGTTCATTACTAGCACGTAGTACACGCATCGTTTCTGACCGTACTTACTATTATCCGATTCATTTCGAGATTTGACAAACTTTAAAGATCGTCATCTCCTGCTATGGATAATCCCATTCGTGCATTCACCGAGTTTCAAGGACACGCAAAATGTCAAGGCGTCTGTCAGGAATGCAGAAGGTAGAGCGGTCAGTTCCTGTCCACGAGCCTCATGTTTCACACGTGTTGTGTGGGGAACCCTCCTATGTTAAAGCGAAAAACATTGAAACGTTGCAAGTTCTTGATCAAGGGAAGACCAAGAATACGAATCAGACGACCATGATGTTGTAAAGGGTTTAGGCAACACGGCAAAAAGTCTAGAAAGAGAACTCAGAATCAATATTCAGGAGAACTTCTAGACAAACGGATCTTGACCAGTCTTAGCTACATATGTATGGGTAGCGCATGAATGACTTCAGCGTTCTCAATTGACAGGTTTGTGTCAAGCCGTAATTGAACCCGCAAGATGTAGATCTCCAGGTGCGTCATAGGATTCGAGGAGGAAAATGATGTGGCATCCGTAAGGATTTCGTTCCGGAAAAAAATACTTTGAAAGTTCTCGAAGGCAACGTTGGTTAGAAAATAGTAGGCGACGATTGTACTGCGTATTCATCGAAAGATTCGAGTACTTACTCGGTCTCATCATTTGCAAGGCAAACTAAACGTGGTTTCGGATCTTTAGAAAGAAAATGAAACCTCCGACCAGCTGCGGCATAGCTTGTGCTGAAGAGCTGCGACAATTTAGACAAGAACGAGTACCGCCGGTAACAGCGATATGAGTATAATAACTCGGTAGAAAGGCCCGGAAGATGGAGTGCACCGAGTATCCCACTCATAGTGATTGTAGAAGCTACTATATCATGGACTTGAAGAGGATCCTATCAGAGTTATTACTGCCATTTCCCCAGATTAAAGAAATAAGCGTACATGCTCCGTATCTCTGAGAATTATAGTCGAGAGTTATAAGCGCTGCGCATTCAAATGACCATAATGTGCGCCAGTTTCTAACTCTTCAGACCACGAAAAAGAAGCTCGTAAAGCGGTGCTCTGACACGGCTGAGCCTGAGGTAGATAACACGGGAACAGAGTTCTGGGTAGGATCTTGCGTCAAAGAAGAAGATGATTCATAAAAAGACACGAGTATAAGCTGAAGGATGAAGCTCTGAAGCCACTGCGCATCGAAGGAGATCCGAGTCGAAGATGAAAGTCTTAAGCTAAATGAATGACGTAGTTTAATTGTCATTATTTGGACTTTCCACGTGCCTCATTGTCAATGTCACCGACATCGCCTTGCGCTGAGCTGGAAGTACTGGAGACTGGCGAGTCATTTCTTTCTATTTGAAAAATGACCCTCAAGAACTGAAATTATCTTATCTTCAGGCTATGGAACTCCAAGACTCTCCTTTTTATCCATTTTTTAATACAAACCGTGCTACGTCTCGCACGGAGACCGAACAAATACACGAGCTACTCCGTCTCCCTGAACAAGAGCTCAGGAATACAGACGAGGACATTTCAAGGCTCCACGATCTCTTGAACGAACTAGAGCATCGACGGGAGAAGGCCCTCACTTATATTCACAAACATCGCCAACTGCTCTCACCTATACGTCAACTTCCTCCCGAAATTCTCGCTGAGACATTTGTTCGTTGTCTGCCTTCAAATCACCTTCCCACTCGTAATCTCGCAGAAGCTCCGCTTCTGTTGACACTTGTATGTAAACAGTGGCGCGAAATTGCTTTCAGCACACCGCGTATGTGGTGTGCGCTTCATATCTACATTCCCTACTCCCGTTTCAACGATGTACAGTTTATAGAGAAACGGAAGGCTGGAATACAGCAATGGCTGGAGAGATCCGGAAGTCTCCCTATCTCCCTTTCGGTAACTCATAAACATCCGACCTGGACGCCGATTCATGATCCTGACAACCCAGAAACTCCACTTGATCCTTATTCCGAAGAGAGTCCTCTTTCATCCTTGATGAAATGTCTTGTCAGTTTTTCACCTCGATGGGGAGAACTTACTCTAAACGTCCCAATTGCCGCCTTACGGCTCATAGCATCCATACCTCCAGAAAGACTGGTGGTGCTTCACCGGATTTCTGTCAGCGTACCGTTTTCGTATACTGACTCCCACAATCTCGGTGCACCATTTACTGCATTTCTGGATTGTTTACCACAATTAAACGCTTTATACCTTCGGGAACACTCTATGCCCGAGATACAATCTGGATTTCGATGGTCCAGGTTGACCGAGCTGTCTCTTTTGCCTCATAATAACGCTGACACAATCTTGCGTTATAACGATGCAATAAGACTCTTGCTGCAGACCGACAACTTGCGTGTTTGCAAGTTGATGGTGAGATTGAGCAGTACTTCTGAGCAACTGCAAGTTACCCTTCCATCATTGTACGACTTAACATTAATATTCTCCGCTCATGAAGAGCCATCGACTCATTTAGCGCATTCGCTGACAGCGCCGTCTCTAATTAACTTGGCTATAACAAGCTCATGGGGATATGAAAACATGCATAGCGCACACTCATTTTACAACGAGATATTAACGAAACTCCTTGGAGAGTCAACTGGAATACAGAACCTCCATGTTGCAGTTGCAATGCCAATAGGCTCTCTCGTTCAGTGTTTGCGATCCAGTCCACAAATCAAATCATTAACTATCGGTTCTGCCCGGCCCAGCAGGTTCCAAAACCGCAGGGCTATCACTTTTCCCGGAGAGGATGTCGATCTCGTTGATGCACTTTCTCCTACCCTCGGTAGCGAACCTCCCTTGTGCCCCCAACTCCGGACCCTCAAGTTTCTAAGCATGAGACCCATTCCTGCACCAACGGTATTTCTAAATCTAATCAAAGCCCGGAAAGCCTATGCTGCAGTTCACCCAGATGCTCGGGTGTTGAGGACACTCGAAGTGTTGTCTCCATCTTCTTTGCAACCCAGTGATCACAGTGCAGCAATCACCGATGAATTTACGCAGTTGAGGAATGACGGGATGAGTATTTACATAGCGTATCGCGGATGGCACAAAGGAAGAGAGAATCATGATGACTTGCCTTGGGAAGGACTTTTTGACGACGAGACATTCAACAGTGAATCTTGGAAGACGGGGGCGAGTTCGTCCCCGGCGAATGCGAGATTGGTGTATATATAGCTTTAAATTCTCTACTCATGCCACTCTACTTATGGTGGAAGGAATATGTATATCTTGTCCAAACATATGAGAATCACTCAGGCTCATCAATATACGCAATGTATTTTGTTCCTTGAATTTTGTCCTGGTAAAACAGCATCGGACCACGTCTTAAAGGACTGGTTTCCTGAAGGTTTTGGATGTCTTATGTTCATTTTCGTTCGAAATTCAAGCAATGACTGAAAGCACGAGAGGGATCGCATCTTTATGAAGTAGATTCTTATATCACACCATGGGGAAGTCCTTGATGATAGCAATTTTCCTTGGGATAGCCTGGATGACGAGAATAATATTTATGAATGGTTTGGGCAATGGAAGACTTGATGTTGAAAGGAATGTATATTTGCATAAAGACCAGTACAAATAAATCGCAGAGTTACAAACCGTATGCGGCTCCCAACATGTTGATATTACCGTTGACATCCATTAGATCTAAGATATTGCTATGTCAGGCAAGTTTGTTGGTTGGCAATATGGTCAATACGTACTGGAGTTCAACCCATTAGTTGTCCTCTGCACAAGAACGATCAATGCAAGAGTAAAATAAAATCAAGTTGATACTCACGGAAAACGCAAACCACGCATAGCGTTCCACATATGAAACAGAATTCATATAGTCGACGGTTGTTTTGAGAAATTCTTCGACAGCTATTGATGGATCAAAATGTCAGTCACAACTAAAAGGAAAAATGGATCTTGAAGGAATACCGACCGGTTGGGTCAGGATTAGTGTCTGCAAACTCGGTGACCCAGATAGGGTACCCAGGAAATTGTGCATGAACTTGCTCAAGATATCCAATGAATTCATTGGCGTCTGATCCATACCTACGCATTGAGCATTCTTATGAGGGGTACATCTCCAGAAAGTAGAAAGACTCACCAATGAATGGTAACGAAATCGATCGTGCATCCATTGCATGCTTCGATAAAATCACTCAACCATCCTGTACCCATACTGGGAGGCGGTCCGTTCGTCACGCCTGGAGACCCAAGACGGACACCATGTGAAGCCAACGGCTCAATGAACTGCGTCCAAATCGAGGCAGCTTCTGTTGGACTGAGGTTCGATTGACTTCCCAGGTCAGGCTCGTTAAATCCCTGCAAATCATGAAGAATTTCAAAACCAATGATTCAAGCATGATGACGCACCAGGGCATGTGTGGCGTTGGCATTAAGAACGAAAGATTGGAACGTCTCTGCAGCGCCTGCACCCCACTGCATAGGGACGTGTTCTACGTCTGCAGGAAGACCGGTTGGAGGGATTGGAGACCAGTTGTGCAACCAAGATACTTGTGTGTTCGAAAGCTTTGTGACATCCGAAATCTCACTGGATGCAAAGCAGACTCCGTGATTTGTTTCACTGACTGTGCGGCCTGGAACTGAAGGTAGGGTTCGAGCATTGGAATCTAATAGTATGTAGAACAAAGAAACAAGGGTGATGATTCGAAAGCAGCTTAGGAGCGGTGGCATTGTGGGCTGGGAGACTGATGGTCGTTGAAAGCTTCAAATACCATTTTCTAGGGGCAAAGTCCAAACACCATCCATTCTGGTGTAGTTCAAGGTGATAAGGAGTCTTCCCCCAAACGGATGGCTACATTTGCTGAAAACCGCCACGACATGTGAGTATCAGCATTTTGAAAGATTCATTTGGAAACTCGAGTATACGTGGTATGTCTCGTGGTTGCGAATCATGCGAATAGAAAGTATACGTGGTATCTTGAGTGCATGGGCCTCGGAGCCTGAGATCATGGTTGTTTGCTGGCACGAATACTAAGTCCTTTGTGGTTCATCATCGAGGCCACTTTTGCTGACTTCTAAACGTACGTATCAGGTGCTAGACTCTTTCCGGAGCAGTGCTACGACATCGAATCCACCTGACAGTGGGGCTGACCTGAAGAGAACGATCGCAGACAGCGTTTATAGCAAATAAAATGACAGCAATGCTCAATTACCCTTGGGTGGAACGCCACGGTTCTAGTAGTATGAAGAAAAACCCATACTTCAGAAAGGCCGCTAGAATTTACGGTCGGTTCGACTTTGCGTGGAACGGTACTGAGATTCGTGGCCGGCAGACTTGCAAACCTGACTTTTCGCACCCTGTGAGCTACGGATGTTCAATGAGACCTTTAGGGTAAATTTGCTGAGCATGAATTGACGTAGAAAGCCAAGAGGTGTCCAAATTTTGTTAAAACCACGTGGCATTGAGATACGGTATCTGCAGATTTTGTGCGTAGATAGTTCGATTGATCACTTCTCATTTCTCCTTTCGTTACTCAACGTACTCAACCGTTACTCAGCTTCATTGGCTCTATTCAGGGTTAACGTTGTGTTTTTTGAAGACTTTTCCACGCGATACTGGCGCCATGCTGTGCCTAGATGATTTCATGCTTATCAAGGTTGTCTGAACTGAAATAGAACGTGGTTATCTACTTCCCCTCTTGACTGAAGCGCAATGCCTTTCGACGAAGTTACGCTGAATGATGGGAACAAGGTATGCACTGTGCCATAGCTTGAGCTGGTTCTGCGACGCTAACGACATCGTTAGATGCCTACTATTGCGTTTGGAACAGGCTCCAAATGGAAACGGCAAGACGTGACAAGTCTGGTTGGGCAGGCCCTTGAGAGCGGTTTCTCGCATGTAGATACTGCAGCAGGTGCGTAACGATTGGATTCCTGAATTGCGCGTTTCCTTAGTACGCCTTCCAGTTTATGAGACAGAGCAGTACGTTGGTGAAGCGATACGGGAAAGCGGACTCGGCCGTTCCGAATTCTTCGTCACTACCAAGTACGCGAATGTCGTCTCAAAAACAATACCAGAAGGCATACAGCGAAGCCTCGAGAACGTACGTGTGACAATGTCCTTGCCCTTTTCTCTTTAACAAATCTTTCGAACAGCTTGGGCTGAAACAAGTTGACCTGTATCTCATACACTTTCCTATGTTCGTCTCAGATCTTCAAATCGCATGGAAAGAGATGGAGACTGTTCAAGCCCAAGGGTCAGCTAAGTAAGTCGCCAGAATTTTGCTCTTACCACCAATTCTTATTCTGTGTAGGAGCATTGGCGTCAGCAACTTTGCACTCAAAGATTTGGAGACTATCATGATGGTCGCAAACGTCACACCTGCAGTCAATCAGGTAAACACGCAGAATTGTCTTTCCAAGACTGGACGTCTGACGTTTCTGTAGATTTCTCTTAATCCTTATAATTATGCCCAAATGAAACCTACAATCGACTACTGCAAGAAGCATGGTATTGCTGTGGAGGCATATAGCAGTCTTGCGTGCGTCTGTTATCTGTTTTTGTCAAAGCCAATTCTATATTTCCTATAGACCCATAACGAGGTACCCTGGCGGACCGGTCGAAGCTCCTCTCAAAGCAGCTGCTGAACGCTTAGGCATTACACCAGTCCAAGCCATCTTTCTCTGGCTTCGCTCAAAGAACGTTATCATCGTCACGTATGGCATCTTTCGCAGCAATATGTAAACTTGGAAGCTCACATTTGTATTCAGGACAACGTCAAAGAAAGAACATATGGAAGAGTACCTAGCAGTCGGCGATCTGGGTGAGTCGTGCATGCCTTGCACCGAGATAGCCTTTTGACCATTCCGCACCTACAGGTCCTTTGACCGAAGAAGAGGTAGCTGCAATTGATGAAGCTGGTGCAAAGGGACCTCCTTCACAAGTCAGCGTTGCATTGCGCCGAGGTTACGATAGAGCTACATCATCACCAAGCAAGGCTCTTCTCACTTTGGCTGCTGCGTCATTCATGATGTATCAAGGGTTACGGTTATGGTAGGATCAGCTATTCAACAAGGATGTGCTGCTGTATTGTGTCAGTCAATACAAAAACCAATACATTTTACTTTTAAACAATTTTAGTTAGTACACTTCTACTTTGAGATCTATTACTTCGTTCTCTTCCAAGCTAGGATCAACCACACCATGAACGTGCACTTTGGAACAACTTGAGCCAAGGTCCCTGTCCATGCCATTCATCCGCTTTAAACGAACTAGGATACCAACTATTACTCTCCAACGTCGTCACCCGCTCAGGATGCGGCATCAAAGCCAAAACTCTACCCCCAGGCGTCTGCACGCCAGTGATACCTCCAGGACTGCCATTAGGGTTTAAAGGATACCTCTCCGTAGGCTGACCCTTGGAATCAATATACCTAACTGCAACTAGTCCCTGAGATGTGACCCTGTCAAGCTTTTGCGCATTCGCAAACGATGCACGTCCCTCTCCGTGTGCGACTGCAACAGGCAACTTGGACCCAGCCATCTCCCTCAAGAACACAGACTGCTTTGTATGTTCATTCTCCACCACCTCGACCATCGATACACGCGCTTCGAACCTCTCGCTTTTGTTAGGCTTGAAGTCGGGCCAGTCTTGTGCGCCAGGTATGATCTCCCTCAAATGGCTGAGGAATTGACACCCGTTACACACGGCAAGCGCAAAAGTATCTTCTCGGTTGAAGAAACCTATAAACTCTTCTCTCGCACGGTCATTGAGAAGAACAGAGTGCGCCCATCCTTTTCCAGCACCGAGGACGTCACCATACGAGAATCCACCACAGGCTGCGATACCACGAAAGTCAGCCAAACTGACGGTACCGCTGAGGATATCAGACATGTGGACGTCGACAGCGTCAAATCCTGCCGCGGTGAATGACCAAGCCATTTCGATTTGTCCGTTGACGCCTTGTTCACGCAAGATGGCGACTTTTGGTCGGCGGAATAGTGAGCGACTGGGACTGGGAGTGAAGGTGAGGTCGTAGAAAAGACCACTGTGAGTGTCGTCTGATATGAGGTCAAATTCTTCTTGAGCTGAGATGGGGTTGTCACGAAGTGATTGCATTTTGAAAGAAGTTTCAGCCCAAGCTTTTTGTAGCTCTTGACGAGTGCTAGCATAGATGACTTCACTGTTATGGATGACGGTGAAAGATTGATCGGCAGAGTCGTGGACGCGGCCGATGACGTGAATGGATGTGGAAGGGAAACCAACATCAACGAAAGCAGACATCAACTTGGCAAGGTCAGATTGACGAACTTGAACGACGGCACCAAGTTCCTCGTTGAATAGTGTCGCTACAGGATCAACGGCACCGTGGAGAGCATCCAGAGAGATTTCGACGCCTACATGTCCGGCAAAAGCCATCTCGGCTAGTGTCGTAAATAGGCCTCCATCTGAGCGGTCGTGGTAAGCTAGAACGACACCAGGTTCCTTTGTGCGGACTTCTTGACATGCTTTAAAGAAGGACTTGAAGACCTCGGCATCTTCAACATCCGGAGCGTCTTTTCCAATCTCTCTAAACACCTGCGCAAGTGCGGAGCCTCCCATCCTCTGCTTTCCATTACCCAAGTCCAGCAGCACCAGTACTGTCGGCTCACCAACGTTGACCTTGAGTTGCGGAGTCCAAGTCGCACCAACATCTTGCACACTCGCAAACGCGGTGATAATCAACGACAATGGAGCAGTAACATCCCTCGCTTCATTACCCTCTTCCCACTTCATGGACATGGACATGGAATCCTTGCCCACGGGAATCCCAACACCTAGCTTGGGGCAAAGGTCCATTCCAATTGCCTGAACAGCTTCGTACAAGCCTGCACCCTCGCCTTCTTTGGACGCAGCACACATCCAGTTTGCACTGAGTTTGACAGACGAAAGGTCTCCAACGAAGGCTGCGACAAGGTTGGTCAGCGACTCGGCTACGGCCATTCTCGCTGAGGCTGCTGGACTGACGAGAGCCAGGGGAGTGCGTTCTCCCATGGCCATGGCTTCACCAGTAACGACATCAAAACCATACGAGGAACGAGTGACAGCAACATCAGCAACAGGGACTTGATATGGGCCGACCATTTGGTCACGAGTGACGAGACCAGTGATAGTGCGGTCGCCGATGGTGATGAGGAAGGACTTTGATGCGACAGACGGAAGACGAAGAGCGCGTTCTATAGCTTGAGACAAGATTTCCGAGGCTGGTCGAACTGCGTTGGAAGGAGAGAGATACCTGGTCAGACTCGTATCAAAGTCTTGAGCAGCACCCCATTTCCTTAGCTTGTCGGTCCTTTCCATCTTTGGTGGTTTTCCAAACAGCATATCCATCTTCAACCGAATCACGTCTCCGCCGAGAAGTCTGTCGGTGACAACGAGCTCTTCTTTCTCAGTAGCAATCCCGACAACTGAGAATGGGCATCTCTCGCGGTGAGCGATCTCTTCGAAGACCGAGAGCTTTTCTGGGGCAACCGCAAGAACATAACGCTCTTGAGACTCGTTGCACCAAATCTCCATAGGTGACATTGAACTGTCTGCAACGAGGACGTCTCTGATCTCAAAAGTCGCGCCGAGACCCGAGTCATGTACAAGTTCTGGAAGAGCGTTGGACAGACCGCCAGCACCGACATCGTGAACGCTCTGGATAGGATTTACATATTCGTCATCGGCCCCAGCACCAACACAAGCATCAATGACTTGTTGGCATCTTCTCTGCATCTCCGCGTTGTCCCTTTGAACAGACGCAAAATCGAGCTCGGCCGAGCTCGCACCAGAAACCTGACTGGATGCAGCACCTCCACCTAAACCAATCAACATCCCAGGTCCGCCGAGCACGATCAGCTTTGCACCGGGAGTGATGGGTTTCTTCTTCGCAAAGGCAGGTCTGACATTCCCATAACCACCTGCGATCATGATAGGCTTGTGATATCCTCTAACCTCCGTCTCGCCTCCACCTCGAACACTTGGTACTCGCTCCGAAAAAGTCCTAAAGTATCCTGCCAACGCAGGTCTACCAAACTCGTTGTTAAATGCGCTGGCTCCAAGTGGGGCCTCGATCATGATATCCAATGCGGAAGCGATATGTACTGGTTTGCCAAAGTCTTCTTCCCATGGTTGTTGGAAGCCCGGGATGAGAAGATTGGAGGTAGTGAAACCAGCTAGACCAGCTTTGGGTTTTGATCCACGACCAACGGCACCTTCGTCCCGGATCTCACCACCAGAACCTGTAGCAGCACCAGGGTAGGGAGAAACGGCTGTAGGGTGATTATGGGTTTCTACCTTGATGAGGATGGGCATGGGTTCGTCGTTAGATTGGTACAATTTGGATAGGTTTGGATTAGGATGATCAGAAGAACTTTGTTTGGATACGCTGAATCGTGGAGCAGAGCCAACACCTTCAAAGACGGCGGCATTGTCAGAGTACGCTGAAATAGTGCCCTTGGGAGAAAGACGTTCCGTGTTACGGATCATCTGGAAGAGTGACATGTCCTGTGGTGTAGAGTCCAATGTCCAGCGAGCGTTGAAAATTTTGTGTCTACAATGCTCCGAATTGACCTGAGCAAACATGAACAATTCCGCGTCGGTAGGGTCGCGACTGATTGGGTTTGGACCCGAGATGAAAGCAGAAACGAGATAAGCAATTTCATCTTGGGAAAGAGCGAGTCCGAGGTCCTTGTTAGCTTTTACAAAGATGTCTTCGGCCGATTTGGCAGAGCTGGAGGTGATATCGACGGTGCGCAAGGGTCTAGGACTGCTATGGGAGAAAACGACGTCTTCGTGCGGGAGAGTGAAATGGACGGCTTGTGTCATACGGTCGTGAATGAGATGTGAAAAGTGGGCTAGATCCTCAGATGAGAGAACGTAGTCATCAGCTGTAGTAAAGACATATGCCATCCCTCGTTCTATTCGCTCAACATGTTCTGCAAGATTGCAAATGGCAGCAATGTCTGTAGCTTTGCTCGACCACGGTGAAATGGATCCCGGCCGCGGGAGAACGTAGAGTACGTTCTTCTGCGCTGTGGATAGTTTCTCCAAGGTGTCAGGGAATGCAATTTCATCACCATAGCTCAGAAGGTGGTCGAGTGCCTTGCGAGCAGGAGAAGTGCTATCTTCTGGAACCTTGGAAAGGCATTTCACAAGGTGAAGCCATACACTGTCAACAAACACGATTGCTGGGCATGTTTTCCGGATATTTTCGAGCAAAGAACCTCTTTTTTGCAACGAAATCGAGGATGATCCTGGTAAAACGAGCATTTCTGAGCAATGATGCGATTAAGCGACGAAAGTATCTAGAGACGGAAGACGCACCGCAACCGTAATTAGATTTCGGATGCAAAAAAACCCAGCAATGCCAGAACTTGAAATCGACCAGTATTAGTGGCGTACAAGGGAAGGACGTCTGAGGTTGGAATTGCCGTTGAAAAAATCTAACCGGCAAAATGACGGATCTAACGGACCGATGATGATCCTAGAAATACAGACAAATGGCTTTCTTTTCTTCCACTGATTATAACCGCAACGACAAAAACCGAAAACCGTAGACATCCTTACCTTAAAAAGGCAAACGGTATCGTTGTTACCCGGGAAAAACACCACGTTTTGAAACTAGACACAACCGGAAACCCTCTATACTCGGTAGACCGAGTAGCTATTTACGATTTGACCAAGATTTAATCAATGAAATCTCGGTCCAAGCTTGGTCAACTAGAGGTGGCAGATTTTCAGCCTTGAGCAAGCGCAAGGGCCTGGGGACCCTATACTCGTTGAACACACGCAGTTGAAGAGATGAAGAGAAATCTTTTCGCTTTTAGTAGTTAGTCACGCATTTTGCACTTCGGGGCGCAATCGGGGCGCATTCCCAAAAATCCAGTCCTTTCTTGACTCGCAACTACGATCATCCCACCTGAGGCCTGAGTTTTCGAGTCCATTCAACAAAATCAAGTTGTCCAACGACAGAGCCTCTCAGTGTTTTCATTCACACGTACTCAGGGCCAGCCTTCGACATGACGAAATTACTAGGGAGATTGTATTTGTTTGTCTGAGGCTTTACTGAGCAACCAATCAGATCAGGAGTAGACATTGTATAGCAATATGATTGGTTCATCGATATTTACACGTGATATACATATCCCTTCCTCGACCCCAAGCATCCGTCTCTCACAAACGGACGGCTGGCTTTGGGAGCCTGACGTACTCTACCAATCAAACTCTAAGTATTGGTACACGACGTCGTGAGCTTACCCTTATTACCCCTTCTACTCCCTCGATCTCCTCTTCTCCTTCCTCTTCAATTTCCCCTTCACTCTCCTCTTCACTTTCCTCCTCACTTTCCTCTTCAGGATCTGTCCTTTCTTCTACAACACATCTTTGGAAGTTCACTTCAAGCAAGTGGGTCCGAAGTTGTAGAATTGCATACTCCCTATTATGAACTATGACAGTGGCACAATACTTGCACTTTGGATTAGTTTCAATCTCAGCTGATCCAAAAGCTTGTTTAGTTGTCTGGCGCCCGAGATCAAAATAATCTTTCCAAATGCCTTCAAGTTTCGAGTTGGATATGTAGCCCTCAGTTCCTTCAGACCTGATCCCCTGCTGTTGAGATAAAGAGACATCTGTCCAAGCCTCTCCGGTATGATGAAACCCAATTGCTACATGCAACCACCAGACCTCCTGTTCATAAATCATCCGATAAGTCAGAAGACGAGGTGCATTGATACTACTGGGCACATAGATGTAACCTCGGCGGTCGGAGACCATGGAATTACAATCAAAATAGTTTGCCGGAAAAACACTTTCGAGGGAATAAGAACAGGTATCCGAGGCAATCGATTTCGGTACCATACACCAGCTCGGAGTTTGGTGGTTGCCACCAGCAGGCTTGTAATCAATATCAATCTTCCTTTGGCCATTGCCCATATGTAAACGGACATGCACAAGCCCGCCGTTGAGACAAAATTGCTCTCTGTCCACTGGCAATTTGTCACGGTCGGGAAGAGCAAGAGCAGGGGAGTCATTCTGCGTGATACGAAGCATTTCGACTCTTCTGCCATTTTTATAGCAACGAGCTTCAAATCTACAACAGAATTCTTCTTGATTTGCATCTCGATACACATATGGCCAGAACACAACATAGCCCAGGCCCAGGCCCAGGTCTAAAGATATTTCTTGTTGATTAGCACGACGGACGAGGACAAGTTCAGCGGAAGAAGATAGTTCATAATGAACAGGGTTATTTTTCTTTTCGCAGTTAACCCTCCTTCTACGAGGCAAGAGAGCCTCCTTTACAACTATTTCCGTCAAGTCCTTCACACGGGAATTGGACATGACGACTTCATTCGGGTAACAGCGGACAAACTGTTTTTCATCTATTTTTCGAAGATAGATGGACAAGTACTTGTCTCCGGTAGTACCTTCTCTTTTGCAGTGAAGAGGCGCTAAAAATATAGCATGGTAACGGTACCAGATAGGAATAAGAGGAAGATGGATGTGCAATCCGTTGTTAATAAAAGTGAAAGATGATTTGTGACCGATCAGTGTATCAGACGTCGCGACGTGACCGGATTCCCGGAATTCATAAGGGGATTTTGCAAGGAGGCCCCTACGCGAGTGTGCTGAGTTTGGTTCAGATGTCCAGACAAAGATACTACGGTCGTCTGATATCTTGATTATTTCTTGCTGCAGTCGCATGAACGCCTTTTCACCTCCTTCGCCATAAATCGGGAGCATATTGACATTGAAGATGCCCATAAGGCAGTAACTGCCTGATCTTCTGGCCTTGTTGTCTCCCTCTTTGCAGCCCAAGACATCTTCTGAGCGATACTATAGTCATCGATATGTTTTCGCTCTTCGAAAATCTCGATAGGAATGGTAGTGATAGCAGAGATTGCATCACGCAAGCTCCACCTCGTGCCGATCTCTTTCCATTCAGTATCCAAGAAGACAGCATACATCGGTGCAAGCAACTCTTGGAGCGTCCAACCTCTCGTGAACCATTTACTGCCACGAAATTTCGACCTGACATCTCTCGGATTCTCTTTGCTCGATACATCAGACATATACACATAACAAACCTCCGCATCCGTGTAATACTGATACATCGAGTTGAGAGCTTCCGAAAGCTCAGCCTTGTCGATGCAACACGAGTCGATCCAGATCCAATCAAATGAGTACTTGCGAGCGTGCTTGCAAGCGTTCTCGACCTTTGCCCAGCCGGCCTTGGCTTTAGCACTGTCGAGGTTCTGGATATCCCGGAAGGTTACTTCTTCCTTAGTATCCCAGGTATGGGAGAGGATCGCATATACCGGGATATCGGTGTAAAATTCTTCGACCTTGTAGGTTTCAGTGTTTAAAAGATGCATAGTGCAGAGACAGAATTGATTTCTATCGTATTAAGGGGTTAGAACATACGACGGCGATGAGAATAAGTGCGTACCTGTGAGTAGGAATGAGGCAAGGAGCTGTTATACACGTGCACAACTTTTCGCAGTTATATATTTAACGGGTGGACGATAAGACAAGTAAATTACTCGTGTATATCATCAAACTTTCAGATATACAAAAAACTATAGATTGAAAGAGATTTGACAAATCAACAAGAAAACATTTTGGATAGAGATTGTATGGAACAGGGACGATAGCTTGAAGAGATAGTGACATCTTCAGAATCCCAACATGGGCCAGAAAACCAAATCTTCGCTCTTATCCGTAATGCTTCTGAAACCTCACAATCTCTCCTGAAGACGTATGAGAACGTTGCATTCGTTCGGGGACTTGGAGGATGCAGATTCTATAATGAAGATATCTGAGGAATACAGAAATTACGGCAATGGGAGTACAGGTTTTCTGCACGTACCTTGGACTCAGGGCTGCGTCAGTGAGGAAAGTCGAGAAATTTTAGGACATATTCTCAAAGAACATCTTTAATCTCAAATGGTAAAAGCTAAGTTTCTCTATGATCCCTCGGAAGGCCTTCCTCCTCTCCTTCCTCTACCTCTGAGTCCCAGCGCACCACCTCCTCGCCATATCCTTCTTCCAGCTCAGAGTCCTGAGCTAAAGAAAGTTCCTTGATTTCAAGCCAAAGTGAGTGAGACCAAAGCTGTAGGGCTTCATTCTGAGTATTTCGAACAGTAGCAGTTAGTTGATAGTTCCCAGATAGCCTGCTACTGTTCACTCCCAGCCCAACTGACGCTGAAGCTTGTTTAATTCTCCAGACCCCGGAATCAAGATAGGATTTCCAAATGTCTTGATAGTCGGATACATTGTTTTCGGTGGGCTCCTGCTGAAAGAAGATATCTATCCATGCCTCTCCAGTTCCATGGAATCCCATTGCTACATGACATCTTTTGCCCTCCAGTCGGTAAGTTAACAAGCGAGGTGTGTTGGCGTCGCAGGCCATGTACATATGATTTTGGTTGGATCCTTCACAATCAAAAAAATTCGGCGGAAAGACGCTCTCAAGTGAGTTAGATCGCAAGCCCGGACAAAAGAATAGCACCATACATCTCAAATGCAGAGGTTGTAGGTAGATCAGTTGGTCACGGCAACCCAGTGAACGATCTTCAATAAATTTGTGATCGATTTCAACCCTCCTCTGTCCACTACCCATATGTAACCGAATGTGCAAGAGTCCACTCTTTAAACGCCGTTGCACCCTGTCTGCTGGTGAATTTTCCGAGGAAAAAAGCAATATTTCATGGATAGATAGAACTTTTTCGATGCTTGATAGTGCAACCGCTTCAACCATTGTAAAAGTGTTTGTCATAAGCGTACAAGAAAAATCCTCGTCTTCACCCTCACTTAGATATCGGAGTCGCGCAGAGATCGTGTACAAATCCCGCATGTCATCATCCTCATCAGGTTGTTTATATTTTTGCTTAGCCAAAGCAAACAAGCATTGGGCAGAAGACGATAATTCAAAGTGAATTCTCTTCGTGAGGCTAACGTGGTCAATGGCACCATCTTTCCTCCTGATTCTACGAGGCGGGGAGTTTTCCTTTACAACTATTTCTGTCAAGTGCTTTGTCTGGAATTTGGTCATAATAACTTCATCTGCGCGACAGCGAACATATTGTTGTTCACCTATCTTTTCAAGATAGACGAACAAGTCCCTCCCACCAGTAATATCTTTCCTTTTGCAGTGAAGATATGCCAAGAATACAGAATTATGGGTACTTGAATCCTCGACAGGAATGAGGGGAAGGTAAATGTGCAATCCATTGTTACCAAAAGAGAAAGATGATTTGTCCCCAAAAGAGAAAGATGATTTGTCCCCTTCTAATCCAGCATCGGACATCACGACCTGACCGGATGCCCGAAACTCTTTGGGGGAGCTTGCGAGGAGGCCCATCTTTGAATCGTTTTCAGACACCCAGACGAAAATACTGCGATCATCTGATATCTTGATTATTTCCTGCTGTAGTCGCCTGAACGCCTTTGTACCACCCTCGCCATAGATGGGTGACATGCTGACATTAAAAATTCCCATTAGACAATAAGCCCGATCTTCTGGTCTCGTTGTCTCCCTGTTCGCAGCCCAAGACATCTTTTGGGCGATACTAAAGGCATCGATGTGTTCTCGGCATTCAAAAATTTCGATAGGAATAGTAGTAATAGCAGAGATTGCATCGCGCAAACTCCATCTCGTGCCGATTTCCTCCCATTCTGTGTCCAAGAAGACAGCATACATCGGCGCGAGCAGCTCCTGGAGCGTCCAACCTCTCGTGAACCATTTGCTGCTACGGAATCTTGACCTAGGATCTCTCGGATTCTCTTTGTTCGATACATCAGACAAGTACACGTAGCAGACTTCCGCGTCTGTGTAGTACTGATACATCGAGTTGAGAGCTTCTGAAAGCTCAGCGCTGCTGGTTTTGTCAATGCAGCACGTATCAATCCAGATCCATTCAAATGTGTACTTGCGAGCGTGCGCGCAAGCGTTTTCAACCTTCAACCAGCCAGCCTTTGTTTTGGCAACATCGAGGTTCTGGATGTTTTGGAAGGTAACTTCTTCCTTCTCCCAGGTATGAGAAAGGATCGCATATAGTGGAATATCGGTATAGAATTCGTTGACTTCAAAAGTTTTCGTGTTCAAAAGGCGCATAGTGAGAAATAGAATCGATTTCTATAACATGAAGACGTAAACTTCAGGAGAATACACGGCAACAATGAGAATAGGTGCATACCTGTGAGTGGGAGGAGACAAAAAGCTGTCTTGCACGTGCCCAGCGGTGCACCGCAATCGGGACTCCGACTCAATGAACAGCCTTCTCTGCGGTTATATTTAACTGGTAGACGTATATAAGACAAGTAGATTACTCGTATATATCACCAAACTTTCAGATATACAAAAAATTATAGATTGAAAGAGATTTGACAAATCAACAAGAAAACATTTTGGATAGAGATTGTATGGAACGGTGACGATAGCAAGAGATAGCGTGAACTTGTAAAGTCTTTTTTGTGTCAAGAAAAACGAGATAAAAGGACAGATTTTGTAGATCGCAGCGACCTTGTTGATATTTGACTCCTGTGAGGACAGAACATGGTCGGTAACGAACAATCTCATCGAAAAGATAAATAAAGTAACTTACTATGGATTCACCTAAGAAACCACAAACACCCTTCAATCATCTAGGCGGCGGCGGAGGGGGCATGTATCTCCTGTCATCCCGAAGATCTGGTCGGTAACTGTTCGAGTATCCAGCACGAGGAGGCGACCTCGGCCTATCATACGAACCCGGTGGAGGAGGATAATCCCTTCGATAATCCCTATCACTTGAACTCGGTGGAGGTCTGGTAGAGTCATAGTAACCACTACCAGGTGGTGTCGTACCATGAGGAACATAATCACGACGAACAGGAACAGGATCCCTAGCATCTCTCACATCCCGAGGATCTCTCGAATAAGAGGCTGGAGCCGGGTAGTGACTCGCCGCCGAAGAAGAGTACAATTCATCTCGAGGACGCTTCACAGGAGGCCTATCGTCCACTGGAGCGGAACGCCTAACCGGACTAGGGCTTCTAGGACGCACTCTAGGGAAGGGCGGCGGCGGAGGAGCATTGGCTGCATTGGTAGCTGAGAGAGCGACAGCAGAAGGTGCATATCTGTTACCGCCGCTACCACCACCACCACCACCACCACCACCATTACCATTACCACTTGGGTAGGTCCTAGTATCACCCAGAGGCGGTGCATCAGCCAATCTTGAGCTCAGGGAATGAGAACTTGCGCTTGAAGCAGGTGGGTCCCTCGCCGACGGAGGGTAGGTTGAAGGCGTAGCACTTGAAGAAGTTCTGCGCTCATGTTCCCCTCTTGTTTCCCAACCAGCACTACGAGGGGGATAGCCATGACCATCACGGTCATAGCGGTCCCTTTCATAGCCTCGTGACTTCCAGTAGGCATCTTCCTCTGCAGCTGATGTCCATTCTCTTCGTCTGTCTCCTTCGTAGTAGTCTCTGCCAGTACTGGCACTAGGCGGCAACCGGCGATCACGATCATCATAAGGCGGGTGGTCGCGAGGTGGAGGAGAAAGTACACGTCTTGGAGGATAACTATCTGCGTTTGTTGGTGGAGTATACCGACGGTCTGAAGTGTACCTTGAAGAAGCATCGACATCCATGGGCGCGGCACGTCGTTCATCATATGGCCTGTCGTCAGAGCGGTAACTGTTGACTCCTGGACGGGCACCAGGAGCAGCTATCCTGTCCCTAGAACTGTCACGGGGTGGCAAAGGTCGGTAGACATCGTGTGAATTTCTTCTAACATCATCTCGTGCGACGGAAGGTGCCCTCGAGTTGGCACCGATTGGAACTGGAGGCCGGCTAGGTGTGACACCTCGAGGCGTCAATCTATCCATAGTACGCCCGCGGTCTTCTCCCGGAGGCGGTGGTGCACGTGCAGAACGGTCATTTGAAGCAATGGTTGGTAGGAGTGGACGAGGAGGGTCCATGGGATCTGTACGCCCACTAGTCGCTCCATCTATTGGCCGAGTGACTGGTCGATCACGATCAGATGGTGTGTTGGGAGCAGAAGACCGACTAGAAACATTGGGTGTGTTTGCAGCAGGAGCAGATATCCGTTCTTCCAGCGTTGGCTGTCGTACAGGTACTTCTGGTCGCACTGGAGGAGCATTCAAGCGTTCTTGCAAGGTAGGCGTACGGCTAATACGCTCTTCAAGGGCCGGTGGAGGACGAATAGGTGAGCTTTTCTCTTCGGCTAACGTTGCAGACGCTGGCGGTGGTCGAGTACCACGACTTTCAGAGGGTATTGCCGGAAGATCGGCGGGCCTAGGAGGAATTGGACGCGTATCACGACTGTCACGAAGATCAAGAGGAGCCCGTCCGTCAGGTGGTGGAAGCCGCGCATAGCCACGGTCATCAGGGTAGCGGTCGTCTCGACGAGGAGGAAGACGATCGTCAGGACGAATTGGGGGACGATCATCAATACGAGGTGGAAGTCGGTCTCGATCATCAGGCGGTCCAGGGCGTCGGCGTTCATCTTCATAGTCCCTACGACGCATATCGTAATCTGGCTCGTAGTGCCGTGCATCTGGTCTTCTGGCATCAGACAAACGACGAGCATCATCCCTACCATAGCGATACCGGTCTCGGTCACGCTCCCAGTCACGGTAATCACGTTCTCTGTCTCTGTCCCGATCTCTTGGATCGTAGTACCTAGGATCCCTGGGCAAGGGAGGCGGAACGTTGCGATCTCCAGGGCGAACGTCTGGACCATTGCCATTTGTTGCAGGAGAATCAGAAACAGACTGTCTATCCGCTCTGTCTACACTTGGGACATTAATTGCATTTGCTGGCGATGAATGAGTATTCAGGTTGTCCTTTGGATCATATCTAGCAGGAGTCGCAGGAGGATTGGAATCCATGGAGAGGTGTGGATCATTTGCAGACTTGGCACCGGCAAGTTGAGGACCGTTGACGCTAGCACCCGTAGAAGTGTTGGTAGAGACGGCGGGAGAGCTCTGGAGATGAGAGTTAGTTCATTTGCAGGGAGATGGATCAAAAGCCGAAGCACATTAATCGGTGCACGAGATGGGCTCACAGGATCGGCGCTAAGCTGTCGGTCATTTTCTCGAGATCCATTAGCTTGCTCTGGGAGTTTTGAAGGACCGAGATAGATGCTTTGGAGCGCTTGAGGCTGGGGAATAGCCCTGTAGAATTCGTGCTGGCCCCTTTTAATAGTTTCCTTGAGGTTTTCGAGAACTTCGAGGTCACTTTTGCCGGGTGGTAGAATGGTCTGCATGTTCTGCTGCTGCTGTGAGTGATAGATTGCCTGCTGCTGCACGTTTGGATGCATGGCTCCTCCGGCGAAGTTGTTGAACCCAAAGCCGAAGTTTGGAGGTATCGACTGGTTGCTCATGTTTGCAGTGCTGGATGACGCGGCAACAAACGCGGGCAAAAGATGCTGTTCGTCGTTCTGGGCAGCCAGCTCGACGTCTGATGTGTTGACAGTGGGAGTAGAGGAGAAGAAGGTCTCGCCCAGCGGAGTGAGGTCGGTGACTGTTCGTTCTCGGTGAGGGTTCGGGATGCGTTTGCGTGGTTTCTTGTTTATTCTTGCTGACATCTGTAGATCCCTTGCTTACCCGATCACATTACGCATCCGTGATCCTGTACTCTGACTGAGGCTGCAACGCACCTTTCTTCCTGCTTTCGTCCTCCTACTGGTTACTTTGCACCAGCCGTAGCACTAGGGCACAATGTCAAGAGCAGAAAATCCAAGCTGATCACGCCTTACTAAGGTCATCGACATGCCTACGTGTAAACATCAGTAAAGACGATTCTGATCCGATATCTCGACACGGTGAATATCGTCCTCTGTGGCCTAAATACTCTTATGACTCGAGTGGTACTAGTTTGGCTCACAATCTCACATGCACAGAACCAGGGTAAGTAAGGTCTATTCCGCACCAAAATCCGACTGAATATACGAATACAATAGATTGATACCAAAAGGAAAGAGAGATCCAGATAACAGAACATAGACGTACAAGCATTGAGTAATATTTACTGTTTCTTGAGGTAGTACAAGTCATGAGAATTCCGCATTAACTTTGGCGTCTTGTGTCCCAGAACTCCCGAACCGGTGGATACGCCATATGTATCTTGAAAGAAGGAAAGATTCTGAGAGTGAAAGCCTTCGCCGCTGCAAATCAAACACTTTGCCATGGCAAAGATAAAAACACCAGCTTCTGTATCCCAAGTACGCGTTCATACAACACTAGGAGTTTGCTAGGACGCGTATCAGGGATATGCACACTTGCGTGCAGTCGGCTCCTATGACCGTGAGTTGCAGCACGAATAGCAGACTCAGAATACACACGCTCAGACCAGGGGCAACTGCAAGGACAGACTCGTTAATGGGCTGAAGATCCAGAAACAGACAATGATAATTCCAGTGGCGTGGATAGACCTTCTCCTCCAGTATATCACTGGCAGCGCTTGGACATCTTCTTTGGCTGAGGCTTCTAATGAAGACAACCCCGTGGGTTAAGGCGATAAAATGCATAAGTGTCTTGCTGCAGATGGTCGTGCTCCACGAGTCAGGTCAGGCTGGCTATTTACTTGAGACTGCAACCAGGTGTCTAAACGAATGGGGACACGTATTTGGGGAATGATAGCTGGACGCGGTTTGGTCAAAGGAAACTCGGATTACGAATGAAGCAGGACGAGCGGTCAAGTCATTCAAGAAGAGAAAGGAGTTCAAGTTGGAAATGTTGGATATAGAGCGACTATGAGCTAGGTCGAGCAACGAAAAGGGCTGTACTCCCAAGGATACGCGAGCCATGTGACCTACGCGTTCATGATCACGTTCTGAGTCACGGCCAGACACCCTTTTATCTTCGACCGACCATCATGTTGCTCTCAGCAGAGCTCACGGACAACATCATCGACCTAATCAATGACTCTCAAACTCTCAAAAGCTGTTCCCTTGTCTCGAAAGCATGGCGTCCTCGTAGCCAATACCGGCTTTTCAGCACTGTCCTAAACCTCATCTGTCCCCCTGTCCGAATAGACTTGGGCTCCAAGTCTAAATTCGAACCCCAGCAGGTTTCCAAATATGCACTGGATTTTTTCGCCATTGCTGGTTCTGCTCCGACAATAACAAACGCCGTCCAAAGATTGAAGGTCCCTTTTGACGTTGTACGTCAAAACGACAACGACGTGATCGAGTTGACCTTTCCTTTCAAAAATTTACAAACTTTGGAGGTTGTGCTTATTATGGAACGTTCTTGCCGGGAAAATCTCGCAAATACTTTGAGTCGCATTGAGCTGGATTTGAAGGGCCGCGTAGTTCAGCAAACTACGGCAGGGACGTTTTCTCTCCCTGTGATTCAACAGAATATCCACTCCTTGCACACTCTGACTTTGACAAACATGATCATTGATGCAGAACTCATGCAAAGCGTGTTTGAGGGCCTAGGTGCAGGACGAGAATGTTCTGCGTTGTCTTCTCTCGAATTCAGACAATGTAGATTCTCTGGTATGCCTCTAGACTACGTGTCCACGAAACCATACCAGGCGAAATTTCGAAGATTGTCGCTCAGTTTTGACCACGTGATTGATAAAGAGTATTTCTTGAAAAGATTCGATGTTTCAGGGGTCCATTCTCTATCTTGCCATCTTTCATCTCTGTTAATCAAAAAGTTCTGTAAGCGACTAAAATGCCTTACACTTTACGGAGTATCGAACAACAGTGCGCGATACTCATTTTCGCCCTCTTGTCCTCTTTCAACTGACGCGAATTATAGTCCCTAATTGGCAAAAGCGTTTCAATTCACTCACTGAACTTCACTTCGTTCATCCGCCACATACATCTGCACCGCAGTACTACTTCTGTCTCAATACTATCGAAGCATTCAGCAAGTTCCCTACACCTCTTAAAGTCATCAGCCTGTCTCACGTCTTCATTGTGGACCCAAGTTTTCCACGTTACGCAAGGACTTTTGCTTCGAAAATGGATGACGCCCTGTCGAGCTTGGTTTTTTCCCAGAAAATGCTCAGAAAAATTATGCTGTACGATGTACCAAGGGATATTAGGGAAATCACCGAAAAGGAACTTCTTCCGAAGACGATGGGAACTGGTTTGCTTAAGGTCAAAGTGCTTACACCGGGGGCAATTGCCGGCCCGGCTGAGATCACGCTGGGTAAGACCCAGCACAAACCCAGCACGAAACCCAGCATAAACCTAGCGTGTGCACCGGCCCGCAAGTCATTTGATTTGGCATGGGAAAATATCTCTGTATCATCAAATACACTTCTCGAATAGTCGAACAATAGGATACTGTTGATAGAAAGCCCTGAATCATTGTGAAGGTGCAATCTGAGCTGTGCATACACTATGTCCTCACTTCACTTGAGCTTTCCGGCTAAAATTCGTGACATTGGGAAAAAGATCACAAGAACTGATGGTGATGTGAGTTTGTAATCTCTGGATTTTTCAGCCTTAATTCATAATCCATAATTTCTAGTTGCAGGGCACTGACAAAGGTTTTTGGATTGTCCTCAATATCGACAATGGGAACAAACTCCCATTTATTGAGGCAGCTGAACAGATAGACAAGTTTTCATTGGAGCTGCCAGGGGAGAACCTGTTCCATACAAAGTATGGGCCAAAGCCCAATATTGCAATCAGTTGTTCAGATGTTACAGTTGTAAGTTTACTTATCAGAAATCTTAATTTAGCTCATATCTATCCTAAGATCTCTACTGCTGATAATGTCACACCCACACCAGCAAATCCACTTTTCTCTAAGGTCTATTCATTCTATAACCATCCTAACCAGAATCACAAAGCAGTAGTGCGGGGAGCAACAGTGAATTGTGAAGTTGCAAGCTGCACTAACATTGTTAATAACATCCCAGTAAGTTTGTTCAATTTATGATATTTATTATCATTCAAACCCATATATTTATAGATTTGTTTTTTGGTGGCTATCAAAATTGAAGTCACTTCTGTTGGTGAAGCATTTTACTTGAAGGGAAATACTTCCATTTGGGAGTGGAGCCAGGACTGGGTGTAAAGATAGTTGGAACCAGTTGTAACATTGTTTTGATTATGTGTCTTGATTCCCTGGACACTTTAATGAGAATCAAATCAAGTTGCTATAATGCAGTAGTACTACTTTACATATTTAGATCTGACTACACTGCAATATCATGAAGCTTGGTCAAGGCAAAGTGGGGTAACAGCAGGACGACCACAGATGTCAAAAAAATATTGTAAGTAAATCAGTACCACACGTCGTTCAAGAGTTTCAAGAGACAAATCATTATACCTGTCAGTTTCACTGTAAGACCTTATATCCTTGCACCGGAAAGAAGCTTCCTTCCAGTCCAACATGATGTCCCGGAGAGCAAAGATGTAACCTTTTCGATCATTAGAAGCAGCTGCAGCAAAGCCTTGATTGCTTTTGGCAAAATCAACATCAAGCACATCCCCAGCAGCATCAGTTCCAAAGAAACATTGTTGGAGGCGATTGGCATGTTGCTCTGTCTGGTGCTCCGGTGGAGTCATAATGGAGTCAGTAGATGAGAGCTCAATGCAGAAATTGAGTTGCGATAGCTCATACATGATCTCCTGTGCAACTTGATCAGAAACTTCTGAATGAGGTGCAATTGTGACACCTCTCCATTGGATCAGTATTTCTTTTTCAAGATTTAGTTTGACTCCTGTTCCCAATGTACAGTTTCCTAAAATTTCTCTAACTTCAGTCCTCTGCTTTTCAGCAGTTGTGCCATTATTTCGAGATCCAAAATCTCCAACAAGAAGCTGTCGCCAGATTTGATTGCTGACAAGAGTTGGAGATTCCTGAAGCAAACGATACTTCAAGAGACTCCGGAATTTGATATAGTTTTTACAATAAGTTGACATTTTCTCTCGCTTTGTGACAGAGATAATGAGTTGTGGATCTGGAAAAGCATAACCACCACCATTAGAATAGATAGGTGGCTGACTGCGGTCAACACGTTCAAGTGCCCATGCCCAGGCAGCAGAAAATGCAGGGTATAGAGAATTCTTTGGAAAGGTCCAGCGACCTTGATTCTGCTGAGATTTATTCTGTGTGTTGTCTATTTCATTCTATTAGAACTGAAAAACTTAAGTACAAAAACAAAGAAGCTTACATGGTTTGAGATTCCTGTGGTCTGTGCGCTGATTTCGCATGACTAGATTTGTAGATGAAGCAATCTCCAAAGATCTTGAACGAACAGATTCAAATGGTGAATAAGTAGTGAATGCTGATGTTGTATACTCAGCAATTGCCTTGTACTGAGCCTCAACATTTGCAACACCCTGAAAAATCACTGGGGTTGTAAAGGGTGATTCCTCAGAACACACAGTATCAGTAGCCAGAAGTGGTGCTAGCTTCATCACTGACACATTTGGGACAGCACTGACACGATGAACAAACCAGAATGGGATTCCAGCAGCAAAGAGCATTCCAGCACTGTCAATATTCCATGTAAATGCACCAATGACAGGGGCAGGTGAGTGTGAAGGAGGGCTCTGGCCTAGCATGCGTGGTTTGAAAATCTCGCAATAGTCCAATAATGCAAGAAGTTCCAAGAACATCCGCTGCAAACCCACAACTGCCATGCCAACCTGCTGGAAAGTCAGAAGCATTGTATCGAGGCAGACTGTGTATTCTTGAAGAGCTCGAGAATACTTCTGAGCAAGTCTCACTTCACTTTGCTCCTGATGTGTGTCACATAATTTCTTGCAACGTTCCCGCAAATCACCAACAACATTCCTAAACCCCACAATCCTCCACCGTTCCAGCCTTCCTAAGCCAGAAGCCATACTATGCTTTTCCTCTCTGAAATCATTCTTCTCAGGGCTCCACCACATCAGGGCCAAGTCATGATCACCCTTGGGCTGACGTAAAATGCAAGCTAAGTGGCAGAGCACTTTGGACCACTCTTGTGGCCACTGGATATAATCATGGGATCCGAATCGGAAATCTCGACGCATTTTCATCGAATTCACAACTGGAATGGGTGTATATAGCGGGAGAGTGGGATATGGAGTTGTAATAAACAAGCTTCCTCCTGGAATAACAGCAGCAGAAGTAGCTGCATATGCACTCGCAGGACCTGCTGAACCTGAATAATTAATGAAGATTAGTTTTTGTTCAAAAAAAGATTAAGTGACAATATAACGCACTGCGGGGTTTGTTGTGAAGCAAAAGATTATGATTTTTATCCAGCTCATCAGCAGTTGGTGCCTACATAAATTATCTGAATTGATATAGCGAAAACAAATCCAAAGATACATACCTTTGATTGAGACATTTTGGTGTTGATCAAGGAATGTACCGCAATGTACAACTTTTAGTTGAAAAAGGTACAGAATCAGTTGCAACGTAACACGCCAGAAGTTTCCTGACACAAAGTAAAAGCCACAAGGAATCAAAAATGGGGGATTGACCAGGAGCTGGATCTTGACGAAAGACGCCTTGATGGTCAAAAGATAACTCGAGGGTGACATTGTGACAAACCGCGTCAAATGTCACGTGTGTCACTCAAGGCTTTCATTCCACGACGATGACATTGACGCCTCTACGGCTTTTGACTGTGCGTCGAGCCTAGCCTAGGTGCTATGCGCACCTGGGCTCCCCTTTCACATTGTCGTCACTGGAAGCCAACATGGCCGGCCGCAAACTCTGGCCTTTGTACACGGCGATACGCACCCGGTCGTCCACGCTGGACATGTTGCTGTGGTGCTAATGGGATCTGAGCTCGACTTGGCCAAGTACGTGTCTCAAACTCACAACACAACGAGTACTAACCATACACAGACTCGGACCTCAGAACTGCCATCGCAGACATCATCCCTTCCGCCCTCGAACCAAAACGTCCCTCCCGTCACCGAAGAGCTCAACGACAAGATTTGTAATTTTTGTGGAAAGACCGTGACTCGGTTGGCTAAAGCAACAAGTCGTTTGGTGCGTTTAGCAATCTTGGAGATGCCGAAGCTTTGACAAAGACCTGATAGGTGATTTTTCCTTTTTTTTCTTTTTTGCTTTTATTAACAAGCGCAGGTCTGCACAAAGGTCGCTAGTTACCTCGAGCAAGGTGAACGGCTCGAAAACTTGAGCTGGAGGCTATAGCATCTCTAGGACCTCATGGTTGACACTGACAATGCCAAGAGCAAGCGCGAATTCAAGAAGCTCTCAAAGTGCATCAGCGACAAGTTGGACAAGGAGAAGGGAGGTGTGTCGAATGCTTTATTTTTCGCGTCTCTTTTTTTCTGACCATTCGCAGAGCGATTGAAGAGCTAGAAGCACCCGACTTTAAACGCAACCCGTCGAGTAACATGATATGCCAGCGGGCAGCCGGAAAGGAACGAAACAGAGAAGCCAGCCAGAATGTGAAACCGGGCACCATCAAGCGTATGTAATTTACATTTAGCATTGACCAACCAATGCCTGTCCATACACAGCCAGTCAAGAAACCAGACCTCAAACCTTCTCCAGAATTCAACAAGCGTCCGCGGGCCGGTGTGCGTCTCAACGAAAACGTCCCTGCCGTCACCGAAGAGGCCAACGACAAGGACCCTCCTCTGACCCAACGCGGTCGCAAATCCCAGCCTTCCTCGTCTTCGTCCGATTCCATGTCTTCTCCTTCTTCCTCTTCCGTCACTACCAATACAAGCAATACGTCCGTCGATTCCCAGTCTCTCCGTTTCCCACCTCTCTTCTCTTCCGATTTCGGCCCAGCTGCCCTGTTGTATCCTTCTCCTACTCTCACGAACCGCATGAACTATGGTGAGGCTAGTGTTCCTCACAATAACGACCAAGACGGCTTCAGTATCCCCCGCCCGACGATCGAGCTGCCTCTTGACGAGCTTCTCAGCAACGTCGACAGTCCACGACCCTGGTCTCCGTCCTTTTTCTCCACGTCTCATTCCGACTCTCAAAATCGCGCTGAGGATGACACTCATACCTTTGCAACCAACTTTAACCCCAGCAACGCCTTTTTCGTTCCCAACATCCCTGCATATCACCAAAACGATGTCATTATGCAATCTGTCCCCATCATGGATGATAGCAACAACTCCGAGGACCACACCATGACATTCTCCGACCTCAACCAGAACACCAGTCCCCTTACCACTCAGCCTCTTACCCTCCATCCTGCTTCCTTTACCAATTCTTTCAACCCGGAGACTTCGGATGACAACAGCTCTGTAGACTCTGATGACAAGGCTTCCTCGGACGCCGACGGCGCTTCTACCATGTCAAGTGCTGTCAACAACATTCCTACGAGCGTTCCTACACCTACGCCCACACCTTCCGCGGCTCTTGCCTGTGGCTCAGCGGGTCGTGGCCGATTCGGAAAAGCTGCTGGTGGCTGCAGTGCTACAGCTTCACTTGCCAGAAACGGTCGAGGCAGTACACCCCGTCCCCATCTCACCCTTCGTACCGGTTCCTCCGTTTCTACGCGCTCTGGTGTCGTCTTGGGCGCTACGCCCACTTCACTAAACTCTGCGTCGAGGAATAGGGACGAGGACGATGGAGCGTCGACGCCTTCTGGATCTGCTGGTAGCTCTGTTGCTGCTGGGTCTATAATCGGAGGACGAGGCTCGGGAGGAAGTGTTACAGCGCCTGTTGGGAGAACGGGTGCTGGTGCTTCGGCGATGGGGACTGGTCCGGGGGGACAAAAGGCAGAGTGTTTGAACTGTGGTGCGACGCATATGCCGCTTTGGAGGAGGGGCTTGAATGATGAGTTGAACTGCAATGCTTGTGGGTTGTATTGCAAGTAGGTGAGTGTCTACATCATGTCTTGTTATTTTTGGTTGCTAATTCGAGATTGTAGCACAAACGGCCGAGACCCAAGACGATGAGGAATATGCATGGTGAAGGACGAGCGCAGGCTCAGCCCAGACCAGAGGCTGCTGATGTTATGGCGCAGTGCTACAACTGCCATACGACGGCGATACCTTTGTGGAGGAAGGATGATGAGGGCAAGACGGTCTGCAATGCGTACGTGCTCCTTGCTGTCCAGTGCTTTTAATCCTAACTGTACCCTAGCTGCGGCCTCTATTACAGATTCCATGGCTCTGCGCGACCAATCTCGATGAAATCCGATGTCATTCGCAAACGCTCTCGTCATGACGCTCGTCGAGGTGGTACTTTGGCCGAAACACCTTCTGCCAGCCCCGGTGTCTCTCGTCGGGCCTCTCCTGCTCGCGATACTTCCCCTACCCTCGCTCCCGACTCTTCTACCTCCACCAGTCCTCCCCAGCTCAACTACCAATACCCCGACAACATTGACTTTTCCTCTACCCAATCCGAACTCCTTGGTGCCCTGGGCCAAGACATGTCCCAATCCAACCCCAACGACTCCAATAACAACGCTTCCTCTGGTAGCTTCTACCAGCCCATCTTTGGCTTCCAGTTCCCTGGCCCATACCACCCCGACCACCTCGCTCAATTCGCGTCTATCCCACAAGACGCTCTTCCTTTCGCTTCCGACTTTGATTCTCTCGACTCGAGTATGAACCCAAGGTCGAATAAGTGAAGAAGAATGTCTACAGGTTCGGCTTCGGAGCCTCCTTCCTCCGCCGTCTCCTACAGCTCCTTCACCGATGGAGGATATTCCTCTGCTACATCCGCAACCTCCCACTCTCAACGCTCTTCCGTCGATTTCGCGCTTTCGTCATCTTCCGGAGTGGGCGTTGGAGTCGGTGTAGGAGGCTTCCCCGCTGCAACACCCGCCTCATCCTACACTCCATTCGCACCTGCAAGTCTCCCAGGTGGTGGTATGCATGTTTTCCGAGGTAGCACGAATACATTTTGGCATCCTCCCATGTCGTCGTCTGCTGTTTCGTATAGCTCGTTCACGGATTGGGGGGGTACTCTTCTGCTACTGCATTTGCAGAGGTCTTCTGTTGATTTTGCGTTTTTGTTGTTCTTTTGCAATTGGTATTGGGGGTGTTTCGGGTGCTCTTTCCACTTCAACATTCTGTTCCACGGCTTTTGACTATGCGTCGAGCCTAGTTGAGGTGCTATGTGCACCTCGGCCTTTATCTTTGACTCTTTACCACGTATTACGACCCATGTATCTCATATCTTATAAGTAAACTTTCTGTCATGCCTGCAGGCAGTGTGAAAGCGTGTGCAGGCCATCTTTTTGGTCTCACTATGCTGTATCAGTCGAACAATGGAATGGCTGCCATCACGCGAAAGCCATGCATCACTCCATTCAAAAAGTAACGCGTCGCCCAATGCGTGTTAATTGGTGTCATCTATAAAGCCATTTCACGACGTTCGTTCTCTCTTTCATTCTCTTTCTATTCTACTTGCATAATTTCCGTCCTTGCTGACCTTCTCAGCACTGTTCTTTGGTGGTGAGTTCTTTATAGACAATGTGGATCTGGCTCACTACAATTTTCTTGTAGGCTCCTTTGACTTTTCTTTGTTCCCTATTCACGTGCGTGTTACTGTTCATCGTTTGCAATGTTATTGATGTCCTCTGTTTTCAGACATGGCCCCCGAGCCTTCAGCTTCATCTGCATCTGGTAGTAGGCGTCCCCGTGGGCAAGGTTCACCACCACCCCCCCCAGTGACTGGCAAACGTGGTCGTAGTCAACGTTCATCTCCACCTCCACCTGGTTCCAATCCTGGTCCTAGTCCTGCACCTCCTCAGGATGATGGCGCTCAACCATCCAAGAAATCACGGAACAACAGAAAGAAGGCCAAGGAGGATACAAGGTCATCAATTGACCGTTATCATCTTTGTAAGGAAGACTTGAATGAGGACGAAACATACATCAAGGTATGTTTTATGTCTCAAATATTTTCTCTGTTAATATCTTGTACAGACTGCCTTCGAAACCCATATCCGCCTACTAGGTGGGCTCCATGACCAGAGTGCTATTCCCCAGAAACCTTCAGATGCTGTCCTTGCCGCATTTCAACAACGTCTCGAGACAACTGCTGACTTTCGCCACTCTCATATTGTTCGTGAACTTCCACCAGGTCATACCGCGTTACGGTCTCGAATCACTATGCTACGTGCAGAGCTTGCAAAAACCAGAAGTGTGATTTCAAAGAGGCTGGGACGGATTGAGGATGGTGCCATCGAAATGTTGCTTGCTACACTGGACTACTACCATTTTGACACTTGGTGTCCTAATCTTTCCGACAACAGCTACACCCCTTACAACATGGTCCACCGTAACATTGCTGTCGAAACATTTCACCAAGCAGTCCTTAATCATGACTACTCTTTCCTTGCACCTATCAATCTCCAGAAGGCTCAAGAGAAGAGGCTCCTTGTTAAACTCTACAACAACTATGTCTGGAGCTACTTCAAGCGAATGTATGATAAAGAAGAACGGCAACCTGGTGCCCAGAAGGAGAGGCTGCAGTCCAACAAAATTGTCAGTTGTCGATTAGATGTAAGTTACCTCTGTTTTTCTTTACTTAACTCAATTGGTTTAAAATATATAAAGCTTGCAGGTCGGCGCCTCCGATATGTCCAAAGTGATGGCTTTCCTGCTGCTGTTCGCTTGTTGGTGAAGGAGCCTGCTGCACATTCTGATGATGACGATGATGGTAATATTCATGAGAAGGTTGGAAGGTCTGAACTTGTTACCAAGTTCTTGCGTGAGGTTGACAAACGACGTAAAGCTTGGACTCCATTCCAGCCTGGTCGGGCTAAGGAGCATGGTCGTGTTGTACCCCAAGTAAGCCTTCCTTCTGCTTTGCCTGCTCCACCCATCCAGGTTCCCATCGACTGGTTTGACCCTGTCCATTTCAACCGACTCCCTGCTGCATTTCGTGCCCGCTACAAGGATCATAAGCGTCCTGTTGCTCTTCCTGGTGATTATAACATGATTTTCAATGAAAACTCGAACTGGAAGGGTCTCAAGGACGATGAGTTTATGCGTCTTCATGGTAATAAAGTTCTCGAGAGATACAGGCTACCGAGTGAGGAAGAGATGAAGAATATGAGGGAGGCAGCAGATGAGATGGATGAGGATGAGGATGAGGATGAGGATGAGGACGATGAAGATGCTTTGCTTTTTGCATTTCTTTCTGGAACTCGTACATATTCAACAGGGAAGGGAAAAGGAAAGGGAAAGGCTAGGGCAGATGATGAAGAGTATACTGATCCAGATGTTGAGATGGGAAGCAATGCGACTTGAATGAAATAAGAAAGGTGAGGCTTCAACAGCCTAATGGATTGTGTTGGAACTTCAACAGTTCTTATGTTCCTATCACTCTTGTATTAATGTAGCATGTTGTATTTAACTATGTGGCATTATCAATGTAAAAGTTTTTATTATATTGAATTCTTGTGAATAAAAATTGGCAAATTTATTGACAATTACTGTCTACATACAATTACTTACGCCCTCGATTCAGACTCCAGCAAACAGCAAGAACATCTCTATTTATACCATATGATCCCAAGGGCAGCTTATATGTTGCAAGATGAGTGATGATTTGTTCAGGTTCAATAATCATATAACTAGGAAAAACAGGTTCTGCATAGACAAGCTGAGAATTAAAACGACTACGTCCAGCATATGGGCTTCTCATTTGCTCTGCAATAGGCAATTCTTTGTATAAGCAAACAAGAAAAAAAGTTCGAGTAATGCGATGAAGTGGCAATGACCATATGGACTGGATATAACCTATATTAATCTGTTCCCTTGAATGGTTGTAAAATTGTATTGCACTGTTTCCTCTATGTGATCTATTGATACTATAAGTGTGGCCTTCAAAAACAAACTGGGTAGAATGTATTGCCCTTGGTGGAAGAACAAATGCATTTTCTGGATGAGGAAATTCGTTTACTCTGCGCCACTGTTCCCCTATAGATTTCAAGTATGTCCAAAGCATCTCATAATCAACATCAGACAGTCGTTCTCCTTTATAAATCAGGATACCCTCCTCATATGGTGTTAGAAGCTGCACAGGAGATGCATTTGTTCCATAACCATGATGTGGAAGAAGCAACAAGTTCATTCTTTCAATAAGTGTGTTACCACTTTGATTGTCATGGGCTAAAGCTTCCAGACGACCTCTACGACACATCTGACGGAGCATTGTAAAATCCATGTCATCTGAAAAAGGTAATTAATATTTAATTTGATTTTTTTTTATATTCTCACATATATGGTTATTTGTGTTAACATTCTGCATTATGCCATTCATCCTCTCTCCAGGAAACTCACTCAAAGCTGCCAGAGGGCCCCAATAATTTAAAAGATCACCATTGTGCATTGCATAGTGATGATTTGGTTTGTCTTTATATGAAGGGAAAAGCTCATGTACACCTCGGCGGTAGGCAGTATAATGTAACATATACTGATCTGCCTCAGTTTGAGAAGTAGAAAATGATGCAATAATGTTGGTTGATGCTACAAGATGGTAGAAATTTTCCAACAAAGAACGTTTGTAATTGTCTCCAGTCAAATGCCACAGTGTAGGGATAACCAGTGGGAAAATGACTGCAAATAGAGTAAAATAGTCATCAGCCTTCAATTTTCCATGTGCTTTCTCCCCAAGATTCCCAGGTGGTCTATGAATGTATGTGGGAAGATCTACATTACGAATACATTGTCAAATAGTTTGCAGCTCCTCATGTGTAAATGAAAAATATGAGGGATAATCTGGATCCTCATCCATTTCATCCATTTCTTCAAGGGCACTAGTGTAACTATCTTCATCACTTGCATGAGATGGTGGTCGTAATACTGGATCTCTCAACCTCTGAGTTGGAGTGCTATCATCATCACTTTGACTATCACTTTGACTATCAGCACCCTGACTTGCAACAGATATATTCTCTAATTCTGAGTCTATTGAGATCATATCCTCCTCAAGAGCTCCATTCTCTTGTGTATCATCATTATCATCATTCTCAACCTGCCATTGTAAGTTTTTTCCAATACTCCATAGTTGCCGAAGGTGCTGTTGAAGAATTCCTTCAAGTGAATTGTGCATAAAGCCAAGCACAACCTGTGCAACTGGATCCCAATAGGAAAGATCATATAAAGAAGTCCATCTCACTCCATTTGAACTAGCTAGTTTTTTTCTTTTATCTTTGGTAGTAGCTGCTTTCCATTCTAGAGCTTGCTCCTTTACTGCCACAGTATCCCTCCTAGTCCATCTATTCATATCAAGAATATGTTTTTCACTCTTCTTGCAATTACACCAGGAGCAAAATTTTTCAGCACTATGTCCAAGAAATCCAGAAATCTTTCGAATTGCTTGTAAATCACCAATCAATGGAAGAATAGCTATGCGCACATTCTGACCCTCTGGGTGCTTGTGAGTGGAAATTGTCTTTCCAGGTGCATGATAGAATTCACCCAAAACATCAACTACAGGCTGCATGATATGAGATATTGTCACAAAATCAGGGGCCTTTGGTCCAGGTGTAACTCCCACAAAAAAAATATTTTCAGGTAGATAACGGATATCAGGTGGTAAATTCATACAACATAAAAGAATAGCACCACATGATGTCACCTTGCCAGCAATTTTGTTTGTGAAAGGATTAAACCAGTCAATATAGAGACTAAAGGTAAGATTTCCTGGTTTCTTTGTAAAATCTCCTAGAGGACCCTGATTCCATGCTGGACTATCCCAAATTCCATGCATCATTCCATCATTAGGTGGCATATGTGCATAAGACTGGTTAATTATATCTTCAATTTTGGGTCTTGCCAAGAAAAACTGAAGCCAGGACTCAAAGGACTGAGTACTGTACAAGCGAACTGGAACAGGCTTTTCACCATTTCAGGTTTTCCTGGCAGTAATCAGCCTTTCTCCACATTTTCGAGCTCTTCGTGTCTGACGCCATGTACAAAGTTCTGGAACACTTTCAAGAGGATAAAGTGTAAAGCATTCTGGGCAACATACTGTACGAATAATTTCTGGATTAACTCCAAAAATATGATAGATAGTTCGGATATCATGACATGTTTTTAACAATGGAATCTCAAGTTCCTGTCCAAAAGCCTTGATAATAATAGTGAAAAGCTCATAGACTGCTGATAGAATAAGTTGCAATGCCTGAAGTACAATATTTGCTGTTGAACGGCTAACCCCAACACAAAGCATAAGCCATAAAGTAAGCATTTGACACAATTTCAGAATCTGAGTAATTGAATTGGCTATAGGGTAGTTTAATGAAATCAATTTTTCTTGAACCAAAAGTAAAACTTACTCAAAATGTCTAGTAGCTGCTCAGCTTTAGCATTATCCAATGGCCCTGAACACTTGGTAGGTAGTTTAGCAGAGACCTTTGGCATCTCATAAGCTGCCTCCTCTTCTTCAAAAGCTTTTCTTTGGTCCTGGACCTCATGCTTTGTTCGTGTTTTATAACTGACCTGTTGCCCAGGATATTCAGTGCCATTATGTTGGTATGTTTTTTTACGGCACTCAGAACAGAAGCATATGCATTTATTTGATTTGTTAGATGCATTTACATCCATTTCTGCCACTTGTTCCTATTGAATTGATTTAATGAATTTATAATTACAACTTTTTTCTCAAATTTACCAGTGAATTCTAAATCTGATTAGTAGCTAAACTTTAAATACAAACATATTGCAATGTTAAACCAAAAGTTAGCAAGGTGTTGTTTGAGTACTTACCACTATTTGATGCAAAGGCATACACTATCAGTGCGAGACTCAGAGTAGGATCACTGTCAAATACACGTGCACTAATATTTGTCAAAGTCGAAATTAAGGTTTGACACCCGGCCAAAGCCGGTTTAAGAATCAATGACGTAAAGGAAGTGACAAAGTGGCCCGGCATTTAATGCCGGGTTTGTGCTGGGTTTCGTGCTGGGTTTGTGCTGGGTCTTACCCAGCATGAATTCAGCCGGGCCAGCTATTGCCCCCGGTGTTAAGGCCAAAGAGAAGTAGACACACTCTCAGATGGATCAATCCATAGAATGCATGGCCCATGTAATGGAGACGGACCTTATATTTTAATGTATTATCATGAGAGTCATACAGAGCAACGCGACATGATGATGACCGTATACGACTTGCATTGTTGATGTCATGTGACAAACTTCGCGTTCTGCCAGTCTCGGAAGCGCTTCTTCAAAGTTCTGCATTTTGCGCCATGCCACTCTCAGCGGAACTCACGGACAACATCATTGACCTAATTGATGATTTTCATACTCTCAAAAACTGCTCTCTCGTCTCAAAGGCATGGCGTCCTCGCAGCCAATACCGACTTTTCGGTACCTTGGCCCTCATCTCACCTCCCGCCCGAAGCGACCTAGGCTCTTCTTCGGTCAAACCAGAACAGGTTTTGAAGTACGCGCTAGACTTCATCGAGATTGCCAATTCCTCATGGACGTTATCTTCCGCTGTCCGGAAGTTGGCCATCCCTTTTGATGCTGTGTGTCAAATTGGCGATTCCCTGGCCTTTCCATTTAGAAACCTACAAACGCTGGAGATTGTACTCGTTATGGAAGAACGGGCTCGAGAAGAACTTGCGAGGAATATGAACAAGGTCCAATTGGACTCAAAGGGTCGCACCGTACAGCAAGCTACCCCAGGCCTAGTTCCTCTATCCGTGTTTCAACAGAATCGTTCCCTGCGCACACTCAAATTGACGAATATGCTCATCGATGAGAGTCTTATGCGGAGCATGTTTGATGGTCTTGGTGCAGGCCACGAGCATTCTTTGCTGTCTTCTCTTGAATTCGAAAGTTGTGCATTTGGTGGAATACCTGCCGAGCTTGTGTCTAGGGCACCTTACCACGCGAAATTCCAAAAACTGTCGCTTATTTTCGATGAGACATTCCACAAAAATTTTCTCGTCGAACGGTTTGATATCTCAGGAGTCCATTCTCTGTCTACCGACACTCCTTCCTGCCCAGTCATCCGTAAACTTGGCACCCAAATGCAAAGTCTCACTTTTTATGGAACGGGTATTATCGATGAAGGTATGTTATATCATTGTCATCTTATCTTCCCAACTAAGATAAATTCTGCAAGATCTTCACGATGATCGTCCATGGCTGGAACTCAAGTCGCTTACTCATCTTCATTTGGTTTGCCCTGAATACGTCGATTCTTTCACCTCGCGACTTTTATTATTTTTCTCTATCCTTTGCACGTTGATTACCCCAGAGTTCCATAACAGTATCCCCCTTCAAGTTGTCAGCGTGTCCTATGGTTTCTTGCCAGTGAATAGCTTGGCGGATATGTTACTGTGTCGTCTCGCACGCTCCTGGCAGTCACTTAGGGAGATTGCGATCATTCATGTGCCCCATAACTCGAGGAAATTTGTCGAGGAAACGTTGGTAGATACATTGGAGACGGGGTTACTGAAAATTGAAACAGAAAGTGAAGTAGAGATGGACCCAAATGCGGAAGAAGTATATTCAGCTACATAATGCGTTGTAGCATACCACATAAACCCTTGAATGTATCAGTATGTATCTCGTACAAACAGAACAAAGCGTCCTCCAAACTGGCGACCGACGTACTTTCCGTTCAGAAACCTGCAAATGTTGGAGATTGCACTCATTATGGAAAAAGGCGCTCGAGAACAACTCGCGAGGAATATGAGCCAAGTCCAGTTGGACTCAGAGGGCCGTATTGTACAGCAAGCTACCCCCGGTGTATTTCCTCTATTCGTGCTTCAACAGAATCGTTCTCTCCATGCACTCAAATTAACAAACATGCTCATCGACGAGAACCTTATGCAGAGCGTTTTTGACATATGGTCTCGGTGCTGACCGAGCGTATTCTTCGTTGTCTTCTCTGGAGTTCAGACGTTGCATATTTGATGGAACCCCTCTTGACCCGGTGTCTTACCAAAGTTTCGAAAACTGTCACTTACCTTTGATCGGACACTCTACGGAAAGTCCTTCGCCAAACGACTTGATACATATCTCAGGAGCTTATTCTCTATCGACCGACAGGCTTCGGTGTCCACTTATGCATAGATATAGCGCTCAATTACGAAGGCTCGCATTCAATATCACCGGTGATTTTGGTGAATGTACGTTCTCGTTAGTACCATCTCGTTCCAGCTAAACGGAGCTATGCAAGTGCGTGATGGTTGGCATGAAAATCCACAGTCACTCACTCACCTTCACTTTGTTTCCCCATGCATGGACGGTTCTCTCCTTGTGCGATCATGCAGATTCTGTTATATCCTTCAAACATTTGCAGAATCTTGCCATACGCTTCCCATCGAAGTCATCAGTATCCCCTATAGCTTCATTGCGAAGAACTATTTTCTATCACGAATAGACACGTACTTGTCGGCGCTTTCCAGGAAAAGAGAAATTGTACTTTATGGTGTACCCCATAACTCGATAGAATCTGTTGGGAAGGTTCTGCCAACGACATTGGAGACTGGTTCGCTGAGAATTGAAGAAGGGATAGACTGGAAAGGCTGACCCAGCGGAATGGCAATTGCTCTGGCGCAGAGTAATATGATATCCTTGTAAACTGTGTATTCAATGATAATCTTGAGTCTTTCTATCGTTGCATTGTCACTGTTCAACGTTCAACAGTTTCGACCCCGAGCAAACGCCGAGTGAAAAAGAAAAGAGACAGCCACATGACCACGACGCGACTTCTTTTAAATTAAATAAGGTTTCTTTTTAGCCCATTCGCTGGCAGAACCTCTTTCAAGTCTACGCCCGCCTCTCAAAGATGGTCAAGCTCTCACCAGAGGTGCTGGAAGCAAAGAGAAAGCAAGCTGAAATGGTTTGGGCGTTGCATGATAGTGTCAGCGGAGGGAGAAGCCATAACTCAAAGTCTTTGACTGCGAGCGTGATACCTCTCCAGGACACTAGCGACACGTCTCTGCACACTGTCATTCTTCAAGGCATGCGCCGGCGAAAACCCTCCATTACACTCCCGGAGATTTGGGACGCCGTCGAGGATCTGGATTTACCCACTGCCACTGGTCCACAAGATCCTAATTACAAAGTGAAGGACCTTTTGCGCGCTGCCGTACGCAAAGAGGAAGGAAACGTCTTATTCAAAGCTGCAAGTTATGAAGCTGCCCTCCAAAAATATCTTGAAGCTCTTCGCCATATTCTCGTCGATCCTGTCACCCGAGAAGCGCCTGCCAATCTCCCTTCAGATAGTTCCATCAACCAAGCCTATGGGAACTGGGCCAGAAATAGTGAAAATGGTGGATATGGATGGATGGAATTCCTCGATGCCGTGGCGATTGCTGGAAATATTGCGCAGTGTTACAAGAAACTTGGAGATCGTGTCAAGGTAAGTCGAACCCTTTTACCTACTCTGTTCACTCATAACTTTCACCTCGACTAGACCATTGACTGGATTCAGGAAGTCGAGCAAATGTATTTTGCTTTTCAGTGGCTCAATATGAAAGGCAAGCCGTCTTGGATAGAAAATAACATGTATATCCTTGATTTCTGGGTCGTGCGTGATCACGATATGCTAGTCCTTGGAATTTGCACTAATGATTTGATCCTTCGCGTTCTAGTTCACAGTGAAGAATGCGTTGCGTGCCTATCAAGAGTTCGATTCTCTCGGAAACACAGGTCTCTCAAATTGTTGGGCTATTCGGAGTGCGGCTCGTTACGACTCGGTCGATTCAGAGAGCTATCCTCGCTTGCGTTCCTTCAAAGAAAAGGGAGATTACAATCCCCAGGACATGATCAAGGGCCGTTCACCTGAGCCGACCCTTGTCGACAAGGTTGAGTTGACGTGTCCCGAACTTCAGGTTAGAGGCGTATGGACCAAGCTCCTATACGATGCTCAGGCAGCTCGTCCCCAAGGACGTACATCACATGCAGCTTTCATTTGGAGGCGTAGATTGTACATCGGCGGAGGTCTTGACGATCCTTCGTGTGCTCTGAACGATTTTTGGCAAGTTGTCTTCTTGACATGCTACTCGAAACATTGACGAACGATCTCCCTAAAGGTACATGGATCTTGAGACACGCAAATGGAAACGACTACCGGATATACCATCGAACAGCAGGGATAGCTGTTTATCGGGTATTCGTCCGATGCGAGTATGGCAGGATAAAGTACATCTCTTCTCAGGTCGATTACAAGTACAAGTATTCGATCTTGTTACCGAAAAGTGGTCAATTCTCAACACCTCTCTTCCCCGAAACAAATCTTGGCCTTATCCTTCCTCCGGACTTGAAGCTTTCAACACTGCTCTTCTGGATGACACTCTATACGTCTTTGGTGGTCAGGACTCTAACGATGCCCTAGGTACGTTTGGCTATTCGCGTTTTCTTCACTTCTGTTCTGATCTCGATAATCAACCAGGTAACAATCTCTTCATGGCTCTCCATCTTCCAACTGCCAAATGGGACCACATCAGCGGCACGCCTACGATGATTCCCAAGAAAGACCAACCTGAATGTCGAACTCTTCCTGCTATGTGGGCCGTACCGGAGCAAAGGAAAATATATGTCATGTACGGATCTGCCTTGCGCACACATGCACGTTTTGGCAACCGTCCACACGGCGCGGAGATAGACCATACCTGGGACGATCAGTGGTCTTTCCATGTCGACGAGAGAAAGTGGAAACGGGAGCGTATGCGAGGCAACTATCCCAGTCCTCGGACAGAGCATGCGTCTGTGTTTTCCACTGCCATGAATCGGACAATCATCTATGGCGGTTACCACTCCAACCACGGGTTCAAGGAGAATGACCCCGACATGTTCCAGGGTGTATTCGGATACGCATACTTTGGGGATGCCTTCTTGTGGAATCCAGATACGGGGATTTGGCAGCATATATTAGTGAAGGGTTTCCCGTCCTATCGTTCCATGTCAAGTTTGACTTGCGATCCTGAGACTGGGAAACTGTACATGTTCGGTGGTATGTTGACTTGATTGGTCTCCCGACCTTATCTGATGACTTTTCGCAGGTTTCTGTAACGGAGACTTCATCCCCACCAAGAACATGATGGGAAGATTCTACTCGGACGTTTGGCAGCTGAAGATTGACACCCCGGGCGGTCATTGGGATCCAAAAGATTTGGAACGCGATATTCGTGCTGAGAAAATGGGCCCGTGGTTGAGATGCTTTACCTGCGGTAATTGCGGTATTACCTTTCAAAAGTGTGCTGGGACGTGTGGAGGCAAGTATTATTTTTGCTCAAAGGATTGTCAGAGGGCTGGATGGAAAGAACACAAGTCGAAACACGGATGTCGAAAGATTTAGTTTGGTGAAGCAAAACGCCTTGCTTTTTTGTCGATCTTGTTGTAAATTCTGCTGTATCACTGCTATCTTGTATCATTAGATTTCTTGCTACAAATTATCTTATGTACATTAGAGTGCATTTGAATGGCTCCGGAAGGAAGAAGGCGTCATTGTTGTACATGACAGGATACCAAGCTCTTATGTCCCGCAACCCATTGAAAATTGCCTTTCACGTCCGAGAAACGTGAACTGATGTAATAAAAAGAGGTATACAAGTAATTACTACGGGTAACGAATCCATTCTGCAAGGTCCAAAAAAGTACGAGAAACGATCAATATCATTAGTGTGGTGTTCATCAATTGTGTAGCCAGACTGAAACCTGAATCCATCCCATTCAATTCTCTGGCATGGAACGAGACGTCAAAACTACCCTTCTACTCCCATAACGTCCAGCTTTCCATCCTAGTCCGCACACTACCGCATAATCCCCATTTCCAAATCCTCATCCCCAAAATCTCCTCTCCTCCTCATCCTCCCAGACCCAGAGGCAGTAATCGCAACAGCCTCGTTCCCAAAACTCGGTCCAGCACCAGCCATCATTCCCGAACTCTGACTATTCGGTAACATCCCAATGCCACGCTCATCATCAAACGGACTCTGGTCCGGAGGAGAAGGTGGCGATGAATGAAATTGAGAGGACCCTGCTCGGTCGTTTATAGGCAACGATAGAGGCGGTGAAGTAGAGTACCTGCGTTCACCCTCGGTCGAGTTGGATCTGGCAGAACTAATAACCGGCGCACCGGGCCGAGTTGCTGCTTGCTTGTCCATTGCAGCAGTAGCGGCTGCGATGTCACCAATGCCAGCGCGAGTACCCCAAGCAGTCTGTTGAGTCATAATGACAAGAAAAGATGAGTAGAAAGAAGGTATCAGATATTCAAGACGCACCTCATGCAGCGTACATAGCGCATAAAGCTTCATCACGGCAAAGTAATACCCGAACAGAATAAACGCGGGAACGTAGACGATGTCTTGAGGCCGATACCAGAGATGAGGAAGCAATTTGGCAGTGCGTGTCACGGTGAGCCAGAGCATGTAGCTGAGAATGACATTCCTGTTGAGAAAAATGAGCTTCCTGATCCAAATAGCTGCTTGAAGATAATAAAAGATGCAGGGGGATCGGTTCGTCGAAACGAAAATCATCTGCGGTTCAGAAGGTGACTAGACAAAGACGCTTCTGCCTATCGAGACCATGGGCTATTAGATTAGCTTCAGAGTGCAGATGTATAGCACCAGATGATTTAATGCAGTCCAACATATCCAAATCTCGAAGCACATGTAGGGAAAGTGAAAAGTGACAAGCGCCCGGCATCCGGCAAACAAACGGGAAACTCAACATTGGCCCATCATAGATCACCGAGAACAAGCGAGCGATGACGACAGTGAAATGAAAAGATAGGGGAAAGTTCACGGAAAGTGTAAGAAAATGGGAGTGAAAGAGATATAAAAGCAGAAACGGTTTGTCAGAACACTCACCACCATGGTAAGTGATAACCACCATCATCCACGGGCTTCGTGCTTTTGTACACGACATATGCAACGAGGCAAGGTCCCGCTAAAAGAGTGAACGGATTGAAGAGTTTGTCGACCTGCAAAGGTAGTTAGAGGTGCCCGAGAAATGGTCGAGTTATGAGGCATAGCTAGCCTCATGGCCAAAACGCCACAACGAGGACGGAAGAAAAATGTAAAAAGACAAACTCACCATGGTATACGCGACGTATGGATGCGCCGTCCATATATGCCTCTCCATAAACAAACTTCTCAAATCACTTCTCCACGTATTTCTGGTCCACCGCAGCACTTGTTTCAGAAACCTCCAATTCGGCTTCATCGTACTCAACAACTCTGCCTCTTTACAACATTGCACATACGTGCTCCATCCATGACTGACCATCCACCTCGTTAAAAACTTGTCATCACCCGAGTTGAGCTGATACTTCCCCAACCAATAGTCGTGCGTGAATCCGTACAAAAACTCCGGGTCCTTGAGGATGATGGTACGGTACGCAGCAGTTCGGCCGGATAGACAAGGAATCCCGCCGTCGATGTGGGTCGAAGAAGCAATTTCAATGTTACGAATAGACAGACGAAAAGCCGCCAGAACCTCCCAGACCGTCATTTTATCACCTACTGACTTTACCCGCTGAGATGTCCCGACGCCTCCGACCTTTTGATCTTCGAAACACGCAAGAACGTACGGAAGGAGCGTAGGTGGCCAAATTGCATCGTCATCCGCAAAGACTATAATGTCGGTAGTAGTGTTTCGGATGCCGTGGGTCATTTGCAAGCGTTTATTTGCGAATGGGACAGTGAGGACTCGAATGCGTTCTGGGTCGACGGCGTTGGCGAGTTCTTGCAGAGGGCCGAACATCTTTTCTTCGGTAATGATGAGGATTTCTTTCGGGTTTCCGACAAGCCATGAGCGGGCGGCTTCTTTAAACTCTTCTCCTGCGTCTATGGTCGGAACAATAATCGTAACGTCTTCGCATGCAATATATGTTGGATTTTCGGGGAGAGGTACGGGGCGGTAAGTGAATGAAGCGGCAATTCGTATCAGGTACCATAGGTAGCGATAAAAACTGCATAACGAGTCAGAAAACGAAAAGAGAAAGAACAGATGGCGCACCCAATGACTCCAAAAGGAACGACTTTGCAGGGCGTAAGAATACTTGTTCGACACAGAAATAAAAGAGACTCACAGATTGGAAAGTCGTCAGCAGTGAGGTAGAGCATCGTAGGAGATGAAGCAGAGAAACGCCCTAATGGGCGGACCCACAACAACCGTACAATAAACTTCTGCCTTCAGCGGATCCATGCGATTGCCGCCCTCCTAAGCGGACTTTGAATCAAAATTTCCCCAAAAGGCGTCGCTGATTCCATTCTGGGCACCAAATCGGCTACAAAAGAATTCTCCTTACCTTCACACCTGCAGTAGTTGGTTTGACCCGTCTCCTGCTTGACATCAAATAAAAGAGCGGTACACCCGAGAAATAATGCACATCGGTAATGACCCGCCGGGGGCATAAATCAAAGTAGTCTAATACAAGCCTTGAAACCGTAACTTCTATCTATACACGCATGGTAACACAATATTGTACAACTAAAATTACACTGACAATTCCAATGAAAACGACGCCGGAGCCATATATCCATCATGCTCTCCCGATACCATTACCAACAAGTCCGTACTCGCCGCGTTTGGCAATCTCTCGTCAACCGACTTTGACAACCGTTCGAGCTCCGTTTCCCAACGAAAGACAATCTCCTTCAGCGAACAAGCTTTGGCTTCTGCCAATTTGGTCAGAGCACCATCTATGCGAGTCGAGTTATTCGACAAGACGCTATTAGCAGGAAGGCCGATAGTCTCAAGGGGAATACTGGGTGCTTCTGCTATTTTTCCGATGAGATAACTGGCTGTATCGTGTCCAGATAGGTTGTGGTGGAAAAATGTGCTGGTAATATAAAGCTCTCTCAGGGATTGTAGTCGGTCGTAGTGAATGTTCGCGAGCCCGGGAGCTGTAACGATAATCATCAGGAAATGTCCGTTTTAGTCACTTGAAAATGAACTCACCAACACAACACGGGAGGTCAAGGAATGTTATACGTTGAAGTTGGGAGCAGTGCTTGTTTATAACATTTGCGCACATCTCTGGACAAACGTCTGTTGCAAAACATAGTGAACGAAGCCCTTGAATATCAAACGCGTCCACAAAGGCATCAGCATTGTCCATATCTCCTATAACGAGCGTCAAATCCCGAAAGTTGACCCGATGAGGTTCCCGTCGGACGCTCGGCGACCGTGAAGTGAAATGACAAGCATTCAACCCGAGAACTGATAGAGAAGAACACTCTTTGTCAGCCCCGAGCGCCTGAAACATGCTCAACATCACCGCCTCGTCTAGAACCATGTTTGTCAACATGAGTTGTTGGAGACGGGGGTTCTGCAAAACAATCTCTCGTGGAAAGGCACCTGTGTAAGCACGCCGAACTGGATGTCCCCTTGAAACGAGGTCCAGGTCGGAGATAAGACTCCCAAGCATCGACTCCTGATCTGCTATGAACGCAACTTCTAATTTCCGAAGACCATCAAACGGAAAGCTTTGATTAAGAGCTACGTCGGGGATGACCAAGCCTCTGACCGCAGATGAGATCGTTCGGGAGCCCCGGGCAATCTTCAAAAACTCCAGGACATAGCTGAGGAGGGCACGACGCGTTCCAGACCATTGGGTTCCACAGCGGTGTCGAGCGCCGGGATGTACCAAGTTGATAGTCTTGCTGAAGAGCTTGTACTGACTGCGAGGACGCCAGAGTTTGGAGACGAGGGAGATTTGTTGGAGTGTTTCGCACTCGGAATTGTCAATGGCATCAATGATTAGATCCGTGAGCTCCGCAGAGATTGGGATAGGCATTGTTGAGAATGGCCGGGTCGTGAGGGAGTACGTTTTCGTGATATGGTTATACTCTCCTCTACTCGTAATATGTCGTTAAGTGCTGGGGGGGTTGGATGTGGTTGTGAGATGGAAGAAGGGATGCGTTAAGTAATATATACCGTGTCCGAGATGGACATCAGAACCAAATCAGAACTATTAAATATGTACCAATTAATTGCTTGACTCCGCTGACCACATAACCACTTATGTATAGATTGGGGGACATACTCTATAGCCAGAAAAGCGCATGATTGACTGTGTCCGCGACCGACGCACAGGCGCAGCTTCCGGACGGCCACGTGTAAGATGAGGTGATTGACATCTGCCTTCCTTCCCCCACTCGAGGCATGTACCTTTTCTTGTTGACCGATTTCGCTCGTAAGCCTGACGCCGGAATGCTGTAGAATACTCAACTCCATAACAATACCCATGCGTCTATTGAACACGGAAACCTACCGAGTCGAGGAATTTTACACCCGGACCGATATTCCACCATATGCAATCCTCTCTCATACCTGGCAAAAGGAGGAAGTCACCTTTCAAGATATTCGGAATCTCGAAGTCGCGAAAACCAGTGCTGGCTGGTTAAAAGTGGAGCGCGCTTGCCTTTATGCTCGCGAGCGCACGTTCGAATGGATCTGGATTGATACGTGCTGTATCGACAAATCCAGTAGCGCCGAGCTGTCGGAGGCTCTCAATTCGATGTATCAGTATTACACAGACGCCGAGATTTGCTATGTGTACTTGTCTGATGCATCGAGTGAACAGGATCCGAGAGATGCCACGTCGAGATTTCGTAGCAGCAGGTGGTTTACAAGAGGTTGGACGCTACAGGAGCTGCTCGCACCGATGTATGCCGTCTTTTTGGATACAGACTGGAAAGAGATTGGCACGAGGTGGAGCTTGCGAGACGTGCTCTCAGCTATTACCTCCGTTCCGATTGAAATTTTCGAAGGCCGGAATGATATCGACGATTTCAGTATTGCTCAGAAGATGTCTTGGGCTGCATTCAGAGAGACGGCGCGACCAGAGGATGAAGCATATTGTCTAATGGGTATATTCAACGTAAACATGCCGCCAATCTATGGCGAGGGAAGTACAAAGGCGTTCATGCGACTACAACAAGAAATAATCAAAATATCGGATGATCGCAGTATCTTTGTCTGGTCGAGCTTGGCAAGCTCAGACTCTGAGCCGAGGGGCCTTCTTGCAAGGTCCCCCAAGGAGTTCTGGGCGTCAGGTCAGGTCATAATGTCCAAAGCAGAATTAACTGAGGACAAATCATCTTTCTCTTTTGGCAACAATGGGTTGCACATCTATCTTCCCCTTCAAACTGTTCCTACTGAGGATCCAAGCACTCAGAATCCCATATTCCTGGCTTCCCTCCACTGCCAGAGAAAAGATGCCACCGGTGATGATTACTTATCCATCTATCTTGAAAAGATAGGGAAACAGCAATATGTCCGCTGTTACCCGGATGAAGTGGCCGTGACCTCTTCTTCGATAAAGGAGTCAACAGAGGTAGTCGTAAAGGAAACTTCTTTACCTCGTAGAACCAGAAGGAAGCACATCCTTGCTATGGATTTTGACGATAGTGACGCATTTAAAGTTCACTTTGAACTGTCATCTTCCATTGAACATCTAATTGCCATCAATCATTTCCTTCGTGGACGCGCAATGAGTGAATTTCACCCTGGTGGGATAGAAAAATACTCTATCTATGAGCAATTGCAGTCCTTAGGTGAAAATGAGGGACACACTGTTATGTTTAACATGGGCAGCTGTAATGATGGTGGAATGGTTGAAACAGTTGCAATTGCCCCAGGCTTAGATCATATCATTCTTGACAATCAATGGCCAATTTTACCAGCAGACAGAATACTATACCCACTTAAGAGTGGGTTTTTGCACATCCATTTACATATGGGTAGCATGCAGAGGAGGGTTGTAATTGGCCATGGCTCTGCTCAAGAATGCCAAAATAATCAGCAACTTGTTCCACCAAGCCAGGGTTATGTGGTACCAAAAATAGTTATATTGGATACACCTTACAGTACTGGCAGAGCAACATTCTCACTTGAGAATGCTTTTCCACCAAACTTCTTTGATCGAGGCTTGATGATATCTGACTATGAAGGTTATAGTTATGTGCCTAGTGATGCTAGCACGCCTCGACTACTGACTTATCGGCAGAGTGGTGAACAAGTAGTGCAATTGCAGCAGTTCTATCTAGCAGTTGGGTTTCATGACTCAGAATCCAGAGAATCCAGTGAGGAGGTTTTGAACTGGGTTGATGTCTTATTTTCTTTGCAGCATTTCAAAGAAAAGAACAGGCCTGAAGATATCGAGGGTATTGATAACATTATAACTGACTCAACACTCAAAGTTGAGGAGGTTTGGAAATTCTATCTTGATTCTGGCCATTGGAAAACCAAACAAGATTCAGCATCAGCTGGGATCAAGTACACACAACATGAAAAACACCGTTTAACTGCTACTGTTTATGATACCCAGGATACAAATCTTCAGCTTGAACCCAGATCTCATTTGCTTGATGTGGATTTGGAAAGACTTTGGTGGGATCAGCAGAGTCAACAATGGGAGAAGTGATCATGATTATTGATAATATGTACTCTACTAGATACCAACACAAGTACTTACTGTAAAATAAGGAGCTCACATGATCTGCCAAGCTTCCTTCTGATCTTCCTGTTCATGGTTACAGTCCCAGTGGAGAACCTATATTCTTCATATCCCATCCTCTGTTATTGTCCATGCAAAGTAGTGACAGTTGTATATCTACTTTCAGAAGATAGGCAAATAGCAATATGACTGTTACTACTACCAGAAATGGTGCTTTGTAACCTCTTCCCTTTAAATACAGCCCAAAGTCTTGAAGAAAAGCAGTTGTAAAGGAGAATTCATTACCTCATGAGACAAAAGACAAAAACACCTGATGATTCAGATTGGGCTCTCACCTTCTATTCTTGGCTAAGTGTAAATGTTTATTGTCCCAAGATTCTTGAACAGTAGACAAAAGGCTACCCATCATGATGCAGCATAAAATTTGAATAGAAGGAAATGCTACTAACCATTAAACTGTTGAAGAGGGTTATAGTGAAACAATATTTTATTGATATTTTCTCTCTGCAGTCAATTGTCTTTAGGGATTATTGCATGATTGCTAAAAGAACTATAAAGATAAAGAATATTTTAATCAAAGTAAGATATAGTAACATTGGATATTAAGATATTTGCAAGTCAAGTAGATAGATGTTATTTTAACAAAGTTCCATTCAAAATCAATCTATTCATTTGTATATTTTGTGGCTATTAAGTACCGTTTTACTTTAACGATCGTTGAAGAACTGTGAGACTCTGAGCCCCCACACTGGAAACATATCAAAATAATCCACTGTGGAATATTTTGAAAATATAGAGATAATATTCCATAAAAAATCAAAATAAAATCTGATAAAATATATAGAAAATATTTTGATGGAAGATTAAAATATTTCATAGTGGATTATTTTAATAATATATTATGTAATATTTTGATCCAAAAGACAGTGGATTGCCAATTTATTCTTAAAATATTCCCTATTTATTCACAAGTGGTTTATTTTGATAGTCAACCACAATCTGCTATGTAAATGCATCAAAATAAGTTCAAAATAGTCTACAACATATCATAAAGATTATATTTTAATGGCTAACAGTAGAAATTTTTCTGATCTGTTGCCAAGATATGCTCAAAATATTGTCAAGAAATACTCATGTAGAATATTTTGGAGGGGACAAGTTAAGACTCAATATATACCATCAAATTATGATTAAAATATTATCCCCGTAAGTCATCACAAAATATATTAATGACTGTAGAATAATTTTTGATCTCTATTTTGACTTATGAGGAAGAAAGTTTACAAAATATCATTATATCTTGAATGTTATTATTCATTATATTAATCCAATTATTATCTATATATTTCACCAGATTTTATGTTGATGCAATGAGTAAATTTCATCAGTAATCATACAAACATTGCATTTTAATATACTCAGTCAGTATATGATCTCTATAATCTCAGATGGTATATTTCGGAAGGATGGTTTTTCATATAAGAGTACATGAAAAATGTGGTAAATTGTACAAAAATGTAGAAATGTGTAAAAGGTGGGGGTTTGTGCAGAAATGTGAGGAAATAGAAAGAGAGACACATTCCTTTACTTTTCTACATTTAAGTATTATGCTTTTGTCCAACTTTTCATAACTGCATTATTCTACACTTTCCTTTACTTTTCTACACTTTTTTTAATAGTTGAGCACCTTTTTCCACTTTTCTGCATTTTTCCATACTTTCCCACATTGTTCTACACTTTTCCACACTTTTCTGCATTTTCCCACACTTTTCCATATTTTACTTGTATGCTATTCTCATCAGAATAATACAAGCTTGAAGCCCAATTGTCTAATGGCCTCAGAAGCTAAAAGTGCAGAAAGTGTAGCAAAATAATGAAAAAACAAAAGGTGTGAAAGAGTATGGGAAAGTGTGGAAAAGTGTGGAAAAGTGTACAAAAGTGTACAAAAGTGAAGAAAAGTGTGGAAAAGTGAAGAAAAGTGTGGAAAAGTGAAGAAAAGTGTGGAAAAGTGTGGAAAAGTGTGGAAAAGTGTAGAAAAGTGTGGAAAAGTGTGAAAAGGGCAAAGATGTATTGGAAAGTAGAGATATGAAAAAAGTGCAGAAAAAGGTGGAAAAGTGTGGAAAAGTGTAGAAAAGTGTGGAAAAGTGAAGAAAAGTGTAGAAAAGTGTAGAAAAGTGTGGAAAAGTGTGAAAAGTGCAAAGATGTATCAGTAAGTAGAGATATGAAAAAAGTGTAGAAAAAGGTGGAAAAGTGTGGAAAAGTGAAGAAAAGTGTGGAGAAGTGTAGAAAAGTGTGGAAAAGTGTAGAAAAGTGTGGAAAAGTGTGAAAAGTGCAAAGATGTATCAGAAAGTAGAGATATGAAAAAAGTGCAGAAAAAGGTGGAAAAGTGTAGAAAAGTGTGGAAAAGTGTGGAAAAGTGTGGAAAAGTGAAGAAAAGTGTAGAGAAGTGTGAAACAGTGCAAAGATGTATGGGAAAGTAGAGATATGAAAAAGTGCAGAAAAGTGTGGAAAAGTGTAGAAAGTGCTGAAAAGTGTGGAAAAGTGCAGAAAAGTGCGAAAGAGTGAAGAAAAGTATGGGTTCCATTTCTACACTAAAAAGTACAGAAACAGGTGGCTCCCTGATAGTTCTTTGTGGACTTCCTGGTAGCTCCCTGGTAGTTTATTTGGGGGGCTCCTTGATAGCTTTTTGGGGGCTCCCTGTTTTGCACATTTTCAATTCTTGGCTTGATCAAAGCTTATTCTGATCATTTTATTTTCCATATTTGTAGTAACTATAATGTTACTGGAGAACAAGTGGTCAGTGAATATCTGAAACAATGAAATAATAATATTTGCATATTAGATAATAGAGTTATACATGTCTCCCAAGATATGATTGAAGAAATTCAAACTGTCAGGGGATATTAGACAATTACTGATATAAGGGCATGAAAAAAGCATAATGCTAAAAGCCAGCTGTTGAATAAAACAACAGCTTCAAATTAATGTGATATATCTGCATTAATAGAAAGTGGGCATTTCATCATTCAAGACCTTGCTTTACTAAAGTAAATCATCATCATGTCTCAATATGTGTTGTAAATATAGAACTTGTTAGTAAAAAACTTGCTTTTTCAATCTAAAATAGAACAGCTTGCACTTCACAAAGAATATAGATCTGGGATTCACATCTCTACTGTCAATTCATGGTATGATCTTATATTATGCTATAATACTGCTAACAGGGAGGTGTGCCTGTGTGATGGATATTTAGAATATATGCATCTATGGATATGTTATTATATCAGACCTCTACTATAAAAATCCATCTGAACATTGAAATAAGCTTGATGCATCTATCTATGTGAACACATATTTCAAAGCAGAGTCAACTTGAAGACTGTCAAAATTTTACTATTTTGTATTTCATAAAAAAAAAACAGCTGGTTCTTGAAACTTAATATTGGCTATTTTGTATTTTTATATTAACATAGTAGATCACAAAAAAAAGAAAAAAATGATATTCTGCTTGCAGTCAAATTTATCATGTAAAGAATGTGCTTTTATGAAAATAAAATGATCAGAATAAGCTTTGATCAAGCCAAGAATTGAAAATGTGCAAAACAGGGAGCCCCCAAAAAGCTATCAAGGAGCCCCCCAAATAAACTACCAGGGAGCTACCAGGAAGTCCACAAAGAACTATCAGGGAGCCACCTGTTTCTGTACTTTTTAGTGTAGAAATGGAACCCATACTTTTCTTCACTCTTTCGCACTTTTCTGCACTTTTCCACACTTTTCAGCACTTTCTACACTTTTCCACACTTTTCTGCACTTTTTCATATCTCTACTTTCCCATACATCTTTGCACTGTTTCACACTTCTCTACACTTTTCTTCACTTTTCCACACTTTTCCACACTTTTCCACACTTTTCTACACTTTTCCACCTTTTTCTGCACTTTTTTCATATCTCTACTTTCTGATACATCTTTGCACTTTTCACACTTTTCCACACTTTTCTACACTTTTCCACACTTTTCTACACTTCTCCACACTTTTCTTCACTTTTCCACACTTTTCCACCTTTTTCTACACTTTTTTCATATCTCTACTTACTGATACATCTTTGCACTTTTCACACTTTTCCACACTTTTCTACACTTTTCTACACTTTTCTTCACTTTTCCACACTTTTCTACACTTTTCCACACTTTTCCACCTTTTTCTGCACTTTTTTCATATCTCTACTTTCCAATACATCTTTGCCCTTTTCACACTTTTCCACACTTTTCTACACTTTTCCACACTTTTCCACACTTTTCCACACTTTTCTTCACTTTTCCACACTTTTCTTCACTTTTCCACACTTTTCTTCACTTTTGTACACTTTTGTACACTTTTCCACACTTTTCCACACTTTCCCATACTCTTTCACACCTTTTGTTTTTTCATTATTTTGCTACACTTTCTGCACTTTTAGCTTCTGAGGCCATTAGACAATTGGGCTTCAAGCTTGTATTATTCTGATGAGAATAGCATACAAGTAAAATATGGAAAAGTGTGGGAAAATGCAGAAAAGTGTGGAAAAGTGTAGAACAATGTGGGAAAGTATGGAAAAATGCAGAAAAGTGGAAAAAGGTGCTCAACTATTAAAAAAAGTGTAGAAAAGTAAAGGAAAGTGTAGAATAATGCAGTTATGAAAAGTTGGACAAAAGCATAATACTTAAATGTAGAAAAGTAAAGGAATGTGTCTCTCTTTCTATTTCCTCACATTTCTGCACAAACCCCCACCTTTTACACATTTCTACATTTTTGTACAATTTACCACATTTTTCATGTACTCTTATATGAAAAACCATCCTTCCGAAATATACCATCTGAGATTATAGAGATCATATACTGACTGAGTATATTAAAATGCAATGTTTGTATGATTACTGATGAAATTTACTCATTGCATCAACATAAAATCTGGTGAAATATATAGATAATAATTGGATTAATATAATGAATAATAACATTCAAGATATAATGATATTTTGTAAACTTTCTTCCTCATAAGTCAAAATAGAGATCAAAAATTATTCTACAGTCATTAATATATTTTGTGATGACTTACGGGGATAATATTTTAATCATAATTTGATGGTATATATTGAGTCTTAACTTGTCCCCTCCAAAATATTCTACATGAGTATTTCTTGACAATATTTTGAGCATATCTTGGCAACAGATCAGAAAAATTTCTACTGTTAGCCATTAAAATATAATCTTTATGATATGTTGTAGACTATTTTGAACTTATTTTGATGCATTTACATAGCAGATTGTGGTTGACTATCAAAATAAACCACTTGTGAATAAATAGGGAATATTTTAAGAATAAATTGGCAATCCACTGTCTTTTGGATCAAAATATTACATAATATATTATTAAAATAATCCACTATGAAATATTTTAATCTTCCATCAAAATATTTTCTATATATTTTATCAGATTTTATTTTGATTTTTTATGGAATATTATCTCTATATTTTCAAAATATTCCACGGTGGATTATTTTGATTTGTTTCCAGTGCCAAGTATATCTCGAGGCTGCATGTACCATGGGCATATTAGTGAGAATTTACAAGAATTCAATATTCATCCCCTGAAGGTTTTCTGAAGGCAAGATAATGCTTCTTTTTGCGATAGTTTGATGAGCAGAATATCAGGCCTTGTTTTCCGGTTAATACATTGTAAGCAAATTGTAAGCGGGGAAAAAGAAAGGCAGGTCAGGGTCACCGGTAGGATACGTCGAGTCATGGACCAGGTCATTTCGTTCTAGATCTAGATTTATGACTACTTTGAAATATTATCAGGCGTCTGAACCGAGAATACTTACTTGAACGAGGATAGTATGGAAAGCCGGAGTATCACGCTCAGTTTCCGAGGGAGGACCGCTGGCACCTTGATCAGCCAGATCTAGTAAGAATTAGATTATAATTAGGCAAGATTAGATTAGTAATGATTAGATTATGATCTCCCACAATTGGTATATCAGTATATCTGATCAGCATTAAGGCCAGGGGACCAGATGCGTTGGTCCCCGGACCCCCAGGCTTGATGCAGTCACATGATCCTCCAGGTCATCAATTCTATCGTTCCTCGCTCTACTTCTCTTTCTCTTATTTTTTTTCTTGTAGCTTGTACTTTGCAGAATACCCTATCATGCCCTACATAGATGAAAACATGGCTATTGATTGTCGCGATTCAAGTTAATTCAGTAGTGATGTCACAGAATTGAATATTGCCATGAATTTTGGATTTTTTTTTCAATAATGAGTTTGTTTCAGAGTAGAATCACTAAGAACATGTTGGAATACTCTAGAGATACATTTTTGGTTATACTAAGCAAAGTCCATTTTTGGCAAGGCTACAATATCTCAATGAAAGTTGTGAGTATGAGAATACAGTATCTGATACATATCATACATTCATGAGTATATTGATAAAATCTGAAAGTCCACTAGCTACTTTCTCATTTCTGAATATTTCTGATACAATAGAAAAGACTGTAAATAGTTTGATCTTTTGATTTGAAACACCAAGTATCTATACTCTAGAGCAATCAAGCTCAGAGTTTTTTAGATTTTCACAATGGGCCATTCAATGATATGAGCATGCTAGGAAGTAATAGATTTACACTGCTGTAAATATTAGGTTTAAGGATAGTGTATATGACAACAGTACTATTGGAAACCTTTATCTACTTTGTAACAGCACTGCTGGCCAACTCCTCTAAGGTCAAGTAGAGCCCTATTCCTAGCTTGAGACTCTTTATTTCTCTGCTCTCTCAGACTCATAGAAGCACATGTCTGCATTCCATCATCATCATATTGAAAAAGTCCTCCAGTGCTAATATTGAACAAATGAGCTTCAGAGTAGGATATGGAAGTTGTAGGGCTAGGCTTGTTATTTGATTTTCAATTAATCTGATGGAATGGATCATATGTGCAGATCAGAGAGTTACTCAAATTTCAATTCAGTACAACTTCACTGAAAGTTATATCAACATATATATCTCAAGCAGGACAAAAAGGTTTCTCAAAACTGCAAAAAAGCCTTATGTGGTTTTCACAGAAATCCATGGACAGATGATCACTGGTCAGCAACCACCAAGGGAGGGGGCTTGAGCCTTCCCCAGCAAGGCATGAAGGCATTGTGATTTGAGCATCTGTAACCTGGCATTTTGAGAGAAGATCTACCGAAGGAGATCCATCTTCCTCATATAAAACAATGCACGCCTTGACAATCATTGATAAACAACCACAAGCTTGAAATTTGTGTACATATGGAGGGGCATTTATTTCTGGGGAGGGTTTGAAAGGCTTCAAACAAATACTGGAGGATGGTAGCGATAGCCATTGCAGTTGGTGGAGGGAGGACAGTGAGATTCCAAGAGGTAGTGGTGAGCTTCCTACATAGGGCAGTAGTGGATGTACTCATGAGTCATAACATTGAAGAACAGAGAAGACAATTTGACAAATATTGGCTTCGGTGGGAGCACTGTCATATAAATATTTCAGGTAAGGAGATTGTGCTAAAAAGCATTGCAGATGGGTTGAAGACTTCTGTATATGGCACAGAATCAGAGGAAATGTGCATGAAGTAACAAATGCTCGGGACAGGATTGCCAAAGAGGCGGGAATAATCTTGAAATGATGGAGAATTGGTTAGAAACGACGTCGGTTTCAATGCATCTGCTCACAAACAGGGTAGATTGAAGAGGTCAGAAGGTGTATGCACAAATGTCTACCTACTGGATGTCTTCCCTACTTCAAACCATAATCAATGTTTTTGAAAACACCAACTGCATCCTCGAATGGACCAGCAACATCCACATTGCCTTTTCCGAAATATTCGAAGCAATCCTCGAGTTCTTCGAGGCCATTTACAGTAAGTCATGAATACCCAGTCTCTTTCACCCTAATGCAACTGTAGAACTTGAAGGCTTCAGCCATGAAGACAAAGTGGACTCCCCTGCAGTCAAAGAATCAGAAGTCTAACTGTCCACATTTGTCCGGCGAACTTGCACTTACGTTGCTATGTATCTTGCTTTGAATTTGCTTTGAATTTGCTACATGTGTATGAATAGAACTGCATGCAAATTCAGGTGTTTAAAACAGTAGTTGTGCCTGTTATGCATAAACGACAACGGTCAAAATGAAAAGACACAAAAACAACCAACGGAACGAAAGCCCCGAATAGTCGATGCTGCGTTTGGCCATTTCCTTATTCCGTGATAAGTAGAAACTTTAGTTACTCAGTAAACTGAACGGTAGTGGGAATAATCTAATCATTACTAATCTAATCTTGCCTAATTATAATCTAATTCTTACTAAATCTGGCTGATCAAGGTGCCAGCGGTCCTCCCTCGGAAACTGAGCGTGATACTCCGGCTTTCCATAGGATAGACCACTGGGACGAGTCGTCGGTACTCGTGAGAAACACCCCACGTGCTCTGTCCATCTGCGGCTTCCTCTTGAAGTTCCTGAGTCAGCCTCAAGCTTCGGAACCATCCAGATCAGTCCGGCTTCCTCACCCCGTTCATAAGTATGACTTATTCTTTGTGGCGATTCCTTGTAAAACTTATGCCTAAATGCTATCAGAATCTAAATCTACACTAGAGTCATCATATATGCGTTTGTTGAACACGGAAACCTACGAGGTCAAGGAGTTTTACGTCAATATCCCACTATACGCAATCTTGTCTCATACCTGGGGGGACATAGAGATTACCTTCCAAGACATCCAGAGCCTCAATATCGCCAAAACCAAAGCTGGCTGGTCAAAGGTCAAAAATGCTTGTGACCATGCTCGCAAGCACACATTTGATTGGATCTGGATAGACTCGTGCTGCATTGATAAAACTAGTAGCGCTGAGCTTTCAGAAGCTCTCAATTCGATGTATCAGTACTACACCGATGCAGAGGTCTGCTACGTGTACCTGTGCGATGTATCGAGTAAGGAGAATCTCAGAGACCGTAAATCCAGCTTCTGTAGCAGCAAATGGTTTACGCGTGGTTGGACGCTGCAGGAACTTATTGCGCCGATGTATGCTGTTTTCTTGGATAAAAATTGGAACGAGATTGGTACGAGGTGGAGCCTGCGCGATGCAATCTCTGCCGTTACCACCATTCCGGTCGAAATATTTGAAGGTCAAGACATTGACGAATTCAGCGTGGCCCAAAAAATGTCATGGGCCGCATACAGGGAGACGACGCGACCAGAAGATCAGGCTTACTGTCTTATGGGAATTTTCAACGTCAATATGCCATCAATCTATGGCGAGGGCGCTGTAAAGGCCTTTATACGACTGCAGCAGGAAATCATCAAGATATCAGATGACCGTAGCATCTTTGCTTGGATCTCTGAAGGTAATTGCGAGTCGGTAGTGAGAGGCCTTTTTGCGAGGTCTCCCAAAGAGTTTCGAGCATCCGGCCAGGTCACGATGTCTCATGCAGAACTGACTGGAGACAGATCATCCTTCTCTTTTGGCAACAACGGGTTGCGTATCCATCTTCCGTTCGTTCACGACGAAAATTCAAACGCTAGCGATTCCGTACTCCTAGCATCCCTTCATTGCAAAAGGCCAGGAGTTGTCAATGGCAGCTACTTATCCATCTATCTCCGAAAGATAGGCGAAGAGCAGTACGTCCGCTGTTACGCAAACAAAGTGGTCGTAACCTCTTCCGCCAAAATAGAGGGCTTCAAAGAAGTGATTGTAAAGGAGAACTCCCTATCTCGCAGTGCCAAGAGGAAGGACGGCGCTATTGACATCGATAATAACAGGGAGAAAGTTCACTTTGAACTCTCATCTTCTGCTCAGCGCTTATTTGACCTCTCCGGCCGATGCTTTTTCATAAGTGATCCGATGGACAAAGGGGAGGAATTCACTACCTCTATGAGGTGTCGACACACAGATGAAGAGGAGGAATTTGTCTGTATGTTTGATGTAGCGAGATGTAGAAGAGATGCGAGGGAAAAAGGAAGGAACTTGCTTGAAGCAGTCGCGATTGTTAAAAGTATTGCAGGGGATCATTCACATCGTGACAAAGGCTTACCAGCAGACAGAGTGCAATTATGCCTAAGGAGTGGACTCTTGCATGTTCGTTTACATATGGGCAATGGCCGGAGGAGGATTGAAATCGATTACGAACTCATCGGGGATCTTATTGAAGGCAGTCACCAAATCGCACTGCAACCTCCAAACTGGAGCTGTATGGTGCCATTACTAGTTGCATCAAATCTGCTTCACGACGACTACGGCGACCTCGACGTATTTTTACTAGAGAGTGCTATTCCACGGAACTTTTTTGATCGTGATTCGGTTGAATCAGACCAAGCTTATATCTGTACCGATGTCAACACGCCTCGCCTCTTGACCTACCAAACAATGAACTGGCAGCAGCGGTTCCATGTAGCAGTTGGGTTCCACACATCTGGGCAAGCATGGACGGATATTTTCTCGCATCAGGAGGCTGCGAAGAACAGCATATCTGACTATCAAGGCATTTGGAGATCCTACCTTGATTCCGGGGACTGGAGAACTAAACAAGCTTCAGCATCAGCTGAATTGGCAGCTGACAATCCAAAATATCGACTCGCGTTAACTGCTACTATTCAAAATATTCAGAATACGACTCTCCAACTTGGATCCCATTTGCTTTTATTGGACATCAAAGAACTTCCTTGGGAAGAGCCTGCATACTATAGTGACCGAAAATAACCGAACGGCTAACATGATGCTATTCAGTCCATTGTGAGACATGTTACAGTTGCGTGTTGTGTCAACTATAAATTCTTTTGCATTGAACAAAAAGTAGACAATGTATACTTTACATGCATTATAGCAATAAAAATTATCCCTAAGTAATCACCGAGAAATATAGAAAAGAACTAAGAGTGTTCTATCTCTGAAATCCGCATGTTTTGTATTTTGCACATAGCAGAGTAATGACAACAGTAAAAAATCTGATAAAATCACTCATAAGTAGACTATCTTTTTTACTTGTTGCTCATAATACTTTTACTTGCATTTGAGCCTCTTAAGGAATCATAAAAATTTGACCTTTTTATACACTGGATTTACCTCTCTTCTTTCAAATGTTCACTATATCAAATTTATGAGCTTGGGGAAGCTACCATCTGAGTCTCTCTACCATTCAACATCTGATATATTCAATTATTTGAAGCATCTGGCTTTATAAGTGCAGTTTTGAGACAAAGCAGGTGATTATAATAGATGAAAAGTTGATTTTTTATGATTCTTCAAGAGGCTCAAATGGAAGTAAGACTATCATGAACAACAAATAAAAGAGGTAATATACTGTTCTGGGATTTTTTCGGGTTTTTTACTCTAATCATCACTCTGCTATGTGCAAAATACAAAACATGCAGATTTCAGAGGTAGGACACTGCTAGTTCTTTTCTATATTTCTCAGTGTTTACTTGGTGATGATTTTTATTACTATAATGGATGTAAAGTATACATTGTCTACTTTGTACTTAATACAAAAGAATTCATAGTTGACACAACATGCGACTGTGAGATGCGTCAGAAGGGACTGCATGGCATTATGTTAGCCGTTCGGTTATTTTCGGTCACTATAGTATACTGAACATTAGTTTCTGGGGGATCCGTCACTTGCTTTCATCTGCAATCAGCGTTGGTGAAATATATTGTACTACTAAGTATAGTTATGTATAAGTACTCATCATCATCAACTATTTGACAACTCGAGCCACAACGCAATACTTACAAGCCATGATCTCATTGCAATCAACCCCCAAATCAGCATTTCATTCCGTTCAGATTTCTCCGCGTTCCCAGATTTATCATTATCAAAAATGGTGAGCGACAAAGATAAGGCCTGATAGGTTACCTGAAGGAGATGGTTGACACAACCAATTGTAAAGACGTGCCGAGATTAAAACGCGCTACTGGCTAGCACGAACGCGGTCCTTTGAAGATTCCAATGAAGAATACTAGATGGAGGACAAAAGCAAGATAGAGTGAGCCAAAACACCATGCGAGACTCGAAGGAACAAATACACATTCACCTCGCCTGCAGACTTACCGGAGCACGTGGATAAAGCACGATTTCCTCCGTTTAACAAATTTGGAGAAGCTTGGACGAATGCCTTTCGTACTCAGCAACGCCAACAGCAAGAGAACGAGTACCGACAAAAATTGACTCAAGATTTGAAGACATTTGGAGATCCTATTTCAATACTGAGTGCTGGTAATATAAAGAAAATCAGTCCTCGATGGTCTAGGAGGGATCGGAAGGCCTAAAAGTTACTACTTCCGTTCATGATGTCCAAGACACGACTCTACAACTCGGGTCTCATTCCCTCAAAGTGAACTTGGAAAGAAATCGAGATCAAATCACGATGCTTATTATCCACCATGAATAAATACTACCAGGCGCCACTGAACACCTACAGTTCACGACTTCCCTGTAATCAGCCCCCAAATCGACACCCTGTTCCACCCAGATTTCTCCGCATTCTCAGTTTCTCCATTCTTTGCCTTCGTCTTCGACGTCTTGCCCTTGACCCACTCCTCAAACGAAACCGGATTCGGAACAGCTCTTCTCCCGTTCTTAATTTGTTCTTCGCGTATAGAGGCGAGTTCAGGGTCGGTAGAGAGGTGAGAGGGGGAGGTGACGAGCGAGAGGTGGTTTGTTTCAGATATACTACGTGCATAAGCGAGTTTGTCAGTATCGTAGTCTTTACAAGCAAACGAAAAAGAGAAAAGAAGAGAAAGATTTGCAATGAACCCAACCAAACCCAAACGATAAACGGCCCCAGACTGGGAATGAAACAAACCAAAGACTTTCATCAGAGAGACTCACAAATGACCCAACCACTTATTCATCCGTATAATAAACCATCCGCCTACCCAGTGTAACGCCGGGAGGTTTTGACCTTCCTTTCCATTGTTGACTGAAGCAGTAGCTCGGATGTGAGCTTCGTTTAGCGCGGAGAGGGTGTATCGGTCTGAGATGAGAATGAGGACTTGTTGGTGATATGAAGCTGGATTCTAATAAAGATGCGCGTTTGGTTTAGATTATCGAGCACGTTGGGACAAGGGACGTACTTTGAATGCTGCTGCTGCTGCTCGGCCAATGTCTTGTGCTGCCTGGAATGAGAAATGAAGGATTCGAAGTTAGAGGTCATAGAGCGTTTGAAGGGCACGAAGCGACGTACTACCAATTGCAGAGCCGCGTCGGGTTTTAGACCGGCCTTGAACACCCCGGCGGTAAGCCAGCCTACGGTTCCTTCAAAGATCTCCATGAAGAAGACTGGGCGGAGGATTCTACATGACGAAAACCAAACAGTGCGTCAATCTGCGCACGAGAAACGAAGGAAGACAAAGCGTACGTCCAAGGCAGTCCTTGTTTCCCTAGCTCCATCACATGTTTCTCGATATTGACCTTGGCAACGCGAGATTTATTAATAGAAAGCTTGTCGTCTTCGCGTTCGTCTCCGCGGTCAGAGGAAGAGTAGATGAAGCAGGAGACCTTGTATTCGTGTGATATCGAGGCTATGTTCTGGGAATACAAGCCATAGATAGTCAGTTTCGGAATATCTGCAAGGCTATAAGCAAAAAAAAGACGGGCATGAAGATCTGCGTCTTTTGAAACCACAATACAATTACAACGCAGATCACCGTAAACTTGAAGAACGGTCTTCACTGCGGCGTCCCTTGAAATGTAACAGAAATCGAAAACACACCTTTCCTTGCCTCTCCTCACCACTCGCATCAGCCCCGAGTCCAGGGTACGTCTGCACGGAAAATACACCCCATATGCCTCCGGAACTTTTGTACTCTTCAAATATCTCCCGTATAGATTCCGTATCATCCAGGTCTCCTTGAACGAGTGTGACGTTTTTATATGTCTTCACGAGAGTTTGCGCAGTTTCAGAGGAAGGACTTCGAGTGAGAGCGAGGATTTGGAAGTCTGGGGTGTTTTCCGGTTCGTTTTGTGAGGCAGTGTCTGCACTTGTGGGAGGCTGAAGAGCAGCTATGACGGATTGTCCTTGTTTTCCCGTTGCACCTGTAACTAGAACGAGTCTGTGAGGCATGGTGATTAGTGAGGGAAGAGAAGAAAGATGGAATGATACAGGGCCGCCAATCCCGAAGCTAAACTACTTGAGACACGTCGACACGTACTATGGACATTGCCTTGATCTACCGTGTTATTTCATGCAATTTTCGAGGCGACATCATTGCCTCGACTTGTCAGATTTCTGAGTGCTAGCGGAACTCTCCAAGGCGCAAACAAGTCGGAAAAAGACTTTCCGGCATTCATTCAAATCGCCGTTGTTGCCTGGATTAGTTTTGACAGTGAACACAAATCTCGCCTTCAGGTTCGTCTTCTGATTCAGGCGTCTCGGACATTGACGAAACCAACGAAACGCGAGCGCGTCTTGCGGGCTGCACGTGGCACTGGAAGGGTGCTCACATCAATCGAAGTTTGTCATCGAACATGAGGGTACCGCGCCCTTGGCGCCAGGCTAGTGCAGGACCTGCCTTCATTTACGGCTTGGAGCAACTACGACTCGCTCTGCCTCCCAAACCGCCTTCCTAAATCCTTTGCCCCACTCACAGGTATGAACTTATTCTCCTCGGTGTAATCTTCCCATAAACTTATGCCCTAGTGTCATAGATTCGACTTTACTTTTACATCAAAATATTATGCGTCTTTTGAACACGAAGACCTACGAAGTTGTGGAATTTTACACTGATATCCCAAAATACGCAATCCTCTCCCATACTTGGGAGAAAGAAGAAGTTACCTTCCAGGACATCCAAAACCTCGATATTGCCAAAACCAGGGATGGCTGGTCGAAGATCAAAAATGCTTGCAGGCATGCTCGGAAGTACAAGTTTCATTGGATTTGGATTGACTTGTGTTGCATTGACAAATCCAGCAGCGCTGAGCTATCTGAGGTACTCAATTCGATGTATCAGTACTACACAGATGCAGAGGTCTGCTATGTGTATCTGTGTGATGCATCCAGTAAAGAGAACCCAAGGGATGCCAAATCTAGGTTTTGGAGTAGCAAATGGTTCACGAGAGGTTGGACGCTACAAGAACTAATCGCGCCCATGTACGCCGTCTTCTTAGACACGAATTGGAAGGAGATTGGCACGAGATGGGGTTTACGTGACGTACTCTCCACGATTACTACTATCCCAGTTCAGATCTTTGAAGGTCGAGACATAGACGAATACAGTATAGCTCAAAAGATGTCTTGGGCTGCATACAGGCAAACAACACGACCCGAAGATCAGGCGTATTGCCTCATGGGCATTTTCAATGTTAACATGCCCCCTATTTATGGTGAAGGCGGCGTAGCGGCTTTCATGCGACTCCAACAAGAAATTATTAAGGTATCGGATGACCGTAGCATCTTTGCTTGGACATCGAAATCAGAGGATGACTCAAAGGTTAGGGGTCTCCTTGCGAGGTCCCCTGAAGAGTTTCGTGCATCCGGTGGAGTCAGGATGGCTGACTTGGAGGAAAGTTCAATTGGAGCAAAGTCGTCTTTCTCCTTTGCCAACAATGGATTGCGCATCCATCTTCCCATCGCTCCTAATAGGAATGGATCTAGTTCTAGCGAAGGCACCATATTCCTGGCATCCCTTCACTGTTGTTGTCCATGTGAAAGACATAGCACTGGCAGCTGCTTGTTTATCTACCTGCAAAAGATAGGTGAACAACAGTATGTTCGTTATCGTCCAAACGAAGTGGTTGTGACCTCTTCTTCGGCCGAATCAAAGGACTGGAAGGAGGTAGTTATCAAGGAGAACTCATTACCTCGTAAAGCCAAAAGAAGCAGTGGTAGCGAAACAAAGATAGTTGACATCAGGCTATCTTCTTCTAATCAGCAACAGCTCAGGCAGTTTACTGCTCACAAACCTCCAATAGTTGACAGTATCATTGTACGAATGGGTTATCTTACATCGACACTCCTCTATGATCCAAGTTCGGCTTTTCATAAAGATTCATTCTCACTCGTTCTCGGAATAAGCGCCAGTAGAGACGGTGTAAATGGCACAGTCGAAACAGTTGCAGCTATCCAGGGAAACATTAGAAATAACCCTACACTCCTTGATGGTATTCCAAATCAATGCTTACCGGCAGACAGCGTGCAGTTGCCCATGAAAAAAGGACTCATGCATGCCCATTTACAGATGACGGGAACAGTGAGGAGAATTCTTGAAATCTATTATGAGCTCATGGACGACCAGTCTCAAATAATGCTGCAGCCTGAACCTCCAATCTTGGGTTGTGTGTTTACAGTGCCACTGTCGGTAGGGGGCCTACCTTATGAGTTTGTGGGTATCTTGCCGCGATACTCATTTGATCGTGGCTTGAGGTCCAGCCGTTATGACTACATCCCTGTTTACACTAACAACCCCCGCCTATTGATTTATAGAGAACAGAACTCGGAACCCAGGTTCTTTGTAGTGTTAGGGCTACATGAATCAGGAGAGGTATGGACAGATGTCTGGTGGTCTTCAGAATACAATCACCAAACACTGGACTATGAAAAGATGTGGTTATCCTATCTCGATTCTGGGCACCGGAAACCTAAAGCAGCTTCGGCATCAGCTACGATTGACCACCATTCTTCTCGATGGGACATAGCCACTACCGTTCAGAAGATTCAGGACACAACTCTTCAAATTGGGTCTCATTTACTTCGATTTGACACCAAAACGAATGATACATAGAGCGAGTAGAAAACGTTATTAACGTTGTAGCTACACCTCGTTAAGTAATCAGTAATTCATGGAGTACATACCGCCAACGTCCATTAATAACTTTAGTGAACCTTCTCAGGGGATCAAGTCCAGATATCTGAATATATAAGGCTCATGATTCACGACTTCCCCCTAACCCCGAATCGACACCCTATTTCATCCATATTCACGGGCTTGGAGGGAAAAAAACAGATTTACAATAAACCCAACGAAATGATAAACGGCCCGGGTCCCAGGTTGGAATAAAACGAAACGAAAACTTTGATTCAGGGACTAAGAGACTCAGATGCTAACAACTTAGAGGTTTTGCTTTTCTTTCCATTGTTGGCCGAAGCAGTAGCCCGAGTGTGAGCTTCGTTTAGCGCAGAGAGGGTCCGGGATGAGGTAATTTCCTCTATGAAGCTGGACTCTGATAGAAAAAGCATCAAGTACATTGGGACAAGGGACGTACGTTGAATACATCAGCGACTGCTCAGCTAATGTCTTGTGCTACCTGGAGTGGGAAATGAAGGGTTTCAAAGTTAGAAGTCATAGGTCTTTTGAAGGAAATGAAGAGACATAGTACCACCAATTGATTTGCAGGACCATGTTGGATTTTAGACCGGCTTTGCCAAACACCCTGGCGGTGAGCCACTGGCCTATGGTTCCTTCAAAGATCTCCATGAAGAAGACTGGACGAAGGATTCTATATATATGAAGAAAGTGAAATCCGTCAATATGCATACGAAAAACGAGGAAAGACAAAGCATACGTCCAAGGCAGTCCCTGTTTCCCTAGCTGCATTACGCATTTATCGATGTTGACCTTGGCAATGCGAGATTTAAGCTGAGATGCGATTCTCCTACTCTCCTGTTTTTTTATTTATTGCATCAATGCCAACCAAATGTTCGACAGCTCTACCTAAAGATCAGAGTCCACTCTCCGCTTTACCCGCCCCGACACATCTTCACCAGAAGAGGCTAACCATCGCCATCCGTCACCCTGACACTCGGAGAACTGATTGAGCCCGAATCATCGCTTCTTATGCACTTCTCACCGACCCAGCTTCATACCAAGCCTAATCCTGCTTCCCCGTAGCCGACAATCCAATTTGGATGCGCTGGTTGCGAGACTAGACTTGGGATGGTCTTCATGAGGCTGGGAGTTTGGCGGTAGATGCTGGTATTTCAGCACGTAGATATCAAGTATGCGTTACGAAAAAACGAATGAGGAAACGATGAGATTATCCAGAAGACTGCCGCACGGCGAAAATGAGATTAGACGGGTATAGGCATATCGCCAAATACAAAGGGATCAGAAACAGATTGAGGAAATGGCATGAAACGGTAAAGAACATGAAAAAATAACGAGGGGGACTTACCTACAAGTAACAACGACCTTTGCGCAACGCAGGGTAGTTTCCGCCGTTGGGAGAAGCGATAGCTTGAAGGTAGGCTCTATTCAACACAGCGCGTACGGGTCAGGAGTGAAGATTCAGCGCTTAATGTGTTTGGCTGAGTACGAAATAGTGGCCAGAAACAAGGATAGGACAGAGGTTGGGTACAGCGGCGGCTACTTGAGCAATGACCAGGAAAAATGCTGTTGCGTCTTAAGATGAAGGTCGCAAAAATGACCGCTCTTGGTCTGGATTGAGATCTCAGAACAGTTTTTAGACACGCCAGGAGGACCTTAGTCTCCCCTAGGCAGACTCGGTGCGCTCGTACCTCGCTTACTAGATCCCATAATGTCTCCGCAAAAAAGATATAAGGTGGAGGCGAGGACGACGACACTGATCAAAGAAAAAAATTAGTCGAGACTTTACAGAAAGAAGCGAACGCACATTCAAAGATACCCTCGTCCACTCCTTCAAAGGGAAACATGGCATTCGCTGATAGAAGGCTTAAATCCTTGCACCTCGATAGAGGAAGAGTGAGAGTAGGAGTGCTAGAGGAAAGATAGAGGCTATATTCCGACAAAAACATCCTAGATACACATCTTCAACGCCTTACCCAAATCCAGGTTAGTCTCCCCTAGGCAGACTCGGTGCGCTCGTACCTCGCTTACTAGAAATCCAGGTACCCTTGGGAAGAAAACACGCCCACATCCATATCCCTCTCGAACCTTCATGCTACTCTTCAAATATTGCCCCTACGTGATCTAAATTGGCTTGAACGAATGCGAGCTTGTTATGGGAGGTCTACCTTCCAGGGCGAGGACGTTTGGTCGCAGCGAAAATTTGGAGATGCGTTCTGGGGACGAGGCAGCGGCGTGTTTACATACTAATAGGTGAAGAGTCTTTGCTGATGGACGCGCTGGTCAACGAACGTCACGCTGCCTCAATTTGGCACTCTACATCTCATGTCAAATGTTGACCAGTTATTGAATAGTGTTCAACGACTATAGCTCGTCGGCTCCCATGTCGTTACTACTGATGGTCATGACATCAAGCTGAACACAAGTCTCCAGCTTAGGCCGTGACACACATGCTTCCTTCCCACTCACAGGTACGTACACGCTCTCCTTCGTGTATTGAAATTACGACTTGACGTTATAGAACTCGACTCTACTTCTACGTTATGCATCTTTTGAACACAGAAACCTTCGAAGTCAAGGAACTTTATACCGATATTCCTCTGTATGCGATCCTCTCCCACACCTGGGAGAAAGAGGAAATCACCTTCCAGGATATTCAAAACCTCAACGTCGCCAAGACGAAGGCCGGCTGGTCAAAGGTCGAACGCGCTTGCCAGCATGCCCGCAAGTACACATTTGAATGGATCTGGATTGACTCGTGCTGTATCGACAAATCTAGCAGCGCTGAGCTTTCAGAAGCTCTCAATTCAATGTATCAGTATTACACAGATGCAGAGGTCTGCTACGTATACCTCTGCGATGTATCGAGTCAAGAGAATCCAAGAGATGCCAGGTCGAGATTTCGCAGCAGCAGGTGGTTCACGAGGGGATGGACGCTGCAGGAGCTTATTGCACCAATGTATGCTGTATTCTTGGATACAGAATGGAACGAGATTGGCACAAGGTGGAGCTTGCGCGATGCGCTCTCTGCTATTACTACTATTCCGGTCGAGGTCTTTGAGGGTCGAGATATCGACGAATTCAGCATAGCTCAAAGGATGTCTTGGGCTGCGTACAGGGAGACGACGCGACCAGAAGACCAGGCTTATTGTCTGATGGGGGTATTCAATGTTAATATGCCGCCTATCTATGGTGAGGGCGGTGCCAAGGCCTTCATACGACTTCAACAAGAAATCATCAAAATATCTGACGACCGCAGCATATTTGTCTGGATGTCCGAGCCGATTTCGACAGGTCCAGAGGCACTGAGCCTTTTTCTACCACATTCCAAGGTCCCGGCAGACTCGGAGGTGAGGGGCCTCCTTGCAAGGTCTCCCAGAGAGTTCTGGGCATCTGGTCAGGTTATCATGTCTAACGCAGAATTGATCGGGGACAAATCATCTTTCTCTTTTGAGAATAATGGGTTACGCATTCATCTTCCCCTCGTTCTTGACGAGAACGCACAGAATGGTGATCCTATATTCTTGGCGTCCCTTCATTGCAAAAGACAAAGTGTTGCCAGTGATACTTACTTGTCCATCTGTCTCCGAAAAATAGGTGAACAGCAGTATGTCCGCTGTCATTCAAATAAAGTGGTCGTGACGTCTCTCCAGATGAAGGACTTTGTTTTTAAGGAAGTAGTTGTGAAGGAAAACTCCCTACCTCGTAAAGTCAGGAGAAAACATGGTGTTGTTGACTTTGATAGCTCACAGACAGTTCACTTTGAGCTATCGTCTTCTGCTCAAGGTTTATTTGTCCTTAATCAGAACAGATTCGCAACATTTCCCCTTTTCTTCCACAGCGTTAATTTCACTAACGGTGTGCAATACGAATCCCCAAATGAAGAACAAGAGTTTTCCTGCATGCTTGGTGTAGACAGATGTAAAAACAAAGCGGTGGTCGAAGCGATTTCAATTGGTAGCTACAGGCCACGTTGGGTGTGTCATTTTCCTCACCGAGGTTTGCCAGCGGACAGGGTGCAGTTCCGTCTGAAGAGTGGACTCTTGCACATTCGCTTACATATGGGTAGCAAACAGAAGAGGGTCGAAATTGATTACAAGCATACCACAGAATGCAATAACTACCAGAACACGCTACTACGACCTCCGGGCTGGAGTTGTATAGTACCATCAGTCATTCCGACTCCGCGATAATGGCGCCGGCATCACTTGAAAGCGTCGTTCCCCCAAGTTTTTTCGATCGTATAGAGTCTAACAGAGGCTATCTTTACATAGCCTGCGATGCCAACATGCCTCACCTATTGACTTACCGATGGGAAGAATCAAAACGGTGCCATATCGCAGTTGGGTTCCGTGAGTCCGGGGAAGCATGGACGGATATCTTCTTCCCCGAGCAAGAAATCGCCGACTCGGATGAGTCCGACTATCGAGATATTCGGAAATCCTACCTTGATTCCGGGACCTGGAGAACTAATCAGGCTTCAGCATCCGCTGCCAGTGAGCTGAAACTCGACAGCCTATCCGGGGAATATCTGCTAACCGCTACTATTCAAGACACCCAGAATACGACTCTTCAACTCGGTTCTCATTCGCTTTTGTTGGAGGTCAAAAGGGTTCCTCCCGGTCGGGGGAGTTCTAGAGAAAGCTACCGTTTACCATTCACTGACTTTATTCCTCTGACGCCAATCACTGAAGAGGACGATGAAGATTGATTACCTATACGTATTTCTCCGGTAGTAGCTATATTCCAATCACCAGCGATAGAAATCTAATTGAACGTAAAAGAACTTGCTATGATCCACAGTCTTTCAGTTTCAGAAGAGTCAAGACAGGTTACAGATAATTGACAAGGTAATGGCGAGAAATTTTAATGCCTGGGTGTTTTCCATTTCTTGTGCTGCATTCGAGTCGGGGCGCTACAGAGACAAGTTTCAATATATACCAGACAAAGGCGAGCTTTGCGCGAGCGTTGTCGGGAAGAAGGTCATACGCACTAGGTATAATTGACCTTCTGTAAGGTGCTACGTTGCAAATGCTAACAAGTAAACCGGCCCGGGTTAAAGGCAATCCCAATGCTGTATCCTTGCGGTACACAGCTTCTTTCTCCTTCACTCACAGGTACTTACAGGTGTGCACTGGTTCTCATCGTGTATTCTTCTGAAATTTACGCCTTGATTTCATAGAATCTGATTCCATCTCTACAACATGCGCCTTTTGAACACGAAAACTTACAAAGTCGTGGAATTTTACACCGACATCCCACTATACGCGATTCTTTCTCATACCTGGGAGAAGAAAGAAGTTACCTTCCAGGACATCCAGAATCTTCGTATTGCTAAGCGTAAAGCTGGCTGGTCAAAGGTCCAGAATGCTTGCAGGCATGCTTGCGAGTACACATTTGATTGGATCTGGATCGACTCGTGCTGCATCGACAAATCCAGCAGCGCCGAGCTTTCGGAAGCTCTCAACTCGATGTATCAGTATTACACTGATGCAGAGGTCTGCTACGTGTACCTGTCTGATGTATCGAGCAAAGAGAATCCAAGAGATCCCAGGTCAAGATTTCGTAGCAGCAAATGGTTCACGAGGGGATGGACGCTGCAGGAGCTACTCGCACCGATGTATGCTGTCTTTTTGGATGCGGATTGGAAGGAAATCGGTACAAGGTGGAGCTTACGTGATGCAATCTCTGCTATCACTACCATTCCGATCGAGATTTTCGAAGGCCAAAAACATATCGACGACTTCAGTATCGCCCAGAAGATGTCTTGGGCTGCATCCAGGGAGACAACACGTCCAGAAGATGAATCATACTGTCTTATGGGAATCTTTAATGTTAATATGCCACCAATTTATGGTGAGGGGAGTGCAAAGGCATTCATGCGACTTCAACAGGAAATAATCAAAATATCGGATGACCGTAGTATCTTTGCGTGGGTGTCTAGGCAGGGGGGCATGAGTGGCCTGCTCGCAAGTTCTCCCAAAGAGTTTCGGACATCTGGTCAGGTCACGATGTCTGATGCTGGATTAAGCGGAGACAAATCATCATTCTCTTTTGGCAACAACGGGTTGCGCATCTATCTTCCTCTTGTTCCCGTTGAGAATCAAGGCTATGGCAATCCTATATTTTTGGCATCCATTCACTGCAAAAGGAAAGACATTCCTGGTGATAACGACTTGTCCATCTACCTTGAAAAGACTGGTGAACAACAATATGTCCGCTGCCGCCCGCGCGAAGTCGTCATGGCTAATCCCCGGGCAAAGGAATTGAAGGAAATAATTGTAAAGGAATACTCCCCGCGCCGTAGAATCAGGAGGGAGGATGGTGCCATTGACTATGATAGCATCATGAAGAAATCTCACTTTAAACTATCACCTTCTGCTCAATGCTTATTTGTCCTGGCTGAACAAGAACATCACCTTCGTGGGGAAGGGACTAGCGCGTTTTTATCCACGATTTCTGCACGACTGCGATATTCGGGTCAGGGTGAAGAGGAGGAATTTTCTTGTACGTTTACAGCAAGCATCTATACAAGGGTCGAAAATGTTGCACTGGCGGTCATCAAAAAACATCACAATGGTAATGAAGTTTTGTGTGTTTACGAGGGATCCGACAGCTCACCCGAAGACAGAGTGCAATGGCGTCTAGAGAGTGGACTCCTACACATCCGTTTACATATAGGTGGTGGACAGAGGAGGGCCGAAATCGATCACGAACTTGTTGAAGATTGTCCTGGTTTCCGCCAACTAATGCGCTTACAACCCCCAAGCTGGAATTGTCTGGCACTACTCTCTTGTCTTGGCCTGTACTCGGAAAATTTTTCATTTGAAAGTGTCTTTCCACTAAATTTTTTCGATCGTGAAGAACCCAACGAATTTCAAATATACATGGCCTGCAACGCTGACACGCCCCGCCTATTGACTTACCGACTGGACGACAAACGGTTCCATGTAGCAGTCGGATTCCATGAATCTGGAGAGGCATGGACGGATATCTTTCTCTCTCAGCAAGAGGATGATAAGACCAATGTATCTGACTACCAAGATGCATGGGAACACTATCTTGATTCTGGGGTATGGAAAGCTAGACAAGCTTCAGCATCACTTGAGCTGGAAGCGAATGATGACAACCTATCTGGGAATTGTCAACTAACTGCTACTGTTCGCTACAATCAGGATACTACGGCTCTCAGATTTGATTCTCATTTACTTTTTCTTCATATCAAAAAGCTTTAGAGGTGGAAGAGGAAGGTGGCGAGGGTGGTGGTTGAAACTTGGAGCCGAAGCAGAGGGATCTGATTGCTGCACCTTAGTTTCTGGGGGGCACAGGCGGAAATGACGTTGACTATCTGCTAAACTTGTCCTTCAAGAGCACGAAGTTTTGATTCTCTTCTCACCAGTTTATAGATATATATATCTGTGTAGATTCTGAACGATCTCCCTGAATATTTTAAAGTTTCGAGTGAGAGCAAGGATTTGAGAGTTTTGCGGATTCGCTTACGACCAGGCCAGTCAACAGATAGCAGATCTCCCTTATTTTTTCTGTTGCGCCTGTAACGGATCCTCCGAGTTTCAGATACGGCGGCCCAGAGCTCTGCACTGACTGCCTCAAATTGGCCGTGTCCACCAGATAGGCTCGGCAGACTTAAGAAAAGATGGTGATAAATGTAATTGTTACTGGTTCCACATACAGAGATTTATACACGTACTATGAACGTAAATGGACACTGGTGCCTTGACCTATTTCTCTTTATGAGATTCTTGAAAATCACTCACATCTTAGCTGCAGGTCGCAGGAAAGGTGACTGGAATCCGAAAGCAAAAAAGTCCCGGCATTCATTGAAATAACCGCTGTTGCCCTGGATTCTAATTTCTTTTTTTGATCAAATTCCGCGCTTCTTTACCACTTACGATCATCTACACACTTACTCGCCACGACTCGTCATGACACCAACAGACCCACCACCTCCAATTTCCCCATCCGAAATTCTTACACAAGTAATAGACCCACCTCCGGAAATACTCAACGATCCTCCACCGCCTTATCCGGATCCTTCAAGAACGAGACGTGTGAGAAGAACGAGGAGGGCTGCGGCAGCGAATGTTGCTAGGATTCAAACCAGTGGCCACGGACAAAGTAATGGGAGTGGACAGCTAGCGTCGCCAGAATCTCGTTCGTCGGATTACGATCCTATTCCGGATATCTTGCCTCATCCTCTGGAGGAGGGCGATCGGGACGCGAGTCGGAGTCATGATACTAGTGTACATGGACATGGACAAGAGGCGTCTGAAACGACGCCGTTGCTTAGTCTAACCTCTGGTTCTCGTCAAACGACTCGTCATCGCTCGGGCTCGATATCTCATGGAAGTATAATCTCGTATATCTCGCAGAGTCCTTCGTTGGCGCAGACTGTGTGGTCTCTGTTTCAGCTAGAGTACGATGAGGATTACGACGAGGAAGGCAATGCGAACGCTATTCGGTCTAGAGGGAGCGGGATGGGGTCTGGACATGGGATAGATTGTTTGGAGCCAGAGATGGGTGACACCGCGGGTGCTGGTGCTGCCACGGAAACGGGTACCACTACCAGCAGACAAACGGGATGGTTGTCAACTCGAGCGTTGAAGAGGTACTTTCGACCTCTGGCGAGGAAACCGTACTACATGTCACTATTCCACCTACTCGTTCTCAATTTCCCGTATGCATTGGCCGCGTGGGTGTATCTTTTCGTGTTTACTCTGGTGCGTTCTCTCTTCTTTTACCAGCATGCTGCGCTGACGCTAGCGCGCTTTGGTTTTGATAGACGGGAACGGCACTCCTCATGGCACTTCCACTTGGTGCTGTATTGTGCTTCTTTAACCTCGTTGGAGCCAGGGCGTTTGCTCGTGGAGAGGTGAGTAGAATTGTGCTGTCGTCATTAGAACCTTGTTGCTTTTGCGCTCCCAAGCACGTTTCGTCTCTGCTCGGTTCCTCGGGTCGGGAAGGTGGTCACACGATGACTCCGAGATTTCTACCGTGGCGTTCTCTTTGCTCTTTCTATTTTGTCTTTATCGCATCAATGCTGACCAGATGTTTAACAGCTTTACCTACAAACAAAATTCCATGCACCACTCCCGTACCCTCCGCCTTACCCACCCCGACCTATATTCACAAGGCAACGATTTCGACAACTGACAGCATCCGAGATCGAAGCTGGTCATCACCGTCAGTTGGCTTCGCACCCAGAAAACCAGCTCGAGCCCGAGCCATCGTTTTATAAAAACACTTATGCACTTTTTACCGACCCGACTTCATACCAAGCTTTATTCTACTTTCTCGTAATTAAACCGGCGATTACGCTGATATTTTCTTTCCTTTTGATTGTGTTGGTTCTGCCTGCGATGGTCCTCGTAGTGACGGCACCACCGGCGTTGAGGGCAGTGAGAAGACTGGGAGTGTGGCAGGCCGGAGTTGCGGTAGAAGGACTGTGGGTTGCTGTTCGGTAGGGTCGTTTTCAGTTCTCGGCCCTTGCTTTCTCTTGCTTTGTTCTTGCCTTCAATTCGGACCGAGAAATTTGTTTGTATTTCGAAATATATCCAAGTTACCTTCCTGTATTCTCAGTACTCACCTATAATAAACGTACCGAACTCCTTGCTTTATGCTCTGTTCCCATCACAAACTCTTAAACTGGCCAACAATGCTTTTGACGCCGGAAGAGTCAGGTCCAAGCGCACGTGACACCTAGCTCATAAGTGACTGCTTTGCCGGCTTACCACTGCTCCGTGCGCATTGCAAACGACCACGACCTCTCCGTCTTACCAATCTCCACGACAACCCTACAACCACTTTTTTACTCTTGCTCGACGTCTCCGAGACAGCCTAGAACTCGACTTTGACGACAACGCCACGCTAGATAGCTAGATACAGATTGCAGTTACGGGAGCAGAGCAGAGAACCACCGATAAAGAAGCCCACTGCGAGATGTCTTCAGACTATGAGATTTCTGATGAAGAGTACTATGATGACGAGGAGATGATGGATGGTACCTATGATGAGGATGGTGAGTTGCGACGGGTTTATTGTCAGCGTTTTCTGATACACTGTACAAGATGAAATGGACATGGACGACTACAACGACGATTTCAAAGTAGACACTGGTCCAAAGAAAAAGTCGTATGAAATCGAGTATGAGTCGCTGAGCCAGGCCGATGTTGAAAGGCTTATGAAGCAGGATATAGACCATATCGTCGGTATTACAGGTGTCGATGTGAGTATCTGTCTATCTAAACTACGACTACAGGTACTGATTAACATACTACAGGAAAGCACCGCAGCCCTTCTCCTTCGCCACTCTTCCTGGAACAAGGAACGTCTTATCGAGAAATACATGGAACACCCTACTACCGTGCTCGTCGAAGCCGGCGTTACAGTCCCTGAACCTTCAGAACCCACTACATCCGGTGGAACTCGTGCTCACTCTGTCTCTGCGTCTCCTACGACCAAACGCACGACTAGGACCGGGAGCAAGATTCTATCTTCACTCGTGTCTAGAAACTCCTCTTCCAAAGGAAGCTCCTCTACCACGATAGCGGGCTCCTCGTCTTCACGCAACTCGTCGACGTTGATGAAACGTCTTTCACCGGATCCAAACCCCAATGAACCATTCGTCTGCCCAATCTGTTTCGACGATTCGCCAGATTTGAAACCGATGGGGTTGGACTGTGGACATTTATTCTGCTCGGGATGTTGGCAGGCGTATATCACGTCTAAAATCCGGGACGAAGCAGAACACTGTATAAGATGCATGGCAGAAGGCTGTGCGCTCGTCACGCCAGATTCGTTTGTCAAGAACGTTCTCGTACCTTCATCACCGTCAGCGGCGGAAGCAGCAGACGCAGAATCCAATCTAATTGCATGGAACCGCTTCCAAGAGCTCATCGCGAGAAACTTTGTCTCGTCCGTTCCCTCGCTCAAGTTTTGTCCTTACCCGAGTTGTACGAATACAGTTAAATGCTCCGTCGCTGCGTCCAAATCGAGCTTGGCAGCGATTGTGCCTACGGTGTCGTGTGGTGCGAGAGGAATTCCTGGGTCTGAGTCTACTGAAGAGTCTACCTCCGCCTCTGGTTCTGGGTCAGGCAAAGACTCCAAATCCAAAGCAGCTTCGGGCCCGAGCAGTATCCTCGCCAACAAGGAACACAAGTTTTGCTTCGGATGTCCTATCGAAGCGGATCATCGTCCCGTAATCTGTGCCGTAGCGAGAATGTGGTTGAAGAAATGTGAGGATGACTCGGAGACGGCGAATTGGATCAAGAGTAATACGAAAGAGTGTTCGCAGTGTCAGAGTACGATTGAGAAGAATGGGGGCTGCAAGTGAGTTTTTCTTGTCCCTTTCTTTTTTGTCGATTTTTTGATGCATTTTTCTAGCCACATGACTTGCAAAAAATGCAAACACGAATTCTGTTGGGTTTGCATGGGCCCGTGGTCTGAGCACGGTACTCAGTGGTACTCGTGCAACCGCTACGACGAAAAGGCTGGTGTAGAAGCTAGAGATGCGCAGAGCAAGAGTCGGGCTTCGTTGGAGAGGTACTTGCACGTGCGTGTTCCTGATTCTCGTATTGTATCACCGATTTACCGAACTAACGGCCATTTCTAGTACTACAATCGCTGGGCCAACCACGAACAATCCGCCAAGCTTTCTGTAGATCTCTACGCCAAGACGGAGAAGAAGATGGAGGATATGCAGTTGACGTCCGAGCTGACTTGGATCGAGGTGCGTCTTCTTTTTCTTGGCTTTTCTTGTTTCGCAACATTCTAAACCTCCCTAATTCTTCTCCTAGGTCCAATTCATGAAAAAGGCCGTCGAAGAAGCCGAAAAGTGCCGCATGACTCTGAAATGGACCTATGCCATGGCCTATTACCTCGCACCCGGCAACGAAAAGGAGCTTTTTGAGGATAACCAGAGGGATTTGGAAAAGGCTGTAGAAGACCTTTCGGAGCTTTTGGAAAGCCCGATTGAGCCGGAAGATATTACGGGTTTGAGGCAAAAGGTTACGGACAAGACTGTGAGTTATACTTGCTTGTTTGGTATCGAGAATGAGATTTGGCTTGCTGACGTTGCACGTGCGTGCCTTGGTGTCTTGTAGGTATACGTTCAGAAACGAAATGACATTGTCTTGGACGACACTGCCAAGGGTTTCCTTGAAGGAAGGTGGAGGTGGAATGTGTCTGTAGAGGGGTTTGAGGACCCAGATTCTGCTTAGGAGATATGAGGCCTTTTGGGTCGTGGTGATATAGAAGAACCAGCATGACACTGGAAGATGGAAAGTGCGGGCAGGATGGTGTCTAGACACGCGTCGTTGGCCGACGACGCGTAGTATGGATTGGTTGGTACTCGGTGTTGTCTGGTTCTGTGTATGGTTCTGACAGTATTGACTATGACCATGTTCCGACTGTCTGCAGTTTATGCATATTCCTTTGTCTCGTCTCATCGCGTCGTGTCTTTTTCTTCCTTGTCTGTCCCAGTTCTTTTCGCCACGGTCCCAATTCCACTTATCCTCAACTTCGGCTTTTCCAATTCCCCAATCCCGTCCACTTTTCATTAATTCATTTTCTCTGCACCGTACCTTTACTTCAATCCACTCATCCATCCATTCACCTGGTCATACCTCCACGTACATTTTCCCAGTCTTCTTTTTCAGTCGGTTCCATTGTCTCTTTCTTCTCGTCGTGTCTCAATCAAGTAAGTACCCAAACCGTATAAGTATATACATAGTGCTCTCTGTACAAACCGCGTAAATTGCCTTACCATTAACTAAAGTAATAAAGATTTTGTGTGTACTAGATTTAGGCTTTTTCGTAGCTGGATATGATCCTATATGATACTTAACAATGAGAGTTGAAAGTAAAAGTACATCCAGTAAAGAGAAATCCAAATTCCGTGCTCCATGACCGACAATTGTGAACTACAGCTAGTGTTTCTCCGTTGTCGTTAGTGCTAAAACACTCTAATCCTCTAACTTGACTCTTCTTCGACATTCAATAAAAGTGAATAATAACCCAACTGGAGAGTATCCCGAGTCTTTCGAACCGCAGCAGTTATATTATACCTTGAATGCGAAAAACTTGGCGTTAACGTATCTGAAGTTGAATCTTTCTTAAGTTTCCAGCCCCCAGAATTGAAATAAAAATCCTGGATCTCCTCCAGAGTGAGCGTATCATCATAATGCCGGACATCTGTCCACGCCTCCCCGGATTCATGGAGCCCAAGGGCTACATGGAATCTCAGGCCCCAGTCCTTCTGTCGGTAAGTCAATAGGCGAGGCGTATCAGTATGAGCAGGCATGTGGATATAACCTTGATGGCTAGATTTCAGGCCACGGTCGAAAGGGTCTGGAGGAAAGACGTCTTCAAGTGAAAACTTGAAAGGAAGAGCTTCACTGTCAGAACTCCTCAATATATTCACAGACAAAGGTACCATACAGCCCAACTTGAAGCTCGGAAGCTGCGACATTTTTTGCTCATCTTCGCAATGAGTTTCACCGGCAAATCCATATCCAATCTCAAGATTCCTGCGGTTCCTGCCTGTCATATGTAAACGAGCGTACACAACTCCACCCTTCATCGGTAGTTGCACTCTGTCCACTGGCAAACCTCGATCGGGGATGCTGAAGGGGCGTTCATAGAAATCAAGTGCCCCCTGGATGATCGCAACTGTTTCAACTATCTCCCTTGTACCATTGCTACAGTCGCTTGCTTCAAAGATAAGAGAGAAGGATTCTCCTTCGACTTGATCCTGATAAAACGCTGAAAAAGCACCCGGACGCAGACGTAAGTGGCCGTTATACTGAATAAGATTGAGTAAGTATCGAGTATATGAAAGTCGGCTAAATTGAACTGCAAGCTCGACGTGCTGTTCGAAAACGTTATTCCTCCTTGTCGCACTACGGGGTAGTGAGTTCTCTTTTACAACTATTTCTTTCAAGTCCTTTGCTTCAGGTGGGAAAGAGTTCACAACCACTTCGCTTGGGCGGTAGCGGACATAGTGATCGCCTGTCTTCCGGAGGTAGATGGACAGATAGCTGCCCACGCTATGCTTTTCGCACGGGCAATGGCAGTGGAGAGACGCCAGGAATATATGATCCTCAGTGGAATTAGGCTTTTCGACGGGGACAATGGGGAGGTGGATACGCAATCCGTTATTGGAAAAAGAGAAAGACAGCTTGTCTCCACTCAACGTTTCCTCGGTCATCCTGACTCCACCAGATGCTCGAAATTCTTCGGGAGACCTTGCAAGAAGGCCTCTTCCCGAGTCATTTCCTGAATTCGATGTCCAAGCAAAAATACTTCGATCATCAGACACCTTGATTATCTCCTGCTGTAATCGCATGAAAGCCTTTGCACCCCCTTCACCGTAGATTGGCGACATATTGACATTGAAGATTCCCATGAGACAATATGCCATATCCTCTGGTCGTGTTGTCTCTCTATCCGCAGCCCAAGACATTCTTTGAGCTATACTAAATTCGTCGATATCTCGACCCTCAAAGACGCCGACTGGAATAGCAGTGATTGCTGAGAGCGCGGCACGCAGGCTCCATCTCGTACCAATTTCTTTCCAGTCTTTGGCCAAGAAGACAGCATACATCGGCGCAATAAGCTCCTGCAGAGTCCAACCTCTTGTGAACCATCTGCTACTCCAAAATTTGGACTCGGGGTTTCTGGGATCTTCCGTACTTGATGTGTCACATAAGTACACGTAGCAGACCTCTGCATCTATGTAATATTGATACATCGAGTTGAGAGCCTCTGAGAGTTCGGCGCTGCTGGTTTTGTCGACGCAGCACGAGTCGATCCAGATGTAACGAAAGTCGTGCTTTCGAGCGTGGATGCAAGCATTTTCGACTTTTGACCAGCCAGACTTGGTTTTCGCGACGTTAAGATCCTGGATGTCCTGGAAGGTGACTTCTCTCCTCTCCCAGGTATGAGAAAGGATTGCATACAACGGGATGTAGGCGTTAAATTCCTCGACTCTGTAGGTTTCTGTGTTCAAAAGGCGCATAGTGCAAGAGAACTAGATGAGTACAAGCCTTGAAGAGCACTGGTCAGACAGTCTTGCTCTTCAAAAAAAAATGTCAGGTAACCTCGAGGATAGAAGTTGAAAGATAAAGAGCAAGGTCGGCGCACAGCCTTGAATCTCGACGACGCTCATTTGAATCGACGGACAATTGTTTTCATAGCAGTACACCGTGACAGGCTGGCGAGCTGTCAATATTAAATTTTTCAAACTCCGAGACACACTTTGGCCCAATGTACACTGCACAAGTATTAGGGTGTAAGGGAAGGTATCAAGGGTGTTCGGGCTTGTCTAGCAGTAGCTAGATACAGAAGAAGATCAGAACGTCGACGACGGGCAATCCAACACCCTCAACAGTGACGCTGAGTCTCTGTCTCCTCATCGTCAACGTCTCAAATATGGCATCCCTGGCTCGCGTTGTGATGCATCTTCACCTAACCTCATAGAACAGAACGCGTTATATTCCATTGGATCGCCTCTACACTGGCACAAAGTCCTTCGAGTCCTATTATTCTTGTACTTTGACTAAGTCAAGATAAATCCTCCGTGATCGACAATTTCCCTTATCGTCAGTGCTAAAACTCTCTGACCCCCTGACTTGACTCTTCTTCGACATTCAATAAAAGTGAATAATAACCTAGTTGAAGAGTATTCCGAGTCTTTTGAACTGTAGCAATTATATTATATCTTGAATGCGAAAAACTTGGGGTTAGCGCATCTGAAGCTGATTCTTTCCCAACTTCCCCGCCCCCCATGATGGAACGAAAATAAAGATTCCGGATCTCTCCCAACATGAGCGTATCGTCGTAATGCCGGACATCTGTCCATGCCTCTCCGGATTCACGGAGTCCGAGAACCACATGGAACCTCAAGTCCGAGATCTTTTGTCGGTAGGTCAATAATCGGGGCACGTCAGCGTGAGCAGACATACGAATGTAGCCCTGGTAGCTGGATTTCAAGCCACGATCAAAGGGGTCTGGGGGAAGATATCTTCAAGTGAAAACTTGAAAGGAAGAACCTCATTCGAAGAACTTCTTAATACGTTTACAGATAAAGGTACCATGCAGCCCAACTCGAAGCTCGGACGTTGTGATGTTATTTTTTCCTCGTTAATTCCTTCAGCAGATTCATGATCAATCTCAAGCACTCTTTTCAAAGGCTTTCGACTCCTGCGGTCCCCGCCTGTCATATGTAGACGGGCGTGCACGACCCCACTTTTTAACGGCAGTTGCACTCTGTCCACTGGCAAACCTTGATTGGGGACATTGGAGGGGCGCTCATGGAAATTGAGCATCCCATGGGTGATTGCAACTGTTTCAACTGTCTCTCTTGTACCATTTCCGCAGTTGCTTACATCAAAGACAAGAGAGAATGACTCTTCTTCAACTGGATCTTGGTAAACCGTTGAAGAAAAGGCACCCGGACGCAGACGCAGCCGACCATTAGAGATGAAATACCAAGACTGAATAGGGTCAAACAAGTGTTGAGCAGACGGGAGTTGATTAAATTGTACATCAAGCTCGTCATGCCGACCGAGAACATCACTTCTCCTCTTGGCGCGATGAGGTAGTGAACTCTCTTTTATAACCATCTTTTTCAAGTCCTTTACTTCGAGCAGAGAAGTGTTTATGACCACTTCACTTGGATAACAGCGAACGTACTGTTGATCACCTATCTTCCGGAGATAGATAAACAAGTAGCTGTCAACGCCATGTCTTTCACACGGACAATGACAATGAAGAGACGCCAGGAATATAGGGTTTTCACTAGAGCTGTATCTCTCGGCAGGGGTGATAGGGAGATGGATACGTAATCCGTTGTTAGCAAAAGAGAATGATGATTTGTTTCCAATCAGCTTTTCCTCAGTCATCCTGGCTCCACCGGACGCTCGAAACTCTTCAGGAGACCTTGCGAGAAGGCCTCTCACCTCTGAGCCATCTCCTGAATTCGACATCCAGGCAAAAATACTTCGGTCATCCGATACTTTGATTATCTCCTGCTGCAGTCGCATGAATGCTTTAGCACCGCCTTCACCATATATTGGCGGCATGTTGACATTGAAGATTCCCATGAGACAATATGCTATATCCTCTGGTCGCGTTGTCTGTCTGTCTGCAGCCCAAGACATTCTTTGAGCTATACTGAATTCGTCGATATCTCGACCCTCAAAAACCCCAACCGGAATAGTAGTAATTGCTGAGAGTGCGTCCCGAAGGCTCCATCTCGTACCAATCTCCTTCCAGTCCCTGGACAAGAAGACAGCATACATCGGTGCAATGAGCTCCTGTAGTGTCCAACCTCTTGTGAACCATCTGCTACTCCAAAATTTGGATTTCGGGTTTCTGGGGTCCTCCTTACTTGAAGCATCACGTAAGTACACATAGCAGACCTCTGCATCTGTGTAGTACTGATACATCGAGTTGAGAGCCTCCGAAAGTTCAGCGCTGCTAGATTTGTCGATGCAGCACGAGTCGATCCAGATGTAAACAAAGTCGTACTTTCGAGCGTAGATGCAAGCATTTTCGACCTTTGACCACCCTGCTTTGGCTTTCGCAATTTCGAGGTTCCGGAGGTCATGAAAAGTAACTTCCCCTCTCTCCCAGGTATGAGAGAGGATCGCATATAGCGGGATATCCGAGCTGTTAAATTCTTCAACTCTGAAAGTTTGGGTGTTTAAAAGATACATATTGCAGGAGCAGAACTAAATGAACACAACGGCACTGGTCAGTCTTAATCTTTAATCAAAAATGTCAAGTATAACCTCGAGAATACAACTTGAAGGTAAGGAGCAGGGTTGTCGTACAGCTTGTCAGTTTGAACGACGCTTATCATAACCCAACTGAATAGCGGCCGGCTGATGGACTCACCTCCGACTTTACCGTCTACTACTTGCAGAAGACTAACGGCAGCCAGCTTCCCTTCAGCTTCAATCATCAAGTTCATGCTGATGCTATATAAAAAGCAAAGATTTGTAGTACTAGACTTTGGAAAGAGCTCTTTAGACTCCCAGCCACCTACACTTCAACGTACTTAAAATTTTCAAACTCCGAGCCAGACTTTCGAACCACTACCTTATGTTGGCTACGTCAGCTACTTTCAAGTGCTTGCTGCGTGCGCCAAATTTTTTTGTTTTCTTTGTTACATCCATAACCGTATGTCTGTTTTTTCTGATTTCAAGAAATTATTTAGGTCAAAATGCATCCACTTCAACATTGATGACGCGCGGTCATTGAAACCCTAGTCAATGGCATAACGATATGGCATCAAATAATCCCTGCCTCGCGTCTTCACCTGGAATCAAAGAAAAAAATGCGTTATCTTCTTCTGCACGAACTCGTTCGCGATTCCAAGTCCCAGTCGCGCAAATATCTGTCATTTCTATCAAAGCCAATTGAACTATGATATGGTGCTGGGCCGCTGATGTTTGCATTTTCTCAAAGAACGCCCGTGAGGGCTTCGACCTTCAAGACAGAGTTATTTGACTCAATATCAAGCTCTTCGTTCCCCTAGTATCACGGTTAGGAGTCCCTTCAGTGTCTAAAAGAGTTGCACAGATGACCCCTGATGCTATGTCGATTCTTCACATCCGTCTTAGAGCATGTCCAACTCATCCCCCAATACGTTTCTCTGTTGCAGGCCCCAATATCAATGGCCCGTTGCTGACAAGCCAGAAATCATCCAAACCATTCTCGAGTTTTTCTCGCCGGAACTAGCCCTGGCCTTTTCACTGCTCAAACCACCACCTAACGCCTTGGTACCCTTGGCTCTGGATGGAAACATAGTGAAGATGCGAATCCCGCAGCGTGAGATGCAATCCATTATGTTTTGTTTTACGCCTAATCACATCGTACAAACTTGGCCCGACTGACGGTCAACATGATAGTGCAGTTTTTCGTCCTCAAAGCCATACTGGAGTTTATCAAGTTCGATCTCCTGTGATTTTCCTGTTGGATCACTTGTACTTCAAGCAAGATTTCTCCAGTGCATGAATTGCGCTTGGTATGTTCACCATTTACGACGAATCCTCCCCCGACGAAGATCGTGTCGACCGTGCGACACCGATACTTTTCACCAACATTCTGGAACAAATCCAACCAATGCATGTGTACCATAAACTCCGCAAGCACGCCGCACCATTAATCAAAAGAAGCAGTTCTCGATTCTGGAATATTATAGATCCCGAGTCACCGGCATTAGTTCAGTTTCCGAAATCTTCATACTTTTGGGTGGCTACAATTCCTTCAGTCATGTCTCTGACATTTCATCAAGCAATAGGCGGATTGAAAACAGCCGGAGCAAAACTGAAAAGAAAAGCTACCCTGTACTAGTATCAGAGACCCATGTCAATATCCAAGCAAGATCCTCGCGAACTCAAAGTTTAATTACCTTAGAATTCGAGCATCGCAAAGTATCAGGTTTGACGTTGGCCAAAATCTACCAAACAATGCATGTAATTTGTTGACTTCCGAACCAAACATTTCCGAGGCCCTTGACCCGATAGAAACAATCCATAGGCGTTGCTATCCTCCCCCTCTTGTCTTATACTTATTCTCAATGGTTTGAAAGGAAAGGTGTCTGCATTTGACCGCGTTTCCATCTCGTACACGTTTATTTTCGAAGCGATAAATCTGTGTCCGGAAATCAAAGGTAAAATCCACACGTTGCGAAAGCAAGAAAACCAGGGCCATTATGAATCGTGTACATCCCAAGGCTAGGGCATCCACTGTCAAGACATTGAAGCAGTACCGTAAAGAGATGCATGATTTCCCCACTGACCCTCAAGCCCACGGAGAGGAGTGTCTCGAAGGGATACAATGTAACATATATTGTATCATGATGCGGTTGGAAACAACCAAATACGGTCATCTTACTATGGATAGAATAATCAAATACGCAGTGTATTCAAGCTCTATATTTGCGCTATTAATTCCTCTCCTGTGTGCATGCGAGGAATGTCCATATCAACCATGGCTTCTTGCTGTGTTTGCCGAGTACTCCTGAATGTCTTTTTGTTCTCTTTGCTACTCTTTCACTTGTTCGCCAAATGCATTCGACCAAGGATCCTACTATTCTGTATCGGAATATCTTTCAATATCCAATAGAAGCGAATGAGGTCCAAGCTGAAGAGGCGTACTTTCAGTCTTTTGAACAATAGCAGTTATGTTCCATCGAGAAAACCAGGTCTCTAGCATAGCTGAAGCCGAGGTACTTCCAAGTTTCCACTCCCCATAATTGAGAAGAGATTTCCAGATCTGTTTCAAGTTGGGTGTTTTGTCTTCATACCGTCGAGATACTAGAACATGCGTCCACACCTCTCCGTACTCGTCAAACCCAAGAGCTACATGGATCCAAGTGAAACCCTCATTACGCTGGCTGTCCATCCGGCGGTAAGTAAGCAAACGGGGCATGTTTACATCGCCATAGTGCATAGAAATGTAGCCCTGGTAGCCAGAATTTAAGCCACGGTCGAAGAAGTCTGGTGGGAAGACGCTCTCGAATGAAAGCAACTTGGAATATTTAGAGCCTGAAGAACTCATCACGGCCAAAGGCACTGTGCAACCAGAGTTGGGAAGTTGTAAAACCATCGAGTTTCCACCCCCAGTAGAAATATGGTCGATTTCAAGCACTCTCCCCAGAGGCTCTAGGTTACCGGTCATCTGCAAGCGGACATGCACAATTCCAGTTTGTATAGAGAAATCTACCCTGTCAACTGGTAGACCTTTATTAGGATAATCGGAAGGGCATTGCTCGTAGTCATTGAGCTTGCCCTGAACTATTGCGACTGTTTCAATCGTTTTTCTTGTCCCAGTTGGGCAGCTGCGTATATTAAAGACAAGAGAGAACAATTCTGCTGTACGCCGATCTCGGTACGCCTCTGCGGTAAAAACACCACGAAACATGGGGAGCACGGATTTACCGCCCTTGCCCTTGAAAAACCACGATTGAAGTGAACATTGGGCAGAATGAGATAGTTCAACGCGAACTTCGCTAAATTGAACACCGTTCTTGCTGGCTCTGCGAGGCAAGGGATTCTCCTTTACGATCACCTCCTTCAAATCTTCTGCTCGAGGAGGAGAGGGGATCACGACCACTCTATTCGAGTGACAGCGCACATACTGCTGTTTACCTATCTTCCGGAGATAGATGTACAAATAACTGTTGTCGCGGTCTCCATGATTTTTGGATGGGCAACAACAATGGAGGGATGCCATGAATATATGATCTTCACTCAGGCTGCCACTGCCGGTTCTAAGGGAAGAAACGGAAGAGGAACCAGGTGCATCAGATAATTCAGTCGAGGCCGGTGATATGGGAAGATGGATGCGTAATCCGTTGTTAGCAAAAGAGAAAGACGATTTGTCTTCGATGTCGGTCTTGAACATTGCGACTTCACCAGATGTTCGGAACTCTTTAGGTGACCTCGCAAGGAGTCCTCTGACATCTGATGTTCCTACTGGATTCGACTCGGACACCCAAGCAAAGATACTGCGATCGTCGGATATCTTGATGATTTCTTGTTGGAGTCGCATGAATGCTTTGGCACCGCCTTCACCATATATCGGCGGCATGTTGACATTGAAGATTCCCATAAGACAATACGCCTGATCCTCCGGTCGCGTCGTCTCCCTGTACGCAGCCCAAGACATCCTCTGAGCTATACTGAACTCGTCGATATCCCGACCTTCGAAGACCTCGACAGGAATGGCAGTAATTGCAGAGAGCACGTCTCGTAAATTCCACCTTGTACCAATCTCCTTCCAGTCTCTATCCAAGAAGACGGCATACATTGGTGCGAGCAGCTCCTGCAATGTCCAACCTCTGGTGAACCACCTGCTACTCAGAAACCCTGAACTCGGATCCCTTGGATCCTCCTTACTCGATGTGTCAGACAAGTACACGTAGCAGGTCTCTGCGTCGGTGTAGTACTGGTACATCGAATTGAGAGCCTCTGACAGCT